>OY804600.1:9846180-10446180 GCA_963680895.1 Fragum sueziense | reverse complement strand
AATGTACCAAAAATTGGTGTTTTTTAGTCACGGGTCCTTGTACTGTATGGGTGTAACAGTAATACAACACACAAATACCATTCTGAAGCAAGTACGTTGAAAATTAAAGTTTTTTGGAAAAATCTGTCCCAGACAGTGTAAAGTCAAGGGTCCATATGTCAATATCTCTTTTAGCCATGACATGTACCGAAAAGTGGTTTTTTGGTCAAGGATCCTGATAATGCACCTATGTAACAGGAATAGAACACAAAAATACCGTTTTAAAGGTAGTTCCTTGAAAAGTAGATTTTTTAAACATCTTTGCCAAACGTTGTAAAACTGAATTTTCGATATTTCAAAAATTTATTTTTGCCATGAAATGTACCAAAAAGTGGCGTTTTTTAGACAAGAGTCCTTGTACTGTATGGATGTAACGGTAATACAACACAAAAATACTATTCTGAAGCAAGAACGTTGCAAATTAGATTTCTTTGGAAAAAACTGTCCTAGACGGTGTAAAGTCAATTGTCCATATTTCAATTTCTCTTTTAGCCATGACTTGTACCGAAAAGTGGTTTATTGGTCAAGGATCCTGATAATGCACCTATCTAATTGCAATAGACCACAAAAATACCGTTTTAAATGTAGTTCCTTGAAAAGTAGAATTTTTTTAAAAATGTTTTCCAAACAGTGTTAAACTGAATTTTCCATGTTTCAAAAATTTCTCTTTGTCATGAAATGAACCAAAAAGTGTTTTTTAGTCACGGGTCCTTGCACTGTATGGATGTAACAGCAATACAACACAAAAATACCATTCTGAAGCAAGTACGTTGAAAATTAGATTTTTTTAAAAAAAAAATCTGTCCCAGACGGTGTAAAGTACAGTTTCTATATTTTAATTTCTCTTTCAGCCATGGCATGTACCGAAAAGTGTTTTTTTGTTCGAGGATCCTGATAATGCACCTATGTATCGGCAATAGAACACAAAAATACCGTTTAAATGGTAGTTTCTTGAAAAGTAGACTTTTTTGAAAAATGTTTCCCAAACGGTGTAAAACTGAATTTTCCATATTTCAAAAATTTCCTTTTGCCATGAAATGTACCAAAAAAATGTTTTTTTAGTCACGGGTCCTTGTACTGTATGGATGTAACAGCAATACAATACAAAAATACCATTCTGAAGCAAGTATATTGAACATTAGATTTTTTTTTGGAAAAATCTGTCCTAGACTTTTTAAAGTCAAGTGTCTATATTTCAATTTCTCTGTTAGTCATGGCATAGACCGAAAAGTGGTTTTTTGGTCAAGGATCCTGATAATGCACCTATGTAACAGCAATAGAACACAAAAATACCGTTTTAAAGGTAGTTTCCTGAAAAGAAGATTTTTTTAAACATATTTGCCAAACGTTGTAAAACTGAATTTTCCATATTTCAAAATTTTCTCTTTGCCATGAAATGTACCAAAAAGTGGCGTTTGTTTAGAGTCACGGGTCCTTGTACTGTATGGATGTAACAGCAATACAATACAAAAATACCATTCTGACGCAAGTACATTGAAAATTAGATTTTTTTGGAAAAATCTGTCACAGACGGTGTAAAGTCAAGTGTCCATATTTCAATTACTCTTTTAGCCATGGCATGTACCGAAAAGTGTTTTTTGGTCAAAGATTCTGATAATGCACCTATGTAACAGCATTAGAACACAAACATACCGTTTTAAAGGTAGTTCTTTGAACAGTAGAATTTTTTGAAAAATGTTTCCCAAACGGTGTAAATCTGAATTTTCCATATTTCAAAAATTTCTTTTTGTCATGAAATGTACCAAAAAGTGGTGTTTTTAGTCACGAGTCCTTGTACTGTATGGATGTAACAGTAATACAAAACAAAAATACCATTCTGAAGCAAATACGTTGAAAACGAGATTTCTTTGGAAAAATCTGTCCCAGACGGTGTAAAGTCAAGTGTCCATATTTCAATTTCTTTTTTAGCCATGGCATGTACCGAAAAGTGTTTTTTTTTTGTCAAGGATCCTGATAATGCACCTATGTAACAGCAATAGAACACAAAAATACCGTTTTAAAGGTAGTTCCTTGAAAAGAAGATTTTTTTAAACATATTTGCCAAACGTTGTAAAACTGAATTTTCCATATTTCAAAAATTTCTTTTTGCCATGAAATGTACCAAAAAGTGTTTTTTAGTCACGGGTCCTTGTACTGTATGGATGTAACAGCAATAAAACACGAAAATACCATTTTGAAGCAAGTACGTTGAAAATTAGTTTTTTGTTTTTTGTTTTTTTTTGTTTTTTTTTTTTTTTTTTTTTTTGAAAAATCTGTCCCAGACGGTGTAAAGTCAAGTGTCCATATTTCAATTTCTATTTTAGCCATGGTATGTACCGAAAAGTGTTTTTTTGGTCAAGGATCCTGATAATGCACTTATGTAACAGCAATAGAACGCAAAAATACCGTTTTAAAGGTAGTTCTTTGAAAAATAGAATTTTTTGAAAAATGTTTCCCACACGGTGTAAAACTGAATTTTCCATATTTCAAAAATTTCTTTTTGCCATGAAATGTACCAAAAAGTGCTGTTTTTTAGTTATGGGTCCTATAGTTATGGGTCCTTGTACTGTATGGAAGTAAGAGCAATACAACACAAAATTTCCATTCTGAAGCAAGTACGTTGAAAATTAGATTCTTTGGAAAAATCTGTCCCAGACGGTGTAGAATCAAGTTTCCATATTTCAATTTCTCTTTTAGCCATGGTATGTACCGAAAAGTGGTGTTTTTTGTGTTTTTTTTTTTTTTGTTTTTAATTTTTTTGAAAAATCTGTCCCAGACGGTGTAAAGTCAAGTGTCCATATTTCAATTTCTCTTTTAGCCATGGTATGTACCGAAAAGTGTTTTTTTTTTTTTTTTTTTGAAAAATCTGTCCCAGACGGTGTAAAGTCAAGTGTCCATTTTTCAATTTCTCTTTTAGCCATGGTTTGTACCGAAAAGTGGTGGTTTTTTTTTGGGGGGGGGGAGGGGTGGGAGTTTGTTTTGGAAAAATCTGTCCCAGATGGTGTAAAGTCAAGTGTCCATATTTCAATTTCTCTTTTAGCCATGGTATGTACCGAAAAGTGGTGTTTTTTTTTGTTTTTTTTTTTTTTTTTTTGAAAAATCTGTCCCAGACGGTGTAAAGTCAAGTGTACATATTTCAATTTCTCTTTTAGCCATGGTATGTACCGAAAAGTGGTGTTTTTTGGGGGTTTCTTTTGGAAAATCTGTCCCAGACGGTGTAAAGTCAAGTGTCCATATTTCAATTTCTCTTTTAGCCATGGTATGTACCGAAAAGTGGTGTTTTTGGTTTTTTTTTTTTTGAAAAATCTGTCCCAGACGGTGTAAAGTCAAGTGTCCATATTTCAATTTCTCTTTTAGCCATCGTATGTACCGAAAAGTGGTGTTTTTTTTTTTTTGAAAAATCTGGCCCAGACGGTGTAAAGTCAAGTGTCCATATTTCAATTTCTCTTTTAGCCATGGTATGTACCGAAATGTGGTGTTTTGTTTGTTTTTTTGAAAAATCTGTCCCAGACGGTGTAAAGTCAAGTGTCCATATTTCAATTTCTCTTTTAGCCATGGTATGTACCGAAAAGTGGTGTTTTGTTTGTTTTTTAGGAAAAATCTGTCCCAGACGGTGTAAAGTCAAGTGTCCATATTTCAATTTCTTTTTTAGCCATGGCATGTACCGAAAAGTGTTTTTTTTTTTGGTCAAGGATCCTGATAATGCACCTATGTAACAGCAATAGAACACAAAAATACCGTTTTAAAGGTAGTTCCTTGAAAAGAAGATTTTTTTAAACATATTTGCCAAACGTTGTAAAACTGAATTTTCCATATTTCAAAAATTTCTTTTTGCCATGAAATGTACCAAAAAGTGTTTTTTAGTCACGGGTCCTTGTACTGTATGGATGTAACAGCAATAAAACACGAAAATACCATTTTGAAGCAAGTACGTTGAAAATTAGTTTTTTTGTTTTTTGTTTTTTGTTTTTTTTGTTTTTTTTTTTTTTTTTTTTTTTTTTGAAAAATCTGTCCCAGACGGTGTAAAGTCAAGTGTCCATATTTCAATTTCTATTTTAGCCATGGTATGTACCGAAAAGTGTTTTTTTGGTCAAGGATCCTGATAATGCACATATGTAACAGCAATAGAACGCAAAAATACCGTTTTAAAGGTAGTTCTTTGAAAAGTAGAATTTTTTGAAAAATGTTTCCCACACGGTGTAAAACTGAATTTTCCATATTTCAAAAATTTCTTTTTGCCATGAAATGTACCAAAAAGTGCTGTTTTTTAGTTATGGGTCCTATAGTTATGGGTCCTTGTACTGTATGGAAGTAAGAGCAATACAACACAAAATTTCCATTCTGAAGCAAGTACGTTGAAAATTAGATTCTTTGGAAAAATCTGTCCCAGACGGTGTAGAATCAAGTTTCCATATTTCAATTTCTCTTTTAGCCATGGTATGTACCGAAAAGTGGTGTTTTTTGTGTTTTTTTTTTTTGTTTTGTTTTTATTTTTTTTGAAAAATCTGTCCCAGACGGTGTAAAGTCAAGTGTCCATATTTCAATTTCTCTTTTAGCCATGGTATGTACCGAAAAGTGTTTTTTTTTTTTTTTTTTTTTTTTTTTGAAAAATCTGTCCCAGACGGTGTAAAGTCAAGTGTCCATTTTTCAATTTCTCTTTTAGCCATGGATTGTACCGAAAAGTGGTGGGTTTTTTTTGGGGGGGGGGAGGGGTGGGAGTTTGTTTTGGAAAAATCTGTCCCAGATGGTGTAAAGTCAAGTGTCCATATTTCAATTTCTCTTTTAGCCATGGTATGTACCGAAAAGTGGTGTTTTTTTTTTTTGTTTTTTTTTTTTTTGAAAAATCTGTCCCAGACGGTGTAAAGTCAAGTGTACATATTTCAATTTCTCTTTTAGCCATGGTATGTACCGAAAAGTGGTGTTTTTTGGGGGTTTCTTTTGGAAAATCTGTCCCAGACGGTGTAAAGTCAAGTGTCCATATTTCAATTTCTCTTTTAGCCATGGTATGTACCGAAAAGTGGTGTTTTTGGTTTTTTTTTTTTTTTTTGGAAAAATCTGTCCCAGACGGTGTAAAGTCAAGTGTCCATATTTCAATTTCTCTTTTAGCCATCGTATGTACCGAAAAGTGGTGGTTTTTTTTTTTTTTGAAAAATCTGGCCCAGACGGTGTAAAGTCAAGTGTCCATATTTCAATTTCTCTTTTAGCCATGGTATGTACCGAAATGTGGTGTTTTGTTTGTTTGTTTGAAAAATCTGTCCCAGACGGTGTAAAGTCAAGTGTCCATATTTCAATTTCTCTTTTAGCCATGTTATGTACCGAAAAGTGGTGTTTTTTTTTTGTTTTTTGTTTTTGGAAAAATCTGTCCAACACGGTGTAAAGTCAAGTGTCCATATTTCAATTTCTCTTTTAGCCATGGTATGTACCGAAAAGTGGTGGGTTTTTTTTTGAAAAATCTGTCCCAGACGGTGTAAAGTCAAGTGTCCATATTTCAATTTCTCTTTTAGCCATGGTATGTACCGAAAAGTGGTGTTTTTTGGGGTTTTTCTTTGGGGGGGGGATCTGTCCCAGATGGTGTAAAGTCAAGTGTCCATATTTCAATTTCTCTTTTAGCCATGGTATGTACCGAAAAGTGGTGTTTTTTATTGAAAAATCTGTCCCAGACGGTGTAAAGTCAAGTGTCCATATTTCAATTTCTCTTTTAGCCATGGTATGTACCGAAAAGTGTTTTTTTTTTTTTTTTTTTGAAAAATCTGTCCCAGACGGTGTAAAGTCAAGCGTCCATATTTCAATTTCTCTTTTAGCCATGGTATGTACCGAAAAGTGGTGGGTTATTTTGAAAAATCTGTCCCAGACGGTGTGAAGTCAAGTGTCCATTTTTCAGTTTCTCTTTTAGCCATGCTATGTACCGAAAAGTGGTGGGGGTTTTTTTGGGGTTTTTTTTTTGGAAAAATCTGTCCCAGACGGTGTAAAGTCAAGTGTCCATATTTCAATTTCTCTTTAAGCCATGGTATGTACCGAAAAGTGGTGTTTTTTTTTTTGAAAATCTGTCCCAGACGGTGTAAAGTCAAGTGTCCATATTTCAATTTCTCTTTTAGCCATGGTATGTACCGAAAAGTGTTTTTTTTTTCTTGAAAATATGTCCCAGACGGTGTAAAGTCAAGTGTTTATATTTCAATTTCTCTTTTAGCCATGGTATGTACCGAAAAGTGGTGTTTTTTTTTTTGTTTTTTGTTTTTGAAAAATATGTCCCTGACGGTGTAAAGTCAAGTGTCCATATTTCAATTTCTCGTGTAAAGTCAAGTGTCCATATTTCAATTTCTCTTTTAGCCATGGTATGTACCGAAAAGTGTTTTTTTTTTTTTTTTTTTGAAAAATCTGTCCCAGACGGTGTAAAGTCAAGTGTCCATATTTCAATTTCTCTTATAGCCATGGTATGTACCGAAAAGTGGTGTTTTTTTTGCCCCCGATAGGGAGGCATCATAAATTTGACTTGTCCGTCCGTCCGTCCGTTTGTCCGTCCGTCTGTCTGTCTGTCTGTCCGTCCGTCATTCCGTCCAAAAACTTTAACATTGGCCATAACTTCCTTATTACTTAACATATTTGCTTCATACTTTACCACAACATTCCTTGGTACATAACCTTTCTGTACGCACATACTTTGGTGACCTTGACCCCTGGATGACCTTGACCTTGAACATAGATTGGCCATAATTTAAAATCAAAGCGGTGTCGGGGGCATTGTCATCTTACAGTGACAGCTCTTGTTTTTTGAAAATCTGTCCAAGACGGTGTAAAGTCAAGTGTTCATATTTCAATTTCTCTTTTAGCCATGGTATGTACGGAAAAGTGGTGTTTTTTTTTTTTTTTTTTTTTTTTTTTGAAAAATCTGTCCCAGACGGTGTAAAGTCAAGTGTCCATATTTCAATTTCTCTTTTAGCCATGGTATGTATCGAAAAGTGGTGTTTTGTTTTTTTGAAAAATCTTTCCCAGACGGTGTAAAGTCAAGTGTCCATATTTCAATTTCTCTATTAGCCATGGTATGTACCGAAAAGTGGTGTTTTGTTTGTTTTTTAGGAAAAATCTGTCCCAGACGGTGTAAAGTCAAGTGTCCATATTTCAATTTCTCTTTTAGCCATGGTATGTACCGAGAAGTGGTGTTTTTTTTTTTTTTTTTTTTTTTTGAAAAATCTGTCCCAGACGGTGCAAAGTCAAGTGTCCATATTTCAATTTCTCTTTTAGCCATGGTAGGTAACGAAAAGTGGTGTTTTTTGGGGGGTAAAATCTGTCCCAGACGGTGTAAAGTCAAGTGTCCATATTTCAATTTCTCTTTTAGCCATGGTATGTACCGAAAAGTGGTGGGGTTTTTTTTAAAAAATCTATCCCAGACGGTGTAAAGTCAAGTGTCCATATTTCAATTTCTCTTTTAGCCATGGTATGTACCGAAAAGTGGTGGGTTTTTTTTTTTTAAATCTGTCCCAGACGGTGTAAAGTCAAGTGTCCATATTTCAATTTCTCTTTTAGCCATGGTATGTACCGAAAAGTGGTGTTTTTTTTCTTTGAAAAATCTGTCACAGACGGTGTAAAGTCAAGTGTCCATATTTCAATTTCTCTTTTAGCCATGGTATGTATCGAAAAGTAGTGGGTTTTTTTTTTTTTTTTTTTTTTGTTTTGTTTTTGTTTTTTTTTTTTTTTTTTGGAAAAATCTGTCCCAGACGGTGTAAAGTCAAGTGTCCATATTTCAATTTCTCTTTAAGCCATGGTATGTACCGAAAAGTGGTGTTTTGTTTGTTTTTTGTTGTTTTTTTTTTTTTTTGAAAAATCTGTCCCATACGGTGTAAAGTCAAGTGTCCATATTTCAATTTCTCTTTTAGCCATGGTATGTACCGAAAAGTGGTGTTTTTTATGCCCCCGATAGGGAGGCATCATAAATTTGACTTGTCCGTCCGTCCGTCCGTTTGTCCGTCCGTCTGTCTGTCTGTCCGTCCGTCCGTCATTCCGTCCAAAAACTTTAACATTGGCCATAACTTCCTTATTACTTAACATATTCGCTTCATACTTTACCACAACATTTATTGGTACATTACCTTACTGTAGGCACATACTTTGGTGACCTTGACCCCTGGATGACCTTGACCTTGAACATAAATTGGCCATAATTTAAAATCAAAGCGGTGTCGGGGACATTGTCATCTTACAGTGACAGCTCTTGTTTTTTGAAAATCTGTCCCAGACGGTGTAAAGTCAAGTGTCCATATTTCAATTTCTCTTTTAGCCATGGTATGTACCGAAAAGTGGTGTTTTTTTTTTTTTTTTTTTTTTTTTTTTTTTTTTTTTTTTTTGAAAAATCTGTCCCAGACGGTGTAAAGTCAAGTGTCCATATTTCAATTTCTCTTTTAGCCATGGTATGCATCGAAAAGTGGTGTTTTGTTTTTTTGAAAAATCTGTCCCAGACGGTGTAAAGTCAAGTGTCAATTTTTCAATTTCTCTTTTAGCCATGGTATGTACCGAAAAGTGGTGTTTTGTTTCTTTTTTTTTTTGGAAAAATCTGTCCCAGACGGTGTAAAGTCAAGTGTCCATATTTCAATTTCTCTTTTAGCCATGGTATGTACCGAAAAGTGGTGTTTTTCTTTTTTGGAAAATCTGTCCCAGACGGTGTAAAGTCAAGTGTCCATATTTTAAATTCTCTTTTAGCCATGGTATGTACCGAAAAGTGGTGTTTTGTTTTTTTTTTCGAAAAATCTGTCCCAGACGGTGCAAAGTCAAGTGTCCATATTTCAATTTCTCTTTTAGCCATGGTATGTACCGAAAAGTGGTGTTTTTTTTATTTTGATAAATCTGTCACAGACGGTGTAAAGTCAAGTGTCCATATTTCAATTTCTCTTTTAGCCAAGGTATGTACCGAAAAGTGGTGGGTTTTTTTTGAAAAATCTGTCCCAGACGGTGTTAAGTCAAGTGTCCATATTTCAATTTCTCTTTTAGCCATGGTATGTACCGAAAAGTGGTGTTTTGTTTTTTTTGTTGTTGTTTTTTTTTTTTTTTGGAAAAATCTGTCCCAGACGGTGTAAAGTCAAGTGTCCATATTTCAATTTCTCTTTTAGCCATGGTATGTATCGAAAAGTGGTGTTTTGTTTTTTTGAAAAATCTGTCCCAGACGGTGTAAAGTCAAGTGTCCATATTTCAATTTCTCTTTTAGCAATGGTATGTACCGAAAAGTGGTGTTTTGTTTGTTTTTTTGGAAAAATCTGTCCCAGACGGTGTAAAGTCAAGTGTCCATATTTCAATTTCGCTTTTAGCCATGGTATGTACCGAAAAGTGGTGTTTTTCTTTTTTGGAAAATCTGTCCCAGAGGGTGTAAAGTCAAGTGTCCATATTCTAATTTCTCTTTTAGCCATGGTATGTACCGAAAAGTGGTGTTTTGTTTTTTTTTTTCGAAAAATCTGTCCCAGACGGTGCAAAGTCAAGTGTCCATATTTCAATTTCTCTTTTAGCCATGGTATGTACCGAAAAGTGGTGGTTTTTTGTGGGGTAAAATCTGTCCCAGACGGTGTAAAGTCAAGTGTCCATATTTCAATTTCTCTTTTAGCCATGGTATGTATCGAAAAGTGGTGTTTTGTTTTTTTGAAAAATCTTTCCCAGACGGTGTAAAGTCAAGTGTCCATATTTCAATTTCTCTATTAGCCATGGTATGTACCGAAAAGTGGTGTTTTGTTTGTTTTTTAGGAAAAATCTGTCCCAGACGGTGTAAAGTCAAGTGTCCATATTTCAATTTCTCTTTTAGCCATGGTATGTACCGAAAAGTGGTGTTTTTTTTTTTTTTTTTTTTTTTTTTCGAAAAATCTGTCCCAGACGGTGCAAAGTCAAGTGTCCATATTTTAATTTCTCTTTTAGCCATGGTAGGTAACGAAAAGTGGTTTTTTGGGGGGTAAAATCTGTCCCAGACGGTGTAAAGTCAAGTGTCCATATTTCAATTTCTTTTTTAGCCATGGTATGTACCGAAAAGTGGTGGGTTTTTTTTTAAAAATCTGTCCCAGACGGTGTAAAGTCAAGTGTCCATATTTCAATTTCTCTTTTAGCCATGGTATGTACCGAAAAGTGGTGGGGTTTTTTTTAAAAAATCTGTCCCAGACGGTGTAAAGTCAAGTGTCCATATTTCAATTTCTCTTTTAGCCATGGTATGTACCGAAAAGTGGTGTTTTTTTTCTTTGAAAAATCTGTCACAGACGGTGTAAAGTCAAGTGTCCATATTTCAATTTCTCTTTTAGCCATGGTATGTACCGAAAAGTAGAGGGTTTTTTTTTTTTTTTTTTTTTTTTTTGTTTTTTTTTTTTTTTTTTTTTTTTGGAAAAATCTGTCCAAGACGGTGTAAAGTCAAGTGTCCATATTTCAATTTCTCTTTTAGCCATGGTAGGTAACGAAAAGTGGTTTTTTTTTGGGGGGGGGGGGTAAAATCTGTCCCAGACGGTGTAAAGTCAAGTGTCCATATTTCAATTTCTCTTTTAGCCATGGTATATACCGAAAAGTGGTGGGGTTTTTTTTAAAAAATCTGTCCCAGACGGTGTAAAGTCAAGTGTCCATATTTCAATTTCTCTTTTAGCCATGGTATGTACCGAAAAGTGGTGGTTTTTTTTTTTTTTAAATCTGTCCCAGACGGTGTAAAGTCAAGTGTCCATATTTCAATTTCTCTTTTAGCCATGGTATGTACCGAAAAGTGGTGGGTTTTTTTTTTTTTTGAAAAATCTGTCCCAGACGGTGTAAAGTCAAGTGTCCATATTTCAATTTCTCTTTTAGCCATGGTATGTACCGAAAAGTGGTGTTTTTTTTTCTTTGAAAAATCTGTCACAGACGGTGTAAAGTCAAGTGTCCATATTTCAATTTCTCTTTTAGCCATGGTATGTACCGAAAAGTAGTGGGTTTTTTTTTTGTTTTTTGTTTTTTTTTTTTGTTTTTTTTTTTTTTTTTGGAAAAATCTGTCCCAGACGGTGTAAAGTCAAGTGTCCATATTTCAATTTCTCTTTAAGCCATGGTATGTACCGAAAAGTGGTGTTTTGTTTGTTTTTTGTTGTTGTTTTTTTTTTTTTTTTTTTGAAAAATCTGTCCCATACGGTGTAAAGTCAAGTGTCCATATTTCAATTTCTCTTTTAGCCATGGTATGTACCGAAAAGTGGTGTTTTTTTATGCCCCCGATAGGGAGGCATCATAAATTTGACTTGTCCGTCCGTCCGTCCGTTTGTCCGTCCGTCTGTCTGTCTGTCCGTCCGTCCGTCATTCCGTCCAAAAACTTTAACATTGGCCATAACTTCCTTATTACTTAACATATTCGCTTCATACTTTACCACAACATTTATTGGTACATTACCTTACTGTAGGCACATACTTTGGTGACCTTGACCCCTGGATGACCTTGACCTTGAACATAAATTGGCCATAATTTAAAATCAAAGCGGTGTCGGGGACATTGTCATCTTACAGTGACAGCTCTTGTTTTTTGAAAATCTGTCCCAGACGGTGTAAAGTCAAGTGTCCATATTTCAATTTCTCTTTTAGCCATGGTATGTACCGAAAAGTGGTGTTTTTTTTTTGTTTTGTTTTTTTTTTTTTTTTTTTTTTTTTTTTTTTTTTTTTTTTTTTTTTTTTTTTTTGAAAAATCTGTCCCAGACGGTGTAAAGTCAAGTGTCCATATTTCAATTTCTCTTTTAGCCATGGTATGCATCGAAAAGTGGTGTTTTGTTTTTTTGAAAAATCTGTCCCAGACGGTGTAAAGTCAAGTGTCAATTTTTCAATTTCTCTTTTAGCCATGGTATGTACCGAAAAGTGGTGTTTTGTTTGTTTTTTTTGGAAAAATCTGTCCCAGACGGTGTAAAGTCAAGTGTCCATATTTCAATTTCTCTTTTAGCCATCGTATGTACCGAAAAGTGGTGTTTTTCTTTTTTGGAAAATCTGTCCCAGACGGTGTAAAGTCAAGTGTCCATATTTTAAATTCTCTTTTAGCCATGGTATGTACCGAAAAGTGGTGTTTTGTTTTTTTTTTTTTCGAAAAATCTGTCCCAGACGGTGCAAAGTCAAGTGTCCTTATTTCAATTTCTCTTTTAGCTATGGTATGTACCGAAAAGTGGTGTTTTTTTTTTATTTTGATAAATCTGTCACAGACGGTGTAAAGTCAAGTGTCCATATTTCAATTTCTCTTTTAGCCAAGGTATGTACCGAAAAGTGGTGGTTTTTTTTTTTGAAAAATCTGTCCCAGACGGTGTTAAGTCAAGTGTCCATATTTCAATTTCTCTTTTAGCCATGGTATGTACCGAAAAGTGGTGTTTTGTTTTTTTTGTTGTTGTTTTTTTTTTTTTTTTTTTTTGGAAAAATCTGTCCCAGACGGTGTAAAGTCAAGTGTCCATATTTCAATTTCTCTTTTAGCCATGGTATGTATCGAAAAGTGGTGTTTTGTTTTTTTGAAAAATCTGTCCCAGACGGTGTAAAATCAAGTGTCCATATTTCAATTTCTCTTTTAGCAATGGTATGTACCGAAAAGTGGTGTTTTGTTTGTTTTTTTGGAAAAATCTGTCCCAGACGGTGTAAAGTCAAGTGTCCATATTTCAATTTCGCTTTTAGCCATGGTATGTACCGAAAAGTGGTGTTTTTCTTTTTTGGAAAATCTGTCCCAGAGGGTGTAAAGTCAAGTGTCCATATTCTAATATCTCTTTTAGCCATGGTATGTACCGAAAAGTGGTGTTTTTTTTTCGAAAAATCTGTCCCAGACGGTGCAAAGTCAAGTGTCCATATTTCAATTTCTCTTTTAGCAATGGTATGTACCGAAAAGTGGTGTTTTGTTTGTTTTTTTGGAAAAATCTGTCCCAGACGGTGTAAAGTCAAGTGTCCATATTTCAATTTCGCTTTTAGCCATGGTATGTACCGAAAAGTGGTGTTTTTCTTTTTTGGAAAATCTGTCCCAGAGGGTGTAAAGTCAAGTGTCCATATTCTAATTTCTCTTTTAGCCATGGTATGTACCGAAAAGTGGTGTTTTGTTTTTTTTTTATTCGAAAAATCTGTCCCAGACGGTGCAAAGTCAAGTGTCCATATTTCAATTTCTCTTTTAGCCATGGTATGTACCGAAAAGTGGTGGTTTTTTGTGGGGTAAAATCTGTCCCAGACGGTGTAAAGTCAAGTGTCCATATTTCAATTTCTCTTTTAGCCATGGTATGTACCGAAAAGTGGTGTTTTGTTTGTTTGTTTTTTTTTCTTTTAAATCTGTCCCAGACGGTGTAAAGTCAAGTGTCCGTATTTCAATTTCTCTTTTAGCCATCGTATGTACCGAAAAGTGGTGTTTTGTTTGTTTTTTTGGAAAAATCTGTCCCAGACGGTGTAAAGTCAAGTGTCCATATTTCAATTTCTCTTTTAGTCATGGTATGTACCGAAAAGTGGAGTTTTGTTTTGTTTTTTGGAAAAAATTATCCCAAACGGTGTAAAGTCAAGTGTTCATATTTCAATTTCTCTTTTAGCCCTGGTATGTACCGAAAAGTGGTGTTTTTTTTTTTTTGTTGTTTTTTTGTTTGTTTTTTTTGGGAAAAATCTGTCCCAGACGGTGTAAAGTCAAGTGTCCATATTTCAATTTCTCTTTTAGCCATGGTATGTACCGAAAAGTGGTGTTTTGTTTGTTTTTTTTTTTTTAAATCAGTCCCAGACGTTGTAAAGTCAAGTGTCCATATTTCAATTTCTCTTTTAGCCATGGTATGTACCGAAAAGTGGTGGGTTTTTTTTAAGAAATCTGTCCCAGACGGTGTAAAGTCAAGTGTCCATATTTCAATTTCTCTTTTAGCCATGGTATGTACCGAAAAGTTGTGTTTTTTTTTCTTGAAAATCTGTCCCAGACGGTGTAAAGTCAAGTGTCCATATTTCAATTTCTCTTTTAGCCATGATATGTACCGAAAAGTGGTGTTTTGTTTGTTTGGGTTTTTTTTTTTAAATCTGTCCCTGACGGTGTAAAGTCAAGTGTCCATATCTCAATTTCTCTTTTAGCCCTGGTATGTACCGAAAAGTGGTGTTTTGTTTGTTTGGGTTTTTGTTTTTTTTTTTTTGAAAAATCTGTCCCAGACGTTGTAAAGTCAAGTGTCCATATTTCAATTTCTCTTTTAGCCATCGTATGTACCGAAAAGTGGTGTTTTGTTTTTGTTTTTTTTTTTTTTGAAAAATCTGTCCCAGACGGTGTGAAGTCAAGTGTCCGTATTTCAATTTCTCTTTTAGCCATGGTATATACCGAAAAGTGGTGGGGTTTTTTTTTAAAAATCTGTCACAGACGGTGTAAAGTCAAGTGTCCATATTTCAATTTCTCTTTTAGCCATGGTATGTACCGAAAAGTGTTTTTTTTTCTTGAAAATCTGTCCCAGACGGTGTAAAGTCAAGTGTTTATATTTCAATTTCTCTTTTAGCCATGGTATGTACCGAAAAGTGGTGATTCTTTTTTTTTTTGAAAAATATGTCCCTGACGGTGTAAAGTCAAGTGTCCATATTTCAATTTCTCTTTTAGCCATGGTATGTACCGAAAAGTGGTGTTTTGTTTGTTTGGTTTTTTTTTTTGGAAAAATCTGTCCCAGACGGTGTAAAGTCAAGTGTCCATATTTCAATTTCTATTTTAGCCATGGTATGTACCGAAAAGTGGTGTTTTGTTTTGTTTTTGTTTTGGGAAAAATCTGTCCCAGACGGTGTAAAGTCAAGTGTCCATATTTCAATTTCTCTTTTAGCCATGGTATGTACCGAAAAGTGGTGTTTTGTTTGTGGGTTTTTTTTTTTTTTGGAAAAATCTGTCCCAGACGGTGTAAAGTCAAGTGTCAATATTTCAATTTCTCTTTTGGCCATGGTATGTACCGAAAAGTGGTGTTTTGGTTTTTTTTTTTTTTGGAAAAATCTGTCCCAGACGGTGTAAAGTCAAGTGTCCATAATTCAATTTCTCTTTAAGCCATGGTATGTACCGAAAAGTGGTGTTTTGTTTGTGGGTTTTTTTTTTTTTGAAAAATCTGTCCCAGACGGTGTAAAGTCAAACGTCCATATTTCAATTTCTCTTTTAGCCATGGTATGTACCGAAAAGTGGTGTTTTGTTTGTTTTTTTTAAAAAATCAGTCCCAGACGTTGTAAAGTCAAGTGTCCATATTTCAATTACTCTTTTAGCCATGGTATGTACCGAAAAGTGGAGTTTTGTTTTGTTTTTTGGAAAAATTTGTCCCAGACGGTGTAAAGTCAAGTGTTCATATTTCAATTTCTCTTTTAGCCATGGTATGTACCGAAAAGTGGTGTTTTGTTTGTTTGTTTTTTTGTTTTGTTTTTTTTTTTTGAAAAATCTGTCCCAGACGCTGTAAAGTCAAGTGTCCATATTTCAATTTCTCTTTTAGCCATGGTATGTACCGAAAAGTGGTGTTTTGTTTGTTTTTTTAAAAAAATCAGTCCCAGACGTTGTAAAGCCAAGTGTCCATATTTCAATTTCTCTTTTAGCCATGGTATGTACCGAAAAGTGGTGTTTTTTTTAAAATCTGTCCCAGACGGTGTAAAGTCAAGTGTCCATATTTCAATTTCTCTTTTAGCCATGGTATGTACCGAAAAGTGGTGTTTTTTTTCTTGAAAATCTGTCCCAGACGGTGTAAAGTCAAGTGTCCATATTTGAAGTTCTCTTTTAGCCATGGTATGTACCGAAAAGTGGTGGTTTTTTTTTTTTTTTTTTCTTTTTTTTTTTTGAAAAATATGTCCCTGACGGTGTAAAGTCAAGTGTCCATACTTCAATTTCTCTTTTAGCCATGGTATGTACCGAAAAGTGGTGTTTTGTTTGTTTGGGTTTTTTTTTTGAAAAATCTGTCCCAGACGGTGTAAAGTCAAGTGTCCATATTTCAATTTCTCTTTTTTTGGAAAAATCTGTCCCAGACGTCGTAAAGTCAAGTGTCCATATTTCAATTTCTCTTTTAGCCATGGTATGTACCGAAAAGTGGTGTTTTGTTTTTTGGAAACATCTGTCCCAGACGGTGTAAAGTCAAGTGTTCATATTTCAATTTCTCTTTTAGCCATGGTATGTACCGAAAAGTGGTGTTTTGTTTCTTATTTTTTTTTGAAAAATCTGTCCCAGACGGTGTAAAGTCAAGTGTCCATATTTCTATTTCTCTTTTAGCCATGGTATCTACCGAAAAGTGGTATTTTGGGGGTTTTTTTTTGGAAAAATCTGTCCCAGACGGTGTAAAGTCAAGTGTCCATATTTCAATTTCTCTTTTAGCCATGGTATGTACCGAAAAGTGGTGTTTTTCTTTTTTGAAAAATCTGTCCCAGACGGTGTAAAGTCAAGTGTCCATATTTCAATTTCTCTTTTAGCCATGGTATGTACCGAAAAGTGGTGTTTTGTTTGTGGGTTTTTTTTTTTAAAAAAATCTGTCCCAGACGGTGTAAAGTCAAGTGTCCATATTTCAATTTCTCTTTTAGCCATGGTATGTACCGAAAAGTGGTGTTTTGTTTGTTTGGTTTTTTTTTTTGGAAAAATCTGTCCCAGACGGTGTAAAGTCAAGTGTCCATATTTCAATTTCTATTTTAGCCATGGTATGTACCGAAAAGTGGTGTTTTGTTTTGTTTTTGTTTTGGGAAAAATCTGTCCCAGACGGTGTAAAGTCAAGTGTCCATATTTCAATTTCTCTTTTAGCCATGGTATGTACCGAAAAGTGGTGTTTTGTTTGTGGGTTTTTTTTTTTGGAAAAATCTGTCCCAGACGGTGTAAAGTCAAGTGTCAATATTTCAATTTCTCTTTTAGCCATGGTATGTACCGAAAAGTGGTGTTTTGGTTTTTTTTTTTTTGGAAAAATCTGTCCCAGACGGTGTAAAGTCAAGTGTCCATAATTCAATTTCTCTTTAAGCCATGGTATGTACCGAAAAGTGGTGTTTTGTTTGTGGGTTTTTTTTTTTTTTGAAAAATCTGTCCCAGACGGTGTAAAGTCAAACGTCCATATTTCAATTTCTCTTTTAGCCATGGTATGTACCGAAAAGTGGTGTTTTGTTTGTTTTTTTTAAAAAATCAGTCCCAGACGTTGTAAAGTCAAGTGTCCATATTTCAATTACTCTTTTAGCCATGGTATGTACCGAAAAGTGGAGTTTTGTTTTGTTTTTTGGAAAAATTTGTCCCAGACGGTGTAAAGTCAAGTGTTCATATTTCAATTTCTCTTTTAGCCATGGTATGTACCGAAAAGTGGTGTTTTGTTTGTTTGTTTTTTTGTTTTGTTTTTTTTTTTTGAAAAATCTGTCCCAGACGCTGTAAAGTCAAGTGTCCATATTTCAATTTCTCTTTTAGCCATGGTATGTACCGAAAAGTGGTGTTTTGTTTGTTTTTTTAAAAAAATCAGTCCCAGACGTTGTAAAGCCAAGTGTCCATATTTCAATTTCTCTTTTAGCCATGGTATGTACCGAAAAGTGGTGTTTTTTTTAAAATCTGTCCCAGACGGTGTAAAGTCAAGTGTCCATATTTCAATTTCTCTTTTAGCCATGGTATGTACCGAAAAGTGGTGTTTTTTTTCTTGAAAATCTGTCCCAGACGGTGTAAAGTCAAGTGTCCATATTTGAAGTTCTCTTTTAGCCATGGTATGTACCGAAAAGTGGTGTTTTTTTTTTTTTTTTTTTCTTTTTTTTTTGAAAAATATGTCCCTGACGGTGTAAAGTCAAGTGTCCATACTTCAATTTCTCTTTTAGCCATGGTATGTACCGAAAAGTGGTGTTTTGTTTGTTTGGGTTTTTTTTTTTGAAAAATCTGTCCCAGACGGTGTAAAGTCAAGTGTCCATATTTCAATTTCTCTTTTTTTGGAAAAATCTGTCCCAGACGTCGTAAAGTCAAGTGTCCATATTTCAATTTCTCTTTTAGCCATGGTATGTACCGAAAAGTGGTGTTTTGTTTTTTGGAAACATCTGTCCCAGACGGTGTAAAGTCAAGTGTTCATATTTCAATTTCTCTTTTAGCCATGGTATGTACCGAAAAGTGGTGTTTTGTTTCTTATTTTTTTTTTGAAAAATCTGTCCCAGACGGTGTAAAGTCAAGTGTCCATATTTCTATTTCTCTTTTAGCCATGGTATCTACCGAAAAGTGGTATTTTGGGGTTTTTTTTTTGGAAAAATCTGTCCCAGACGGTGTAAAGTCAAGTGTCCATATTTCAATTTCTCTTTTAGCCATGGTATGTACCGAAAAGTGGTGTTTTTCTTTTTTGAAAAATCTGTCCTAGACGGTGTAAAGTCAAGTGTCCATATTTCAATTTCTCTTTTAGCCATGGTATGTACCGAAAAGTGGTGTTTTGTTTGTGGGGTTTTTTTTTTTAAAAAAATCTGTCCCAGACGGTGTAAAGTCAAGTGTCCATATTTCAATTTCTCTTTTAGCCATGGTATGTACCGAAAAGTTGTGTTTTGGTTTTTTTTTTGGAAAAATCTGTCCCAGACGGTGTAAAGTCAAGTGTCCATATTTCAATTTCTCTTTAAGCCATGGTATGTACCGAAAAGTGGTGGAATTTTTTTGGGGGGAAAAATCTGTCCCAGACGGTGTAAAGTCAAGTGTCCATATTTCAATTTCTCTTTTAGCCATGGTATGTACCGAAAAGTGGTGTTTTGTTTGTGGGTTTTTTTTTTTTTGGAAAAATCTGTCCCAGACGGTGTAAAGTCAAACGTCCATATTTCAATTTCTCTTTTAGCCATGGTATGTACCGAAAAGTGGTGTTTTGTTTGTTTTTTTAAAAAAATCAGTCCCAGACGTTGTAAAGTCAAGTGTCCATATTTCAATTACTCTTTTAGCCATGGTATGTACCGAAAAGTGGTGTTTTGTTTGTTTTTTTTTAAAAAAAATCAGTCCCAGACGTTGTAAAGCCAAGTGTCCATATTTCAATTTCTCTTTTAGCCATGGTATGTACCGAAAAGTGGTGTTTTTTTTTAAATCTGTCCCAGACGGTGTAAAGTCAAGTGTCCATATTTCAATTTCTCTTTTAGCCATGGTATGTACCGAAAAGTGGTGTTTTGTTTGCTTGTTTTTTTGTTTTTGTTTTTTTTTTTTTGAAAAATCTGTCCCAGACGCTGTAAAGTCAAGTGTCCATATTTCAATTTCTCTTTTAGCCATGGTATGTACCGAAAAGTGGTGTTTTGTTTGTTTTTTTTTTTCAAAAAATCAGTCCCAGACGTTGAAAAGCCAAGTGTCCATATTTCAATTTCTCTTTTAGCCATGGTATGTACCGAAAAGTAGTGTTTTTTTTTAAATCTGTCCCAGACGGTGTAAAGTCAAGTGTCCATATTTCAATTTCTCTTTTAGCCATGGTATGTACCGAAAAGTGGTGTTTTTTTTTCTTGAAAATCTGTCCCAGACGGTGTAAAGTCAAGTGTCCATATTTGAAGATCTCTTTTAGCCATGGTATGTACCGAAAAGTGGTGGTTTTTTTTTTTTTTTTTTTTTTTTTTTTTTCTTCTTTTTTTTTGAAAAATATGTCCCTGACGGTGTAAAGTCAAGTGTCCATACTTCAATTTCTCTTTTAGCCATGGTATGTACCGAAAAGTGGTGTTTTGTTTGTTTGGGTTTTTTTTTGAAAAATCTGTCCCAGACGGTGTAAAGTCAAGTGTCCATATTTCAATTTCTCTTTTTTTGGAAAAATCTGTCCCAGACGTCGTAAAGTCAAGTGTCCATATTTCAATTTCTCTTTTAGCCATGGTATGTACCGAAAAGTGGTGTTTTGTTTGTGGGTTTTTTTTTTTTTTGAAAAAATCTGTCCCAGACGGTGTAAAGTCAAGTGTCCATATTTCAATTTCTCTTTTAGCCATGGTATGTACCGAAAAGTTGTGTTTTGGTTTTTTTTTGGAAAAATCTGTCCCAGACGGTGTAAAGTCAAGTGTCCATATTTCAATTTCTCTTTAAGCCATGGTATGTACCGAAAAGTGGTGGAATTTTTTTTGGGGGAAAAATCTGTCCCAGACGGTGTAAAGTCAAGTGTCCATATTTCAATTTCTCTTTTAGCCATGGTATGTACCGAAAAGTGGTGTTTTGTTTGTGGGTTTTTTTTTTTTTTGAAAAATCTGTCCCAGACGGTGTAAAGTCAAACGTCCATATTTCAATTTCTCTTTTAGCCATGGTATGTACCGAAAAGTGGTGTTTTTGTGGGTTTTTTTTTTTTTTGAAAAATCTGTCCTAGACGGTGTAAAGTCAAGTGTCCATATTTCAATTTCTCTTTTAGCCATGATATGTACCGAAAATGGTGTTTGTTTTGTTTTTGTTTTTGGAAAAATCTGTCCCAGACGGTGTAAAGTCAAGTGTCCATATTTCAATTTCTCTTTTAGCCATGGTATGTACCGAAAAGTGGTGTTTTGTTTGTGGGGTTTTTTTTTGAAAAATCTGTCCCAGACGGTGTAAAGTCAAGTGTCCATATTTCAATTTCTCTTTTAGCCATGGTATGTACCGAAAAGTGGTGTTTTGTTGTGTTTTTTTGGAAAAATCTGTCCCAGACGGTGTAAAGTCAAGTGTCCATATTTCAATTTCTCTTTAAGCCATGGTATGTACCGAAAAGTTGTGTTTTGTTTGTGGGTTTTTTTTTTTTGTTGAAAAATCTGTCCCAGACGGTGTAAAGTCAAACGTCCATATTTCAATTTCTGTTTTAGCCATGGTATGTACCGAAAAGTGGTGTTTTGTTTGTTTTTTTAAAAAAATCAATCCCAGACGTTGTAAAGTCAAGTGTCCATATTTCAATTTCTCTTTTAGCCATGGTATGTACCGAAAAGTGGAGTTTTGTTTTGTTTTTTGGAAAAATTTGTCCCAGACGGTGTAAAGTCAAGTGTTCATATTTCAATTTCTCTTTTAGCCATGGTATGTACCGAAAAGTGGTGTTTTGTTTGTTTGTTTTTTTGTTTTTGTTTTTTTTTTTTTGAAAAATCTGTCCCAGACGGTGTAAAGTCAAGTGTCCATATTTCAATTTCTCTTTTAGCCATGGTATGTACCGAAAAGTGGTGTTTTGTTTGTTTTTTTTTTAAAAAATCAGTCCCAGACGTTGTAAAGTCAATGTCCATATTTCAATTTCTCTTTTAGCCATGGTATGTACCGAAAATTGGTGTTTTTTTTTTTTTTTTTAAATCTGTCCCAGACGGTGTAAAGTCAAGTGTCCATATTTCAATTTCTCTTTTAGCCATGGCATGTACCGAAAAGTGGTGTGTTTTTTTTCTTGAAAATCTGTCTCAGACGGTGTAAAGTCAAGTGTCCATATTTCAATTTCTCTTTTAGCCATGGTATGTACCGAAAAGTGGTGTTTTTTTTTTTTTTTTTTTTTTTTTTTTTTTTTTTTTTTTTTTTTTTTTTTTTAAATCTGTCCCTGACGGTGTAAAGTCAAGTGTCCATATCTCAATTTCTCTTTTAGCCATGGTATATACCGAAAAGTGGTGTTTTGTTTGTTTGGGTTTTTTTTGGAAAAATCTGTCCCAGACGGTGTAAAGTCAAATGTCCATATTTGAATTTCTCTTTTAGCCATCGTATGTACGGAAAAGTGGTGTTTTGTTTTTTTTTTGTTTTTTTTTTTGAAAAATCTGTCCCAGACGGTGTAAAGTCAAGTGTCCGTATTTCAATTTCTCTCTTAGCCATGGTATGTACCGAAAAGTGGTGGGGGTTTTCTTTTGAAAAATCTGTCCCAGACGGTGTAAAGTCAAGTGTCCATATTTCAATTTCTCTTTTAGCCATGGTATGTACCGAAAAGTGTTTTTTTTTTCTTGAAAATCTGTCCCTGACGGTGTAAAGTAAAGTGTTTATATTTCAATTTCTCTTATAGCCATGGTATGTACCGAAAAGTGTTGTTTTGTTTTTTTTTTTTTTTTTTTTTTTTTTTTTTTTTTTTTTTTTTTTTTTTTGGAAAAATCTGTCCCAGACGGTGTAAAGTCAAGTGTCCATATTTCAATTTCTCTTTTAGCCATGGTATGTACCGAAAAGTGGTGTTTTGTTTTTTGGAAACATCTGTCCCAGACGGTGTAAAGTCAAGTGTCCATATTTCAATTTCTCTTTTAGCCATGGTATGTACCGAAAAGTGGTGTTTTGTTTCTTTTTTTTTTTGAAAAATCTGTCCCAGACGGTGTAAAGTCAAGTGTCCATATTTCAATTTCTCTTTTAGCCATGGTATGTACCGAAAAGTGGTATTTTGGGTTTTTTTTGAAAAATCTGTCCCAGACGGTGTAAAGTCAAGTGTCCATATTTCAATTTCACTTTTAGCCATGGTATGTACCGAAAAGTGGTGTTTTTCTTTTTTGAAAAATCTGTCCCAGACGGTGTAAAGTCAAGTGTCCATATTTCAATTTCTCTTTTAGCCATGGTATGTACCGAAAAGTGGTGTTTTGTTTGTGGGTTTTTTTTGGAAAAATCTGTCCCAGACGGTGTAAAGTCAAGTGTCCATATTTCAATTTCTCTTTTAGCCATGGTATGTACCGAAAAGTGGTGTTTTGGTGTTTTTTGTTTTTTTTTTGGAAAAATCTGTCCCAGACGGTGTAAAGTCAAGTGTCCATATTTCAATTTCTCTTTAAGCCATGGTATGTACCGAAAAGTGGTGGAATTTTTTTTTTTTTTTTTTGAAAAATCTGTCCCAGACGGTGTAAAGTCAAGTGTCCATATTTCAATTTCTCTTTTAGCCATGGTATGTCCTGAAAAGTGGTGTTTTGTTTGTGGGTTTTTTTTTTTGAAAAATCTGTCTCAGACGGTGTAAAGTCAAGTGTCCATATTTCAATTTCTCTTTTAGCCATGGTATGTACCGAAAAGTGGTGTTTTGGTTTTTTTTAAAAAAATCTGTCCCAGACGGTGTAAAGTCAAGTGTCCATATTTCAATTTCTCTTTAAGCCATGGTATGTACTGAAAAGTGGTGGAATATTTTTTTTTGGAAAAATCTGTCCCAGACGGTGTAAAGTCAAGTGTCCATATTTCAATTTCTCTTTTAGCCATGGTATGTACTGAAAAGTGGTGTTTTGTTTGTGGGTTTTTTTTTTGAAAAATCTGTCCCAGACGGTGTAAAGTCAAGTGTCCATATTTCAATTTCTCTTTTAGCCATGGTATGTACCGAAAAGTGGTGTTTTGGTTTTTTTTTTTTTTTTTTTAAATCTGTCCCAGACGGTGTAAAGTCAAGTGTCCATATTTCAATTTCTCTTTAAGCCATGGTATGTACCGAAAAGTGGTGGAATATTTTTTTTTTTTTTTGGAAAAATCTGTCCCAGACGGTGTAAAGTCAAGTGTCCATATTTCAATTTCTCTTTTAGCCATGGTATGTACTGAAAAGTGGTGTTTTGTTTGTGGGTTTATTTTTGAAAAATCTGTCCCAGACGGTGTAAAGTCAAGTGTCCATATTTCAATTTCTCTTTTAGCCATGGTATGTACCGAAAAGTGGTGTTTTGTTTTTTTTTTTTTTAAAAATCTGTCCCAGACGGTGTAAAGTCAAGTGTCCATATTTCAATTTCTCTTTAAGCCATGGTATGTACCGAAAAGTGGTGGAATATTTTTTTTTTGGAAAAATCTGTCCCAGACGGTGTAAAGTCAAGTGTCCATATTTCAATTTCTCTTTTAGCCATGGTATGTACCGAAAAGTGGTGTTTTGTTTGTGGGGTTTTTTTTTTTTGAAAAATCTGTCCCAGACGGTGTAAAGTCAAACGTCCATATTTCAATTTTTCTTTTAGCCATGGTATGTACCGAAAAGTGGTGTTTTGGTTTGTTTTTTTTTTTGAAAAATCTGTCCCAGACGGTGTAAAGTCAAGTGTCCATATTTCAATTTCTCTTTTAGCCATGATATGTACCGAAAAGTGGTGTTTTGTTTTGTTTTTGTTTTTGGAAAAATCTGTCCCAGACGGTGTAAAGTCAAGTGTCCATATTTCAATTTCTCTTTTAGCCATGGTATGTACCGAAAAGTGGTGTTTTGTTTGTGGGTTTTTTTTTTGGAAAAATCTGTCCCAGACGGTGTAAAGTCAAGTGTCCATATTTCAATTTCTCTTTTAGCCATGGTATGTACCGAAAAGTGGTGTTTTGTTTGTGGGTTTTTTTTTTTTTTGGAAAAATCTGTCCCAGACGGTGTAAAGTCAAGTGTCCATATTTCAATTTCTCTTTAAGCCATGGTATGTACCGAAAAGTGGTGGAATTTTTTTTTTTTTTGAAAAATCTGTCCCAGACGGTGTAAAGTCAAGTGTCCATATTTCAATTTCTCTTTTAGCCATGGTATGTACTGAAAAGTGTTTTTTTTTTTTTTTTTTTTTTTTTTTTTTTTTTTTTTTTTTTTTTGGGGGGGGGGGGGTTTGTAGTTTTTTGAAAAATCTGTCCCAGACGGTGTAAAGTCAAGTGTCCATATTTCAATTTCTCTTTTAGCCATGGTATGTACCGAAAAGTGGTGTTTTGTTTGTGGGTTTTTTTTTTTGAAAAATCTGTCCCAGACGGTGTAAAGTCAAACGTCCATATTTCAATTTCTCTTTTAGCCATGGTATGTACCGAAAAGTGGTGTTTTGGTTTTTTTTTTTGAAAATCTGTCCCAGACGGTGTAAAGTCAAGTGTCCATATTTCAATTTCTCTTTTAGCCATGGTATATACCGAAAATTGGTGGATTTTTTTTTTTTTTGAAAAATCTGTCCCAGATTGTGTAAAGTCAAGTGTCCATATTTCAATTTCTCTTTTAGCCATGGTATGTACCGAAAAATGGTGTTTTTTTTTTTTTAAAATCTGTCCCAGATGGTGTAAAGTCAAGTGTCCATATTTCAATTTCTCTTTTAGCCATGGTATGTACCGAAAAGTGGTGTTTTGTTTGTTTGTTTGTTTGTTTGTTGTTGTTTTTTGGGTTTTTTTTTTTGGAAAAATCTCTCCCAGACGGTGTAAAGTCAAGTGTCCATATTTCAATTTCTCTTTTAGCCATGGTATGTACCGAAAAGTGGTGTTTTGTTTGTGGGGTTTTTTTTTGGAAAAATCTGTCCCAGACGGTGTAAAGTCAAGTGTCCATATTTCAATTTCTCTTTTAGCCATGGTATGTACCGAAAAGTGGTGTTTCGGTTGTTTTTTTTTGGAAAAATCTGTCCCAGACGGTGTAAAGTCAAGTGTCCATATTTCAATTTCTCTTTAAGCCATGATATGTACCGAAAAGTGGTGTTTTGTTTTTTTTTTTTTTTTTTGGTTTTTTTTTTTTGAAAAATCTGTCCCAGACGATGTAAAGTCAAGTGTCCATATTTCAATTTCTCTTTTAGCCATGGTATGTACCGAAAAGTGGTGGAATTTTTTTTTTGAAAAATCTGTCCCAGACGGTGTAAAGTCAAGTGTCCATATTTCAATTTCTCTTTTAGCCATGGTATGTACTGAAAAGTGGTGTGTTTTTTTTTGTTTAGTTTTTTTTTTTTTTTTTTTTTTTTTGTTTTTTTTTTTTTTTTTTTTTTTTTTTTTTTTTTTGGAAAAATCTGTCCCAGACGGTGTAAAGTCAAGTGTCCATATTTCAATTTCTCTTTTAGCCATGGTATGTACCGAAAAGTGGTGTTTTGTTTGTGGGTTTGTTTTTGTTTTTTTTTGAAAAATCTGTCCCAGACGGTGTAAAGTCAAACGTCCATATTTCAATTTCTCTTTTAGCCATGGTATGTACCGAAAAGTGGTGTTTTGGTTTGGGTTTTTTGAAAAATCTGTCCCATACGGTGTAAAGTCAAGTGTCCATATTTCAATTTCTCTTTTAGCCATGATATGTACCGAAAAGTGCTGTTTTGTTTTGTTTTTGTTTTTGGAAAAATCTGTCCCAGACGGTGTAAAGTCATGTGTCCATATTTCAATTTCTCTTTTAGCCATGGTATATACCGAAAAGTGGTGGATTTTTTTTTTTTTTTTTTTTTTTTTTTTTTTTTTTTTTTTTTTTTTTTTTTTTTTTGGAAAAATCTGTCCCAGATGGTGTAAAGTCAAGTGTCCATATTTCAATTTCTCTTTTAGCCATGGTATGTACCGAAAAGTGGTGTGTGTTTTTTTTAAAAATCTGTCCCAGATGGTGTAAAGTCAAGTGTCCATATTTCAATTTCTCTTTTAGCCATGGTATGTACCGAAAAGTCGTGTTTTGTTTGTTTGTTTGTTTTTTTTTTTTTGTTGTTGTTTTTTTTTTGTTTTTTTTTTTGAAAATCTGTCCCAGACGGTGTAAAGTCAAGTGTCCATATTTTGATTTCTCTTTTAGCCATGGTATGTACCGAAAAGTGGTGTTTTGTTTGGTTTTTTTTTTTTTTTTTGAAAAATCTGTCCCAGACTGTGTAAAGTCAAGTGTCCATATTTCAATTTCTGTTTTAGCCAGGACTTGTACCGAAAAGTGGTTTTTTGGTCAAGGGTCTTGATAATGCACCTATCTAATGGAAATAGAACACAAAAATACCGTTTTAAATGTAGTTCCTTGAAAAGTAGGATTTTTTGAAAAATGTTTCCCAAACGGTGTTAAACTGAATTTTCCATATTTCAAAAAAATCTTTTTGTCATGAAATGTACCAAAAAGTGTTTTTTTAGTCAAGAGTCCTTGTACTGTATGGATGTAACAGCAATACAACACAAAAATACCATTCTGAAGCAAGTACGTTGAAAATTAGATTTTTTTTTTGAAAAATCTGTCCCAGACGGTGTAAAGTCAAGTGTCCATATTTCAATTTCTCTTTTAGCCATGACATGTACCGAAAAGTGTTTTTTTTTTGTCAAGGATCATGATAATGCACCTATCTAATGGCAATAGAACACAAAAATACCGTTTTTAATGTAGTTCCTTGAAAAGTAGATTTTTTTGAAAAATGTTTCCCAAACGGTGTTAAACTGAATTTTCCATATTTCAAAAAATTTTGTTGTCATGAAATGTACCAAAAAGTGTTTTTTTCAGTCATGGGTCCTTGTACTGTGTGGATGTAACAGCAATACAAAACAAAATACCATTCTGAAGCAAGTACGTAGAAAATTAGATTTTTTTAAGAAAAATCTGTCCCAGACGGTGTAAAGTCAAGTTTCTATATTTCAATCTCTCTTTTAGCCATGGCATGTACCGAAAAGTGTTCTTTTGGTCATGGACTCTGATAATGCACCTATGTAACAGCAATAGAACACAAAAATACCGTTTTAAAGTTCGTTCCTTGAAAAGTAGATTTTATTTGAAATATGTTTCCCAAACGGTGTAAAACTGAAGTGTCCATATTTCAATTTCCCTTTCAGCCATGACATGTACCGAAAAGTGGTTTTTTGGACAAGGATCCTGATAATGCACCTATGTAACAGCAATAGAACACAAAAATACCGTTTTAAAGGTAGTTCCTTGAAAAGTAGAATTTTTTGAAAAATGTTTCCCAAACGGTGTTAAACTGAATTTTCCATATTTCAAAAATGTCTTTTTGTCATGAAATGTACCACTAAGTGGTATTTTTTAGTCATGGGTCCTTGTACTGTATGGATGTAACAGCAATACAACACAAAAATACCATTCTGAAGCAAGTGCGTTGAAAATTAGATTTTTTTTTTTTTTGAAAAATCTGTCCCAGACGGTGTAAAGTCAAGTGTCCATATTTCAATTTCTCTTTTAGCCATGACATGTACCGAAAAGTGGTTTTTTGGTCAAGGATCCTGATAATGCACCTATGTAACAGCAATAGAACACAAAAATACCGTTTTAAAGGTAGTTCCATGAAAAGTAGAATTTTTCGAAAAATGTTTCCCAAACGGTGTTAAACTGAAATTTCCATATTTCAAAAATTTCTTTTTGTCATGAAATGTACCAACAAGTATTTTTTTTAGTCACGGGTCCTTGTACTGTATGGATGTAACAGCAATACAACACAAAAATACCATTCTAAAGCAAGTACGTTGAAAATTATATTTTTTTTATAAAAAATCTGTCCCAGACGGTGTAAAGTCAAGTGTCTATATTTTAATTTCTCTTTTAGCCATGGCATGTACCGAAAAGTGTTTTTTGGTAAACGATCCTGATAATGCACCTATGTAACGGCAATAGAACACAAAAATATCGTTTTAAAGGAAGTTTCCTGAAAAGTAGATTTTTTTCAAAAAATGTTTCCCAAACGGTGTAAAACTGAATTTTCCATATTTCAAAAATTTCTTTTTGCCATTAAATGTACCAAAAAGTGTTTTTTTTAATCACGGGTCCTTGTACTGTATGGATGTAACAGCAATACAATACAAAAATACCACTCTGAAGTAAGTAGGTTGAAAATTAGATTTTTTTTGGAAAAATCTCACCCAGACGGTGTAAAGTCAAGTGTCCATATTTCAATTTCTCTTTTAGCCCTGGCATGTACCGAAAAGTGTTTTTTTGTTCAAGGATCCTGATAATGCACCTATATAAGAGCAATAGAACACAAAAATACCGTTTTAAAGGTAGTTCCTTGAAAACTAAATTTTTTTGAAAAATGTTTCCCAAACGGTGTAAAACTGAATTTTCCATATTTCAAAAAATTTCTTTTTGCCATGAAATGTACCAAAAAGTGGTGTTTTTTAGTCACAGTCCTTGTACTGTATGGATGTAACAGCAATACAATACAAAAGTACCATTCTGAAGCAAGTGCGTTGAAAATTAGATTTTTTTTAAAAAAAACTGTCCCAGACGGTGTAAAGTGAAGTGTCCATATTTCAATTTCTCTTGTAACCATGGCATGTACCGAAAAGTGGTTTTTTGGTCAAGGATCCTGATAATGCACCGATGTAACAGCAATAGAACACAAAAATACCGTTTAACCCTTTCCCAAACAAGACCTGGTTTTGACGTCCCTAATAGAGACGGCTTGGGAAAACATTGAAACAAAAGAAGAAACTGCTGATGACCAGCAGTTTCTCCTTTTGTCTCAATATTTTCTTTGCCATATTTTACACAAATCATATCTTTGATAACATCTATTTTGTCATTTGTGGCAGTTTTTGAAGTGGATCACCCTAAAATATTGTCGTTTGGGAAAGGATTAAATGGTAGTTCCTTCAAAAGTAGATTTTTTTGAAAAATGTTTCCCAAACGGTGTAAAACTGAATGTTCCAAATTTCAAAAATTTCTTTTTGCCATGAAATGTACCAAAAATTGGTGTTTTTTAGTCACGGGTCCTTGTACTGTATGGGTGTAACAGTAATACAACACACAAATACCATTCTGAAGCAAGTACGTTGAAAATTAAAGTTTTTTGGAAAAATCTGTCCCAGACAGTGTAAAGTCAAGGGTCCATATGTCAATATCTCTTTTAGCCATGCCATTTACCGAAAAGTGGTTTTTTGGTCAAGGATCCTGATAATGCACCTATGTAACAGGAATAGAACACAAAAATACCGTTTTAAAGGTAGTTCCTTGAAAAGTAGATTTTTAAACATCTTTGCCAAACGTTGTAAAACTGAATTTTCCATATTTCAAAAATTTCTTTTTGCCATGAAATGTACCAAAAAGTGGCGTTTTTTAGACAAGAGTCCTTGTACTGTATGGATGTAACGGTAATACAACACAAAAATACTATTCTGAAGCAAGAACGTTGCAAATTAGATTTCTTTGGAAAAAACTGTCCTAGACGGTGTAAAGTCAATTGTCCATATTTCAATTTCTCTTTTAGCCATGACTTGTACCGAAAAGTGGTTTTTTGGTCAAGGATCCTGATAATGCACCTATCTAATGGCAATAGACCACAAAAATACCGTTTTAAATGTAGTTCCTTGAAAAGTAGAATTTTTTTAAAAATGTTTTCCAAACGGTGTTAAACTGAATTTTCCATGTTTCAAAAATTTCTCTTTGTCATGAAATGAACCAAAAAGTGTTTTTTTAGTCACGGGTCCTTGCACTGTATGGATGTAACAGCAATACAACACAAAAATACCATTCTGAAGCAAGTACGTTGAAAATTAGATTTTTAAAAAAAAAATCTGTCCCAGACGGTGTAAAGTACAGTTTCTATATTTTAATTTCTCTTTCAGCCATGGCATGTACCGAAAAGTGTTTTTTTGTTCGAGGATCCTGATAATGCACCTATGTATCGGCAATAGAACACAAAAATACCGTTTAAATGGTAGTTCTTTGAAAAGTAGACTTTTTTGAAAAATGTTTCCCAAACGGTGTAAAACTGAATTTTCCATATTTCAAAAATTTCCTTTTGCCATGAAATGTACCAAAAAATGTTTTTTTAGTCACGGGTCCTTGTACTGTATGGATGTAACAGCAATACAATACAAAAATACCATTCTGAAGCAAGTATATTGAACATTAGATTTTTTTTTTGGAAAAATCTGTCCTAGACTTTTTAAAGTCAAGTGTCTATATTTCAATTTCTCTGTTAGTCATGGCATAGACCGAAAAGTGGTTTTTTGGTCAAGGATCCTCATAATGCACCTATGTAACAGCAATAGAACACAAAAATACCGTTTTAAAGGTAGTTTCCTGAAAAGTAGATTTTTTTAAAAAATGTTTCCCACACGGTGCAAACTGAATTTTCCATATTTCAAAAATTTCTTTTTGTCATGAAATGTACCAAAATGTGGTTTTTTTTAGTCACGGGTCCTTGTACTGTATGGATGTAACAGCAATACAATACAAAAATACCATTCTGACGCAAGTACATTGAAAATTAGATTTTTTTGGAAAAATCTGTCACAGACGGTGTAAAGTCATGTATCCATATTTCAATTACTCTTTTAGCCATGGCATGTACCGAAAAGTGTTTTTTGGTCAAAGATTCTGATAATGCACCTATGTAACAGCATTAGAACACAAACATACCGTTTTAAAGGTAGTTCTTTGAACAGTAGAATTTTTTGAAAAATGTTTCCCAAACGGTGTAAATCTGAATTTTCCATATTTCAAAAATTTCTTTTTGTCATGAAATGTACCAAAAAGTGGTGTTTTTTAGTCACGAGTCCTTGTACTGTATGGATGTAACAGTAATACAAAACAAAAATACCATTCTGAAGCAAATACGTTGAAAACGAGATTTCTTTGGAAAAATCTGTCCCAGACGGTGTAAAGTCAAGTGTCCATATTTCGATTTCTTTTTTAGCCATGGCATGTACCGAAAAGTGTTTTTTTGTCAAGGATCCTGATAATGCACCTATGTAACAGCAATAGAACACAAAAATACCGTTTTAAAGGTAGTTCCTTGAAAAGAAGATTTTTTTAAACATATTTGCCAAACGTTGTAAAACTGAATTTTCCATATTTCAAAAATTTCTCTTTGCCATGAAATGTACCAAAAAGTTGCGTTTGTTTAGAGTCAAGAGTCCTTGTACTGTATGGATGTAACGGTAATACAACACAAAAATACTATTCTGAAGCAAGAACGTTGAAAATTAGATTTCTTTGGAAAAATCTGTCCTAGACGGTGTAAAGTCAATTGTCCATATTTCAATTTCTCTTTTAGCCATGGCTTGTACCGAAAAGTGGTTTTTTGGGTCAAGGATCCTGATAATGCACCTATCTATTGGCAACAGAACACAAAAATACCGTTTTAAATGTAGTTCCTTGAAAAGTAGAAATTTTTGAAAAATGTCTTCCAAACGGTGTTAAACTGAATTTTCCATAGTTCAAAAATTTCTTTTTGTCATGAAATGAACCAAAAAGTGTTTTTAGTCACGGGTCCTTGTACTGTATGGATGTAACTGCAATACAACACAAAAATACCATTCTGAATCAAGTACGTTGAAAATTAGATTTTTTTTTTTTTTTTTTTTTTTTTTGAAAAATCTGTCCAAGACGGTGTTAAAACAAGTTTCCGTATTTCAATCTCTCTTTTAGCCATGACATGTACCGAAAAGTGTTTTTTGGTCAAGGATCCTGATAATGCACCTATTTAACAGCAATAGAACACAAAAATACCATTTTGAAGCAAGTACGTTGAAAATTAGTTTTTTGTTTTTTGTTTTTTTTTTTTTGTTTTTTTTTTTTAAATCTGTCCCAGACGGTGTAAAGTCAAGTGTCCATATTTCAATTTCTATTGTAGCCATGGTATGTACCGAAAAGTGGTTTTTTGGTCAAGGATCCTGATAATGCACATATGTAACAGCAATAGAACGCAAAAATACCGTTTTAAAGGTAGTTCTTTGAAAAGTAGAATTTTTTGAAAAATGTTTCCCACACGGTGTAAAACTGAATTTTCCATATTTCAAAAATTTCTTTTTGCCATGAAATGTACAAAAAAGTGCTGTTTTTAGTTATGGGTCCTTGTACTGTATGGAAGTAAGAGCACTACAACACAAAATTTCCATTCTGAAGCAAGTACGTTGAAAATTAGATTCTTTGGAAAAATCTGTCCCAGACGGTGTAGAATCAAGTTTCCATATTTCAATTTCTATTTTAGTCATGACATGTACCGAAAAGTGTTTTTTGGTCAAGGATCATGATAATGCACATATACAACAGTAACAGAACACAAAAGTACCATTTTAAAGGTAGTTCCTTGAACAGTAGAATTTTTTGAAAAATGTTTCTCAAACGGTGTAAAACTGTATTTTCCACATTTCAAAAATTTCTTTTTGCCATGAAATGTACCAAAAAGTTTTTTTAGTCACGGGTCCTTGTACTGTATGGATGTTACAGCAATACAACACAAAAATACCGTTTTAAATGTAGTTCCTTGAAAAGTAGTATTCTTTGAAAAATGTTTCCCAAACGGTGTAAACCTGAATTCTCCATATTTCAAAAAATTCTTTTTGCCATGAAATGTACAAAAATTTCTTTTAGTTACAGGTCCTTGAACTTATTTGATGTATCAGCAATACAACACAAAAATACCATTCTGAAGCAAGTACGTTGAAAATTAGATTTTTTTTGAAAAATCTGTCCCAGACGGTGTAAAGTCAAGTGTCCATATTTCAATTTCTCTTTTAGCCATGGCATGTACCGAAAAGTGTTTTTTTGTCAAGGATCATGATAATGCACATATGTAACAGTAATAGAACACAAAAGTACCGTTTTAAAGGTAGTTCCTTGAACAGTAGGATTTTTTTGAAAAATGTTTCTCAAACGGTGTGAAAGTGTATTTTAAACATTTCAAAAATTTCTTTTTGCCATGAAATGTACAAAAAGTGTTTTTTAATCACGGGTCCTTGTACTATATGGATATAACAGCAATACAACACAAAAAAACGTTTCAAATGTAGTTCCTTGAAAAGTAGAAGTTTTTAAAAAAAAAATTCCCAAAGGGTGTAAAACGGAATTTTCCATATTTCAAAAATTTCATTATCCCATGAAATGTACCAAAAAGTGTTTTTTAGTCACGGGTCCTTGTACTGTATGGATTTAACAGCAACACAACAGAAAATACCGTTTTATATGTAGTTCCTTGAAAAGTAGAATTCTTTGAAAAATGTTTCCCAAACGGTGTAAAACTGAATTTTCCATTTTTCAAAAGTTTATTTTTGATATGAAATGTACCAAAAAGTGGTGGTTTTTTGTCACGGGTCCTTGTACTGTATGGATACAACAGCAATACAACACAAAAATACCATTCTGAAGCAAGTACGTTAAAAATTAGATTTTTGGGGGGAAAAATCTATCCCAGACGGTGTAAAGTCAATTGTCCATATTTCAATTTCTCTTTTAGCCATGACATGTACCGAAAAGTGTTTTTTGGTAAAGGATCGTGATAATGCCCCTATCTAATGGCAAAAGAACACAAAATACCGTTTTAAATGTAGTTCATTGAAAAGTAGAATTTTTTGAAAAATGTTTCCCAAACGGTGTACAACTGAATTTTCCATATTTCCGAAATTTCTTTTTGTCAGGAAATGTACCAAAAAGTGTTTTTTAGTCATGGGTCCTTGTACTGTATGGACGTAACAGCAATACAACACAAAAATACCATTCTGAAGCAAGTACGTTGAAAATTAGATTTTAAAAAAAATATGTCCCAGACGGTGTAAAGTCAAGTGTCCATATTTCAATCTCTCTTTTAGCCATGGCATGTACCGAAAAGTGTTTTTTTGGTCAAGGATCCTGATAATGCACCTATGTAACAGCAAAAGAACACAAAAATACCGTTTAAAAGGCAGTTCCTTGAAAAGTAGAATCTTTTTTTAAAAGATGTTTCCCAAACGGTGTAAAACTGAATTTTCCATATTTCAAAAATTTCTTTTTGCCATGAAATGTACCAAAAAGTGTTTTTAGTCACGGGTCCTTGTACTGTATGGATGCAACAGCAATACAACACAAAAATACCATTCTGAAGCAAGTACGTTGAAAATTAGATTTTTTTGGAAAAATTCTGTCCCAGACGGTGTAAGGTCAAGTGTCCATATTTCTCTTTTAACCATGGCATGTACCGAAAAGTGTTTTTTTGGTCAAGGATCCTGATAATGCACCTATGTAACAGCAATAGAACACAAAAATATTGTTTTAAAGGTAGTTCCTTGAAAAGTAGACATTTTTGAAAGATGTTTCCCAAACGATGAAAAACTGAATATTCCGTATTTTAAAAAATTCTTTTTGCCATGAAATGTACCAAAAAGTGGTGTTTTTTAGTCACGGGTCCTTGTACTGTATGGATGTAACAGCAATACAACACAAAAATACCATTCTGAAGCAAGTACGTTGAAAATAAGATTTTTTTTTTTTTTGGAAATATCTGTCCCTGACGGTGTAAAGTCAACTGTCCATATTTCAATTTCTCTTTTAGCCATGACATGTACCGAAAAGTGGTTTTTTGGACAAGGATCCTGATAATGCACCTATGTAACAGCAATAGAACACAAAAATACCGTTTTAAAGGTAGTTCCTTGAAAAGTAGAATTTTTTGAAAAATGTTTCCCAAACGGTGTAAAACGTTTTTGTGTTGCATTGTTGTTACATCCATACAGTACAAGGACACGTGACTAAAAAACCAAACTGTGTAAAAAGTGAATTTTCCTTCTTTCAAATATTCCTTTAGCAATGGCATGTACCCGAAAGTGGTTTTTCGTCAAGGGTTGTTATAGTGTACGTATGTAACATCAATACCTCACCAAAATACCAAATTACAGGTAATACGGCGAAAATTCTACACTTTTAGAAAAATTTATTCCAATCTGGGTAAAAACTATAGTCCTTCTTTCAAGTTTTCTTTTACCCATGGAATGTACAGAAAAGTGGTATTTTAGTCATGGATCCTGATCTTGTACATGAGCATACATACGCCATATGAACACATGACTAAAAATCGACTTTTTGGTACATTCCATGGCTAAAAGAAATTTTGAAATTCGGAAAATTCATTTTTACACCGTTTGGGAAACATTTTTCACAAAGTTGAAATTTATTCACTTATCTTGAAGATGCATTAGACCTACATGTCACACACAATTTACCTGGAAATTTCATTCCGGATGGAAAATATCAATATTTATTTTTTGGTGCTTAGCAAACTTTGAGTAGTTCATATCTCCTGTTATATACTGGCCAAAAGTCCTAACCGGCCACTTTAAAAATGGTAATAACTTTCTTAAAAGTTATCATATTTTGATGAAATTTGACATCTGAATTTTTAACCATAATGTACGTGGACTTCTTGGAAGAGTTTTCAAGTTTTATTAAAGTTGGATGTGTAATAAAGGAAAAGCTCAAAAAGCTCTAAATCTGAATAGAGCTCGAAGAATTACATTTTCGACAATTGAAAGTCCATAAATCGTTAGCTGCAACCCAGACCAAGAAAAAAAATTGGAAAACGTTGACAATTTTATGTTGCTCTTGACTGCAGAAGAAACAGAAAGAATAGGAGGCATGGTCAAATTATGGTACAATCCAATCGGCAAAACATTTTATCTAGCGAATATGCTCAAATATGGTCTGGTGTGGAAAACGATGCAACAAACTAATTTTTTACACATACCCTGCATTTTGTAGCTCATCAGGAATCCTCAGTCTATGTTTAAAGCATTTCCGAAGAAAAACGAGTTTTATGTGTTGTTTTTAGGACCCGTGTTTCTGCATACATAAGCTCTTTCATTTTCTCCTAGGGCCATATGCCGCGAATAATTGTCAAACATTTTCATTTTTTTTCTTAGTCTAGGTTGCAGTTAACGATCCACGAGAAAAAAATAACTACATTGAGGATAATTCGAACTCTGTGCAAATTTAGAGCTTTTTGAGCTTTTCTCAAGTTGCGCTTTAAATTTACCAAAACAACGGTAACATTTCGCCAAAATCATCTGGAAAGTGGCTTAAAAATTCACATACCAAATTTCGTGAAAATCCAATCACCACAGAAAAAATTATCTTTGTTTTTAAAGTGGCCGGTTAGAACTTTTGACTAGTATATATACTGAACAAAAGTGAAAACGCTACACAGCAAAATTTCTTATTTCTGGAAAAATATCGAACTAATAGCATGAACAATATTTTGACGTCATTTCACAGGCTTTCAGCAATCGTTTGTCGAAATTTCATTGTCTTGTCTCATTAAATGTCAGAGTTAAAGCCCTTAATGCGTTTAGAGCTAATTTCATCGAATGACGCATATACGCATGCGCAGAAAACGCTTTCCGGTACATGCCATTTCTAAAGGAGAAATTGAAATATGGACACTTGACTTTACACCGTCTGGGACAGATTTTTCCAAAAAAAATCTAATTTTCAACGTACTTGCTTAAGAAGGTATTTTTGCGTTGTATTGCTGTTACATACATACAGTACAAGGACCCGTGACTAAAAAAAACACTATTTGGTACATTTCATAGTTTTTCACCGTTTTGGAACCATTTTTCAAAAAAATCTACTTTTCAAGGAACTACATTTAAAACGGTATTTTTGTGTTCTATTGCTGTTACATAGGTGCATTATCAGGTTCCTTGACCAAAAAACACTTTTCGATACATGCCATGGCTAAAAGAGAAATTGAGATATGGACACTTGATTTTACACCGTCTGGGACAGATTTTTTCAAAAAAAAAATCTAATTTTCAACGTACTTGCTTTAGAATGGTATTTTTGTGTTGTATTGCTGTTACATCCATACAGTACAAGGACTCTTGACTAAAAAAAGCCACTTTTTGGTACATTTCATGGCAAAAAGAAATTTTTGAAATATGGAAAATTCAGTTTTACACCGTTTGGGAAACATTTTTCAAAATATTCTACTTTTCAAGGAACTACCTATAAAACGGTATTTTGTGTTCTATGGAATGTACCGAAAAGTTGTTTCTGGTCAAGGATCCCGAAAGTGTACGTATGTAACAGGAATACAACACAAAGATGCGGTATTAAAGGTAGTGCCTTGAAAAAATACATTTTTTAAAAAAAATATGTGCCAAGCGGGTTTAAAATAATTTTTCGAATTTCAAAATTTCTTTTAGCCTTGGAATGTACCAAAAAGTGGATTTTTAGCCATGTGTCCATATTTTTTATGTATGTAACACTAACTCAACAGCAAAATACCATTGTTAAGGTACTATGAAAAGTAAAATTTTTACCAAAATCTGTCCCAAGCAGTGTAAAATCAATTGTCTTTATTTCAAACCGTCTTTTAGCCATGGCATGTACCAAAAAGTGGTTTCTGGTCAAGGATCTCGATAGTTTACTTATGTAACAGGAAGACAACACAAATATGCGGTATTAAAGGTAGTGCCTTCAAAAGATAGATTTTTTTGAAAAATGTGTCCCAATCCGTGTAAAAACAATTTTACGAATTTCAAAATTTCTTTTAGCCATGGAATGTACCAAAAAGTGGATTTTTAGCCACGTGTCCATATGTTGTATGTATGTAACACGAACTCAACAACAAAATACCATTGCTAAGGTAGTACTTTGAAAAATATAATTTTTACCAAAATCTGTCCCAAGCGGTGTAAAATCGATTGTCTTTATTTCAAACCGTCTTTTAGCCATGGAATGTACCGAAAAATGGTTTCTGGTGAAGGATCCCGATAGTGTATGTATGTAACAGGAATACAACATAAAGATGCGGTACTAAGGGTAGTGCCTTGAAAAAAATGATTTTTCTGAAAAATGTAACCCAAACGGTGTAAAAATAATTTTTCGAATTTCAAAATTTCTTTTCGCCATGGAATGTACCAAAAATTGGATTTTTAACCACGTGTCCATATGTGGTATGTATGTAACTTCAACTCAACACCAAAATACCATTGCTAAGGTTGTACTTTGAAAAATAGAATTTTTTACCAAAATCTGTCCCAAGCGGTGTGAAATCAATTGTCTTTTTTTTCAAACCGTCTTTTAGCCATGGAATGTACCAAAAAGTGGTTTCTGGTCAAGGATCCCGATAGTGTACGTGTGTAACAGGAAAGCAACACAAAGATGCGATATTAAAGGTAGTGCCTTGAAGAAAAAGAATTTTTTGAAAATGTGTCCCAAACGGTGTAAAAATAATTTTACGAATTTCAAAAATTCTTTTAGCCATGGAATGTACCAAAAGGTGGATTTTTAGCCACGTGTCCATATGCTGTATGTTTGTTACACCAACTCAACACCAAAATACCATTGCTACAGTTGAAAACATCATGAAATTGACATTCTGAGTGGAATGGCAATGTTTTATGAGCGAATGAATGGACGAATGGAATGAGCGTTTTGGATGTATTTGTGGAATGTTTTAAGCGTTTTCAATGATTTTGTGTATTTAAAAAATCGATAACACTCCCACAAAAACCTTTCAACCAATCAAACGTGGTCTAAAAATATTAACAGCCCGATAACGGAAATTTACCAATTTTATAGGTATGAAAGTTTATCGATAATACGCCCACGATAATATTTCAGCCAATCAAATGCCTTCTTTTTAAAACAACCATTTAACCCTTTCCCAAACAAGACCTGGTTTTGAGGTCCCTATTAGAAAAGGCTTAGGAAAACCTTGAAACAAAAGAAGAAACTGCTGATAACCAGCAGTTTCTCCTTTTGTCTCAATATTTTCTATGACATATTTTACACAAATTCTATCTTTAATAACTTCCATTTTGTCATTTGTGTCAGTTTTTGAAGTGGATCTCCCTAAAATTTTGGTGTTTGTGAGAGGGTTAAACCTGTGAATGTTTTGAACGTTTATTAAGCGGTTTGAATGGTTATTTGAGTGTTTTGAATGTGTTTGTGATCGGAATGAATAATCGCTAGAGTGGAATGATTTTGATCGGAACGGAATGGAATTAATGTCAATTTCATGATGTTCTCAACTTTAAGGTAGTACTTTGTAAAATAGAATTTTTTACCAAAATCTGACCCAAGCTGTGTAAAACCAATTGTCTTTATTTGAAACCGTCTTTTAGCCATGGAATGTACCGAAAAGTGGTTTCTGGTCAAGGATCCCGAGAGTGTACGTATGTAACAGGAATACAACACAAAGATGCGGTATTAAAGGTAGTGCCTTGAAAAAAATAGCATTTTGGAAAAATGTGTCCCAAACGGTGTAGAAATAATTTTCCGAATTTCAAAATTTATTTTAGCCATGGAATGTACCAAAAAGTAGATTTTTAGCCAAGTTTCCATATGTTGTATGTTTGTAACACCAACTCAACACCAAAATACCATTGCTAAGGTACTACTTTGAAAAATAGAATTTTATACCAAAATCTGTCCCAAGCGGTGTAAAATCAATTGTCCTTATTTCAAACCGTCTTTTAGCCATGGAATGTACCGGAAAGTGGTTTCTGGTCAAGGATCCCGAAAGTGTACGTATGTAACAGGAATACAACACAAAGATGAGGTGAAAATTAATTGTCTTTATTTCAAACCGTCTTTTAGGCATGGAATGTACCGAAAAGTGGTTTCTGGTCAAGGATCCCGAAAGTGTACGTATGTAACAGGAATACAACACAAAGATGAGGTGAAAATTAATTATCATTATTTCAAACCGTCTTTTAGACATGGAATGTACCGAAAAGTGGTTTCTGGTCAAGGATTCCGTAATACAACATAAAGATGTGGTTTTAAAGGTAGTGCCTTGATCAAATAGAATTTTTTGAAAAATGTGTCCCAAACGGTGTAAAAATGATTTTCCGGATTTCCAAATTTCTTTTCTTTGTATGTATGTAACACCAACTCAACACCAAAATACCATTGCTAAGGTTGTACCAAGCGGTGTAAAAATAATTTTCTGAATTTCAAAATTTATTTTCTTTGTATGTATGTATGTAACACCAACTCAACACCAAAATACCATTGCTAAGGTTGTACTTTGAAAAATAGAATTTTTTTACCAAAATCTGTCCCAAACGGTGTAAAATCAATTGTCTTTATTTCAAACCGTCTTTTAGCCATGGAATGTACCGAAAAGTGGTTTCTGATCAAGGATTCTGATAGTGTGCGTATGTAACAGGAATACAATACAAAGATGCGGTCATAAAGGTAGTGCCTTGGGAAAAAATATTTTTTTGAAAAATGTTTCCCAAACGGTGTAATGAATTTTCCGAATTTCAAAATTTCTTTTAGCCATGGAATGTACCAAAAAGTGGATTTTTAGTCACGTGTCTATATGTTGTGCGTATGTAACACCAACGCAACACCAAAATACCATTGCTAAGGTAGTACTTTGAAAAATAGAATGTTTTACCAAAATCTGTCCCAAGCGGTGTAAAATCAATTCCCTTTATTTCAAATCGTATATTAGCTATGGAGTGTATCGAAAAGTAGTTTCTGATCAAGGATCCTGATAGTGTACGAATGTAATGGCAATACAACACGAACTCGCCATTTTAGAGGGAGTTCCCGGAAAAATATAATTTTCTGAAAAATGTTTCCCAAACAGTGTAAAAAGTGAATTTCCCTTCTTTCAAATCTTTCTGTAAAACTACTTTTGGGTACATGCCATGGCTAAAGGAAGAGTTGAAAGAAGAAAATTAACTTTTTTACACCGTTTGGGAAACATTTTTCAGAAAATTATATTATTCAGGGTAATCTCTTTAAAATGGTAAATTCGTGTTGTATTGCCGTTACATACCTACAATATCAGGACCCATGACTTTAACCCTTTCCCCAACAAGATCTGGATTTGACGTCCCTGATAGAAAAGGCTTGGGAAAATATTGAAACAACAGAAGAAACTGCTGATAACCAGCAGTTTCTACTTTCGTCTCAATATTTTCTGTGACATTATGTACACAAATCCTATTTTCAATAACACCCATTTTGTCCTTTGTGGCAGTTTTTTGAAGTGGATCACCCTAAAATTTTGTCGTTTGGGAAAGGGTTAAAACCACTTTACAACTACATTCCATGGGTAAAAGAAGACTTGAAAGATGGACTATAGTATTACTTATATATGTGACTCGTCACGCTAAAAGGGACTTTATCCGAACTCCAAAAACCCAAATTTTGACAAACTTGTCAGACTCAGTACAGGTCAACCAGATCCCGCATGCGAAAAATGAACATATGGTAAGAAAGAAAAAAGTTCCGGAATTAGAAAATTACGTAATTTTAAGTGAAAAATATCGGCCCTAGTCTGGCTGCGCGGACTGCGCAGACTGACTAGGGTCGATATTTTTCACACACCCGATAAGGTCCCTTTTAGCGCGACGGGTCATATTCATAATTCATATTGCTTGTTATCGGCATGTTCTTTTGTTTTGTCTCAATGTTTTCCCAAGATCTTTAAAACATAAAATACCACAGAGGTCTTGTTTGGGAAAAGGTTTGAAATTCTTCATTACTTTCGACAGTCATTTTTCTATCGCCAATGGATTTTTCTTTCTTTCTTCTTTTTATTATACGCCCGAAGGGTCGTATTATGTTATGGCCCTGATCGTCTGTCTGTCCGTCTGTCCGTCCGTCCGTCCGTCCGTTAGCAATTTCTTGTGTGCGCAACTCCTCCTACAGTTTTGATCGGAATTCAATCAAACTTGCCACAATGAATCTCCATGGTGTCTAGTTGTGCATCCCGCTTACTGAATTTAATTAACTCTTTTCGTTCTTGAATTATCTGCCCTTGAATTAAAAAAATGCCCATTTTCTTGTGTGCGCAACTCCTCCTACAGTTTTGATCAGAATTTCATCAAACTTGCCACAATGAATCTCCATGGTGTCTAGTTGTGCACACCGCTTACGGAATTTAATTAACTCTTTTCGTTCTTGAATTATCTGCCCTTGAATTTAAGAAAAAATGCCCATTTTCTCAAAAATGTCCATTTTCTCCTGTGTGCAACTCCTACAGTTTCAACCAGAATTTAATCAAACTAGCCACAATGAATCTCTATGGTGTCTTGTTGTGCAAACAACATTTTGATAACTTTTCATGTTTGAATTATCTGCCCTTGAATCGAAAAAATGCCCTCTCGGGCGTATATGCGCCGCTCTGCGAAGCTCTTGTTTTACAAAATAAAGGCTGTGTAAAACATTGGTGAAAATGAAGAAATTGCTTATTACAAGCAATTTACTCATTTTAGGCAAGTATTGATGGCGGGGGCACTAGGGTGTTTCATATGTTGGACTTTTTCTCGGATCAACCTAGTAGAGCTCATAGCAATGAATGCGAAAATGTGCTAGAAATAGACTTGGTTTACGGTTATGTATCGATAAAGTGTCGGTGTTGTGATAAAATCTCGTAACTAGGGCTTGCACCAAGCCTTAATTACAAGAATCTATCACAACACCTAGAAAATATGTGTGTTTGTCCAAAATTATGTCGATCGTTAACTGGAAAAAATCGATCCCTTACCTATTGGTCAAAACTTTGGACCGGAAGGGGGGGGGGGGGTCTAAACGTTTTTGGATTGGACTGAAATTGGGTATGAACACTTTGTTCATGGTAGAGAACAGTTGGTATAATAATCAGGTTGATCAGCATAGAAAAAGTCCAAAATACTAAAGACCTTAATTAGCTATGCTCAAGCCCCTGTCTGTGTCTGAAAATGGGGGGGGGTGTGCTTAATGAGAGTCGAATTTCCCTAAATTTTCAGTGTAAAAGAAGGAAAATTCGGCATTTTTGGCCAACTTTGGTGGGGGGGGGGGGGGCTTAGCTCCGCCAACTCCTTGTTCCTCCGGGCCTGTATTTCCCACAATGCTTTCTTCATAGAAAGACCAACCTGTTCAAAGTAACTAAGAAATATAAGACGCGCTTAATGTACATGAAGCTGGCTAGATTCAACCGTGACAATCGACAGATTTGAGAGAGAAATAAAGGAATTAACAGAAAAATCCCAAAACCTATCCATGACACGTAGAATACTGGCAGTGTCAATACTCAATAGTCTAAAAAAGTTTTTCAGGCTATCCAGTCTATAAAAGTTTCATGTCACGAGCTTCCCGCTCTTTTCATGGCCATTTTGTCAAAGGTAAGATCCGATTTGTAGAAAATTTAATGGAACCAATTAGGCAATTTTGTAAGTGTGCGAGTTCTTTATTTGTATCATCACATATTTCGTTACTTGAGTGTACATCAACTAAAAAAATGGGCGGAAAATACTAAGAGCGTGTGATTTTGTTTGGTGATAAATTGTCAGTGTCAATCCAGCTGAAATTAACATCATCAAAACAACTAACATTTTACTTCGAATGTAGACATTTCATTAATTTAATACTTTCCAAAACAGCAAAATTTGGTCCAATTTGAAGGATGATGCAGACAACAAAATGGGTGAAATTAAAGGAATTTTGTACTGTAGATCTACAATAATTAGATCTATAGATCTAGATCTAGCACAGAAAATATTGAGGCAAAAGGAGAAAATGCTGATCATCAGCATTTTCTTCTTTTGACTCAATGTTTTCTCAAACCTGTTCCATGAGGGAAGTTCAAACCAGGGCTTGTTAGTAAAGGGTGAAAAATTATTGCAGAGACACTTCAATTTCAATGAAATAGGCTATGCCTATATTCTTGTAACATCATGGACATCAACTGAAGAGGGCTAAAAACATCAGAACCAACATAAACAATGAAAATATGCCAAGATCTGAGGCGTGTTCTTTAGAGCGAGATTTTTTAAGATTTCTTAAGATGTTTTTGATACAGCGTTTTTGATACCGAGATTTTAAGCGAGGTGTTCTGAATGTTCCATACTTCATACAAATGACGTCATCATGACATCATTTGTATGAAGTATGGAGCATTCGGAACTCCGCGGTTTATGAATCATGGAGCATTCGGAACAACTTGGTCAATTCTATCCAATATAGATTCTACAGAATTTACCGAGGGGTTCCGAAGAAGTATAGAGCAATGGCTCCCAGTAATCGTCTTAAAAATCTTGCTCAAAAGAGCGCTTTATCCTAAAACATTAACCCTATACTCCACAGCCAGGTAGCCTTATCAGCTACAATAAACCAATATACCTTTATCCAATAAAGGTACCCTATCCTGATATGGATTATTGGAAAAAGTCAGACTATTTATACCTATGTAGTTTAAATCAAATTTAGTGCAACAAGACTTGATCAAATGATTTTGTGATATATAAAAAGTTTTTTTGAAATTGAATTTCCTTTCTGTTGGTGTATTCCTTATTTTTGTGGGTTGAATCGTTTTGGAAATATGAGGGTTTAAATGTACCAAAGTTCTTTCTGTCAGCATTTTTTTCAAAAACTGAATAGAATGATCAATCAATATGTTAAAATTATTAAGTTAATTAATACTATAATTAATATAATTCATGTTAGTGTAATATTGTATTGGTTTAATTATTGACAGACAACCTTTTGTATGGTGTGACACACTGAAAAGTTTGGGGTCAAAAGTAGACCTTGTTGGTTGATCATCAATAATTTCTTCTTTCCTCTCAATGGTTTTGCAAACTTTTTTATAACTTGGGGGCCACAAAACTAGGTTTTGTTTTGGAAAGGTTTAATTTTAATACATTTATTATCATATAGTTAAAAAGGAAAACCTTTCAAACAGGTAACCTGTCTTTTTAAACAATGAGAAAATCTTGCAATTATAAGTGCAAGTCTTTCATTTTGACCAGTCTAGAAATGCTGTTCAGTAAAGGGTTTTAGTAGATTTAATCATAATCTTTTTTTTTTTTTTATAGATACTCTCTTGATTTTATACGTTTTAAAATTCAATCTAGATCTAATAGTGTAATTCTTCTTGCTGGAAAAAGCGATCCCTATCATGTGTTGCATTAAGTTTTGAATAACAAAAGACAACTAAGGGATCCCATTATAGATCCCTAATTTTCAAAAGAAATGCGATCTCACTTTTCTTTTTTTAAAAAAATAGTGATCAAAACACCATAACTTAAGTTGTTCAATATTGGTTTTACTACATTTTGGAATCATATCGGTAAATTGGTGTGATATATCGGACAGTAAAGTCAATTTAAATCCGATTACGTAACCTTTTGATAAGAAGAAGCCAAACAACCAAACTGCTACCAGGAAATAGCAGACGATAATTATTGACACGTGCATGCAAATAATTATTATGTCGATCTCACAATTAGATCTACACCCTTTCCAAAGTCCACATGATAACTTTATCGATGATTTCTGTAGCAAAATAGCACTTTCAAGAGTGCTTCGCCAATCAGGCAAAGAAAATGGCGATTGTCAAAATATTCTCTTCTCTTTCTGTATTCTTTACTGCCTATGCTAGGATCTTAAAATTTTGCCCTTGGGAAAGGCAATAAATCATGCGATGGCGACTACAAAAGAAAAGAGAATGCAAATTGCTCATACTAATTGGACCAGTCCGATATTTAGCAGTTTGATGAAAAACTGAAAAGTTGTCAACATAATGCAATTGTTAAATCTGATTTATTTACCTTGTGCGTATAGATCGATTTTCCTTTTATTAATTCCAATGATAATAATTATACGAAGATTGGTCCATATTCACTGAATAGTTTTTTTCAGGAAAGGGTTTCTTTGTTATCAACTGGAGAAAATCTAACCTACAAACAGTGTATGACGTGGTGTGACGTGGCGTGACGTCATACTGGCTGTCTGGAATGTAGAACAAAATCCTCACCCTTTTTAGGTGCTTAAAATAGCACAACAGCTGATTGATTAATCATATAGACAGTTTCTAAATCCCGTGGATATTTAATGATTAGAATTGAACATCCAGTTTTGTTTTAGAAATTGAATATCAGAAAGACAGCAAAGAGTCATAAGTAATGGAGCAGTATCCAGTTGGAGGAAAGTAACAAGCGGTGTCCCTCAAGGTAGCGTGCTAGGACCAGTTCTATTCCTAATATATATTAATGACCTACCTGATGCACTTCAATGTCCAAGTAAACTATTTGCCGATGATACCAAGTTATTCATGCCAATCAGCCAATCAGCCAGTACAATGATGAATTCCAACTCCAAGACAACATTTTTAGTGCTTGTGACTGGGCGAAAAAGTGGGAGATGAAGTTTAATGCAACAAAATGCAAAGCTCTACACTTGGGAAAAGAAACGAATTCGGTTTCGGTTTCGAAAGCTGTATGAACTGTATGTATGAACTGTATGAATTCGAACTTATTTCTGACCCTGTTTATGAAAAAGGATAAAAAGTGATGTGTGACTTTATTTGTCAATGGATTTAAAACACTTTGAGGGTAAGTAATTATTTGGTGTAGGCTTACGATTTTTACCATAGACTTAGGGTTCTACTGACAAACAAAGACTTGTGAATAAATTAACATAATGAAGGAGAATTGAAAACAGAATTGCAAAGGGGATAGTTCCCGTGGTTGGTTCTTTACAGGATTTTTTTGTCTTCAGGCTTGGAAATTGCACGGCTGATGTTTTGTTTTTACTATTGCATATCTTGATTCTAATTTTCAAATAGATTTAGATCTATAATTTCTAGACCTGTCAATTTGCGATGCGTGCATATTTTTTCCTAACTAAATTTCTTTCACCCACAATGCACTTATGATTGGTCTGTCTGCACATATTTTTTTGTGTAGTCACGTGTCATGAAATAGGTCAGCAGACTCAATCACGCGTGTAACATGAATCGCCCAGAAACCCCTACATATTGAAATAGTTTAATCCAAATTGATAGATGAAACTAAAAAAAATGTATAAATTTGCGTCATAGGTAAAGAAGCTACGAGAAAAATAATTTCTTTTATAGTTTTATGTTCCAGAGATCGTGAACAAATTGTACTGAAATTTGAAATGGACTTAGAGCTAGATCTAGTCTACTTATCAACAGAATTAAACAAATGTTTTACATGAATTCATAGAAACATTAGGCTAGATCTCGATCTTTAATGTACGGATAGAAAAATACAATGTTTTGTTCAGCATATTTCAACTTTCAGCGAGTGTTCAGTACAGTAATTTTACGCGTGGATTTTTGGACAGCACCATGTAATTATAACTTGAATTTACGGATCAAAGTCAAGAATAAAGGTCATAATTTTTTTTGTTGGTTAAACTGATCAAATGATTAACTTCATAAAAATACCTTTGTTTATTTTTTTGTGTTTATAATATCACCGTGATTTGTGTTTAAAGTTGACCGCGTTAAAATGCGTATTTGAGCGGGAGTGGAAAAAATCGATACTGCGTTAAAATGCGTATCTTATACGGGAATCGATATACGCGTTAAAATGCGTATCTGTGGAGTATAGGGTTAAGAAATCTCTAGAAATCTTAAAAAATCTCACTCTAAAGAACACGCCTCTGGACTTTGATAGATCTAAAGGATTACACATGTACATTGTAGATCTATTTACACTTGAGAAAAGAGTATCAAAATTGTGATAAAAGCAAAAGGATGGAAAGAAAGAGAAAAGTGGACTATGGGCAAATGATGTCTACATGTGGAGGCACCAAAAAATTGTAAGTAGACAAATCTAGATCTTTATTCTCAGTCATGGATCCAGGATTTCTGTGAAGATGGTTCAAACATAATATTCTCTAGATGAAGGGGGGGGGATGAATTGGGGGTTCTAGTATCAGGCAAAATTTTACTGAATTTCTGCATGAAAATGAAATAATTAGGCTTTAGATGGGGATTCTTTTGACCCCCCCCCCTTCCCTCTGGATCTGCAACTGCAACTATTAACCCTTTCCCAAACAAGACCTGGTTTTGACGTCTCTTATATAACAGGCATGGGAAAACATTGAGACAAAAGAAGAAACTGCTGATAACCAGCAGTTTCTCCTTTTGTCTCAATATTTTCTATATAGATGCCATATTTTACATAATTCCTTTCTTTAATAACATCCATTTTGTCATTTGTGAAAGTTTTTGAAGTTAATCATCCTTAAATTTTGTTGTTTGGGAAAGGGTTAAACTCATTCATTCTACAATTTACAGGAATAATTTGACTTTAATATTCTTCATGCAATTCTTTACCCATTACCGCATGTCGATGATGCTTCTTGGCACCCTACAAGAGAACAGCTTTGCAAAACATTATGGCACATGAAGAAAATGCTCATGACGAGTAATTTGCCCTTTTCCCATTTGATTTTCTACCTTTATTATAGGCATAAAAATGAAAAAAAAATTAGAAATTGTCCTCTGCAACACCTTTGAATTTGGACCAGTCTAAAGTTTTGCCATCTGGTTATGGGTTAAAGCTATTGAACCACATTATAGATGATAAAAAATACAATAAGAAATAATAAACTACAAATAACATGTAAAGATGCTATACCCATGTATGATCGCAAATCTTTCATAAGCTTTGCAATTTGCTGATCCAAAGGGGTTGGGGGTTCAGATGAAGCCCCTTCTGATGCCTGATTATTTCATTTTGATACAAAAATCGAAGTCGAAAGTGTGTAATAATAGGAAAACAATCCCTCTATTTGTATGCTTAAAAAACCCTCACAGAAATACTGGATCTGCGGCAGGTAAGAGCACTTGTTCATGCACTGACAGAATTGTTTTGCGCCAACTACATGTCTTTGATTTCATTTATTGAAGTATCTTATGAAGTTGAGTTACTTGAGTAGCAGTTATTGAAAGTAGGTGCATTATTTTGTACATGTATTAATTCTGTTAATCAAAAAGAAGAGGTGCATTATATTGTTTTGCTCTTTCAGAAAAAAAGGGGCGAAGGTATTCTAAATTTGTCATTTTAAATCCAAACCATATGTTGTGGGTACTCATTTGATTCATCTCCACGGGACATTAAAGACTACCAAAACATACACATAATCTAAGCTAGGGTTCGATGAGCATTTTGTGAAATAATTCATTTTGAAAAGCCATCCCCCACCCCCTCGTATAATTATGTAGCTCTGAAAAATTTTAAGAGATAAAAGTAGAAATTGCTGATTATCAACGATTTCTTTTTTTGTCTCAATGTTTTCCCAAAACATTAATACTAGAGATATCGAAACTATTATGGACTGCATGGTTTTTATTGTTTGGGAAAGGGTTAACCCTTTCCCCAACATCAAAATTTTAGGATTGTCCAAATTGATTGTTGCTGATGACGACAAAATGGATGTTAAAAAGGAAGTGATTTGGGTGAAATACAGCACAGAAAATATTGAGACAAAAGGAGAAACTGCTGGTTTTCAGCAGTTTCTTCTTTTGTCTGAATATTTTCAAAAGCAAATTCTCACAGGAACGTCAAATTCAGGTCTTGTTTGGAAAAGGGTTAAATAGTTTTGTGATACATGGTCAGTTATGTTGAATAAAAGAAAATAAACAACTGATTTGTCAGATTGAATTTTGAATTGAAATTTAATCAATAACAAATAAAGATATAATTGAAGTTTCAAGTTTTTCAATACAATTGTGTGTGAATATTTTTTGTTGATTTTGTAGACATTTTGACAAAAATTCCCAATGAAAATATGCAATTCTCAATTTCCCATAGAAAACTATTAATGGCTTTAACCCTCTCACATCCAACATATTAGCCCATTCTCATAAAATGAAACTTTTTGGCACCCCCACAATATCAAGGCTTTGGAAAACATTTTGGTAAATGAAGAAATTGCTTGTGACTGCATGCAAAAAGTCCTAAAATGTAAAGTTTCATTGTCTTGAAATGGTCGTCAGCAAAAAGCCAATTGCATGCTGTCTTTGCTCTTGATAAAAGCCACATGAGGTGTAGTTAACTCTTTCCCAAACAAACATTTTTTAGGGTGATCCAATTTTAAATTAAGCTCCTGCTGACAACAAAAAAGATATTTTTAAAGATAGAATTTGTGTATAATACAGCATGGAAAATATTGAGTCAAAAGGAGAAACTGCTGGTTATCAGCAGTTTCTTCTTTTATCTCTATGTTTTCCAAAAACATTTCTATTAGAGTAGTCAAAACCAGTTCTTGTTTGGGAAAGGGTTAACTCTTTCCCACATTGCGCCTGGTTTTGACATTAACCCATTCCTAAACAGTAACGCCTTTTGAAAAAGGCTTTATTGGAAAACATTGTGGAGAATAAAGAAATTGCTTGTGACAAGCAATTTCTTCATTTCCCAGAATGTTTGATACACAAAAACACCAAAAATAAATAAAGTTTGATGCACTTGATATTGTCATCTGCATCACCTCTGAATTTCGACTAGTATTAAATTTTGAGGTCTAGTAATGGGAAACCTTTTCACCCTTTCCCAATCGACAAAATTTTTGAATGATCAAATTGGAAAGCTGCAATATACGACAAAATTCATGTTAAAAAGGAAAGGATTTGCGTACCATGCGGTACAGAAAATATTGAGGCAAAAGGGGAAAATGCTCATGTCTCAATGTTTTCCTAAGCCTTATCTAATAGGGACGTCAAAAGCAGGTCTTGCTGGGGAAAGGGTTAAAAATGTTCAGACATGTATGAGGAAATATTTATACACCAAGCCTCAGTATTTGCTTCTTTTTTCTCTAAACCTTTATGATGAATAAAACAAAGTGTTTTGTTCTTTGTTTTACCGTCTATTTTATTTTCTCTGGACATGCCCTCTTTTTAGATTGGTTTATTTTTTTGTTTTCTGGGAAAGGGTAAGTTAGCTTATTTTAATCCTTTTCCAGATGGCAAAATTTAGGACTGTTACAATTTGAAAGGTGATGCAAACATCAATTCGAAAATGATAGAATTTTCAAAAATATTTCCAGCTTAGAAAACAATGTAGAAAATGAAGAAATTGCTTGTCACAAGCAATTTCTTCATTTACAACAATTTTTTCCCAAGCATTTTCTTGTGAGGGAATCAAAATGCATCACAGAGCAGTAATGGGTTATGAGCAAGTAAGATTTGTCTCCCTTTGATCAGAATAAATTGTATGGATGTGAGGAGTACATTTCTTTTCAACAGCTTTTTAGTTTTTTCCCTCTTGGTGAATGTTTCTTTGAAAGGTAAGGATAGGTGTAGAAAAACTTAGAAGAAAGCATTACCGTTTTGAAAGAGGTTTGGACTTATTTTTTAGGGTAAATACAATTTTATTACCGTCATTATAATTTATATACAGGTATGCAATTCTTTTACCATCTTCAGAGTTGTGTACCAACTTTTGAAATTGCTTTTTTCTCTAGTTTACAAATCACAAAAAATTATGGTGGTCCAAATTGAAAGATTCTGCAGACGACAATTTCATTAGTGAAAGGATTTTTTTATTTTTGTTTGTCACAAGCAATTTCCCCATTTTCCACAATTAATGGCCATTATTTTGTGGGGAGTCAAAAAGAGTCATTGTGTGGTAATGGTTTAACACTTTCCCAAACGACAAAAATAAGGTTGATCTAAAGGGGAAGCTGTAGCTGCAGATGATAAAATAGATGTTCAATTAGATTGTCAAAGTGTACAATCAAGCTAAGAAAATATTGAGGCAAAAGAGGGAAAATTCTGTTTATAGGCATTTTCATCTTCTGCCTCAATATGGTTTCCGAAGACTTTACTGCAGCGTACGTCAAAGCCATGCAGGTCTTATTTGCAAAATGGTAAAGCAAATACCATCACATAATGGAATCTATTTTAAATTCTTGATATGGTTTCTTGCTTAAGACTTGAAATATTCTGAATTGCATTGTTCGCCAATAAATGTTCCAGACAAGTAAAATTAGTTTTGAATCCATAAATATTTCTGCACAAAAGTCTGGAATTAGTAAGACTGGATTTTCAGAATACATATCGTCAGTGTAAATACAAAACCTCGTATGTCTATTGTCGCGAAATTCAAAGTACAAACTTGTGCGCCCAGTTTAGACAATTCTCGTATGTTTTGAGTTGTTTTTACTGATCTTTATTAATGACACATTATTTGTGAACAATATGTCCAATTTTCAAGTAAAACATTTCAGTTTGGGAAAAGTTATTACACATTTTTCCACCCCTTTTTTGTTGAAAAGCAATGAATATTCAATATATATTGTTTCATAGAAGTTAATATGATCAAGTCAGATCGCTATGCTTTTGCTTTCAAATAAACATAATTATGAGACTTATTCGTAATACTAATATTTTTAAACTGACCTTTTGGGAAGCATGCAAAGTATGAAACCGTAGTCAATCTGGGCAGTCCACACAGTGCCTTTAAATCATCAGTGGAATTTTTATAAGAAAATCTTTTTTTACCCCTTTTCAAACAGTGCGACAGCTAGGTTTTGATGTCATTGGAAAAAAAGTGAGACAAAGGAAGAAAATGTTAATGACAGACTAACATGTACTCCTTTTATCTCAACATTTTCATGTTATCCTTGTTACAATTTCCATATTAATTTGTACCCATGATAAATTCCCCTGTGAAAAGTTCAGTTTAGTCCAAGAACTGTTCTAGAACTATCTAGATTGTTAGATGGCAGTTCTAAATTGTTCTAGAACTGCCATTTAACAATTTAGAATTTTCTAGAACAGTTCTAGAACTAGAAATGCGTTCTCGAACTTTTTCCTCAGAGGTTGTTAGTCTGCTCGAAGAAGTTTACAATATGGATCATATCATTGATGGTAGATCAAAACCTTGTAACTATAACTTTTTCAAGCTGTAGTTACAAGGTTTTGACCTTCCAATAACAATATCTACCTGCCGAGCCGCGATGGCTCAGCAGGTAATATCGGAGTCTGTCAATCCAGGGGTCACGAATTCGACCCCCGGCTTGGCCAGTATCCATTCTGACATTTGACAAAAGTAATTTGTCTCTTACCAATGGGTGTGAATCATCTATGTGAGAGAGCAGCTGGAGGCTGAGTTTCGACATTGTGGTATAGTACTGGTGAGAGAAATACTAGGAATCCATGGTTAGGTGCTCCAGCAATATGACCATAGCAGTTGAAAACGGTGTAAAACCCCATTAAATCAAATCAAATAATATTTCGTCGTTGTAAATGCAAAACCTCGTATAAGGGGAGGGAACAAAGTGTAATTACTTTTCCCAAACTGAAATGTTTTACTTGAAATTTTGACATATTGTTCCCAAATAATGTGTCATTAATACTGATCATTAAACATATCTCAATACATGAGTGCATTGTCTAAACTGTGTGCACAAGTTTGTACTTTGAAAATCGCAAGAATCGACATACGAGGTTTTGCATTTACACCGACGATTTACCTTTCATGGTTAAGCCCTTTTTTATTTGACATTTAATCTTTTGTTGTGAGAAAGGTCATTGTGTGTTGCATTCTTTCGGCCTAGCTACTCATTTTCATCAAATTTTAATTACTGATTAACCCTTTCCCAAACAAGACTTGGTTTTGACATCCCTAATAAAATAGCTTAGGAAAATATTGAGACAAAAGAAGAAACTGCTGATAACCAGCAGTTTCTCCTTTTGTGTCAATATTTTCTGTGCTAAATTGTACATAAATCCTTTCCCTTTTAACATCAATTTTATCATCTACAACAGCATTTTAATAGGATCCCCCCCAAAATTTGATGTTTGGGAAATGGTTAAAAGAAAAAAATGCTGAAAATTAACCAGAATTGTCTCCCTTCCACTCATATTTTGTGTGATATTCTGTACACACATTCTATCTTTATCAATATCTTTTTTGTCGTCTGCAGCGGCTTTTGAATTCTCCCACCCTTAAATACCATTTGGGAAAGGGCTAAACTTTTCCCATCTTTTGAATTTGATAGGGCGGTCCCAAAAATTTTGTCATAAATTTGAGGAAGGGTTACAATCAGGGCTCTATTGATGACTCTGGACCTTAACTTAACTCATTACCACACATTCACACCTTAAATTGATGCTTTACAAGATATATGCTTTAGAAAACATTTTGGAAAATAAAAAAAAGCTTGAGACTAGCTATTTCTTCATTTCCCACAATGTCTTCTACTTAGAGAAAACACAAAATATTTAATATCATTCACTTGAAATTGTTGACTGATGCATCTTTGAATTTAGACCACCAGTAATTTTTACCGTTTCAGAATGGGTTAATAAGGTCATCAAGGTAATTATTTTAAAATAAGATATTTTGACACAGGATACAGTATATCATGGTTTTTCAACAAAAACCTCGTAACTGCAGCTTGTTTTAAGCTGCAGTTACGAGGTTTTTGTTGAAAAGTGACTATTTCGTCTTCATCTCTAAAACAAACCGGCCATGAAATATGATCACAAAATATAGGATCTTGAAGTCAAATCAATAAGTCATTTATTGTGTCTAAGTATATAGACAGTTACCCTATCAGGGAATCGTCGGCGTCATGCAAAAACTTGGATATATGAAGACCCTATCAGGGAATCATCCGCGTCATGCAAAAATGGGGATATATGTGGGTAAATATGTCATGTGAAAAAGGGTCTTCATCGTGCGTTTATCTAGGCATTATTCCTTTGGGGAATTTTTGGTCACGGTTCATTAAATTTCTTTATTGAGTTATTGCCCACTGTAAGAAATTTCTATTTATTGCAACATCAAGCCGTTTTTGGATACAGGCTGTTGTGGGGTATGATTATGTTGGTGATAACTCTTGTTTTGTCACCTACTGCAGTTACAGATCCTTCCAAACTAGACTAACCTGTTATAATCTGGGAATGGGTGAAGTTACATATTCATAAGGGCTGAAATGGGTACACAAATTTTGTTCCTCAGGTACCCAATGGACAACTATCCATGTGGTACCGGAAGAGATAGCTGTTTCTCTTGTATTTCTGAATTCATATGTCTTATTTGGAAGGAAGCATGCACTTGGACATTATCAGCTGATGTCCATGCAAACAAAGAAAAAAGTATAATGATAGCGAAATAAAACTAATCTAATGATTAAAGTGTCTAATGATTCAATTGTCTTTTACACTATTTTGGTGCTTAATTTTAAGTTCAGATGCTTTGAATATTTCAAGAAAAGATGAAAATGAATAATCAGGTAAGGGATAATGAATTTTTACCTTAGTTAATAGAGAGGTTTCGATTTCAAACTTGTACGTGTACGTGTACTTGTAACTACACGTACACGTACACGTTTCTATCTAGGGAAGGTTTCGATTTCCAACTTGTACGCGTACGTGTACTTGTAGCTGAAAATGACAGTAGATCAATAAATTTCAGTTTAATAAACTTGATCTAGATCTACTAAGTTTGAAAAGGCGTCAACTGCATAAATCCTATGCAGGGTTAGTGGGTAAATACTTGCGGTACTGACTCTATGTACTGGCATAAATTGGGTTAGGAAAGGTTGTTGATACGACCTGTATTAAACACGCTGTAACTTTCAAACTTTTCTTGTTAGGATACCACTCACAAGTATATTCTCATTAAAAAATGCATGAATTACCTCATGCATTCATTTAAACACCTAGAAACTGAACCAATTAAGAATAAAAAGCTACAAGTTTTTACTTACGTGTAAACCGGCCTCTACAAGTTTTCGACGTGTAGCGAGAGTGATAAATAATCACAAAGTGATGACGTCATAGTGACGTTTCGCACAAAAATTACTCGTACACGTAGAAGTAGGCGTACAAGTTCGGAATCGAAACCTCTCTAATGACATTTTTTACACTATCTTAGGGTACCCAGGTTCTTGTTTCAACCAACCCTAATATTCATACAAGTTTTCAGATGGGGCTTATGAAGAAATTGTCTCTGTGAAATATGGGCACTCGTATACTCCCCGTCATAAGAAAGTAGCCACTTGTCTAATGCAAATGGTTGGCAATTTTAAGATTATTCATGAACGTATCGAAATGAATACAAAACATTGCAACAAGGCAAGTAAAAATGCTTTCGCGAAAGTACCGAAAACAGTCGAACTATCCTATTAGCTATGGTAGCTTGGTAGTAGTTCCAGGAAATCCGTAACTGATACGGAACACACTACTAAAATTCACGGCCATATATAGGGCTAGAAAAGAGACAAAAATGAATAAGGATATGTGTTTATGATACTGTTTTTATTCAAAATGCTTAGTTACTAATAAGTGATTTTCATTACACCCAAGACCCTTGCAAAATGGCGGTTTCCGGTTTTAGACCAACCAATCCCCATTTGCCTCTCAAATGCTCCATTCATTGAAACTTTGTTTCTCTTTGGTCTTTAGCAAGTTCCTAATTCGAAAAATGTTTCCCTTCACTTTACTCAGCAACCACTTCCGGTTTTTATCAAACTTTTAATATTGAGACATGCTATAATGGCAGTGCTAAATTTTCATAGACCTTTATCAATTCAATGGAAGGACTTTCTGTTAAATTGAAATGGGACTTTCGTTTGTGTTTCAACAGCGTCAATTTATGCAGAAAATGACAGCTGTAAATAAACAAAACTGAACTTTGTATTCTAAAATACTGTTTCGAACCCATATTACAACTAAACATCTTTCCGGACATGTTGAAAGCAATTAACCATTGAGGTGTGAAAAGAAACCACTGGGAATGCGTATGAATATGTAAAAACAAAACGACATAAAGAATGGTAAAAAATATAGCTTTTTGAAAAGTGGCTACTTTCTTATGACGGTGAGTATATTTTATATGGGGAGAAATGCTAACCAGAATACAAAGCTGTTACGTACATCCAATAAGCCACCAATCAAATCAATGACAGGTCAATTACGATTGTCTTGTTTCCATGATGACCTCAATATTTCACTTTTTTGTGGGTCTCTTGTTCTCTTATTGATTACAGAGAACTTAAGAATTGTTACCAATGGTGTCCAAGTTTGTCCAAAGGCCGTATATTGTCAGCCCCTGGATGATGTCATGAGCTCCAGGGGCGTACCCAGAAATTTTGAAATGTTTAACCCTTTCCCAAAACGGCAAAATTTTAGGGTGATCCACTACAAAAACTGCCACAAATGACAAAATGGAAGTTATGAAAGATACAATTTGTGTAATATATGGCATAGAAAATATTGAGACAAAAGGAGAAACTGCTGGTTATCAGCAGTTTCTTCTTTTGTTTCAATGTTTTCCCAAGCCCATTCTCTTAGGGACGTCAAAACCAGGTCTTGTTTGGGAAAGGGTTAAGCCAAAGGTTACATATCCAAAGCTTAAGGAAACATCATGGATAACAAAGAAATTGGTCATAATACAAGCAATTTCTTAGTTTCCAATGATGTCTTCTATCAAGAGAGACCAAAGTATGTTACATTTCTTTCACATGAAATTGTCATCAGCAACAGCTTTGAATTTGGAAGATTCCAAAATTTTGTCAACAGTGGTTGTGGTTTAATGGGCTTTTGAGTCTTCATTGAGAAAATAAGGAAATTTGATGTGATTATGTGCCATCTAAAAGCCTGTTTTTAAAATGTTTTCTCAGAAAGTCCTAAAATATGTTGAAACCGAGGCTTCCAGACCTCCTAGGTATGCAGCTGAACTCAGTGGAAGAGCATGGGATTTTTAAGTTTGAAGTCCCACTGAGCACAATTTCCAAATTATTGGTTGTACCTTGGTAGAGTGCATGATCGTCACCAATGTACTACGAATTTCAGCCGATTTGTTCTGTTCATCCATGGGTGAAGTGTATTTTGTTATAAGAACAGTTTGTTCCGTTGCTGTGGTTCATCGGTGAGAATCTAGAGTATTCGTAGTGCATCACAATTATTCATTGTTCATTGCCGAAGTATGTATGGTCAAAACTGTTGCCGGATAACCCCAATTTACCAACCCAAACAAAGTTCTATGGCTTATCATAAGCTCATACATGCAATATTACCAGAAATAAATGATTTTTTAATTTTCCTGTGATTTGTTTATGTCTGTGTAAACATAATTCCAGACAGAACTGTCATAATCTGGAAGATTTTGCAATAATGACTGAAGATTTATTTGACAAAATTTGCCATTTGACTTCCTGCTTTGAAGTTTACCTTGAAATATTTACAGCCTTTGTTACTTTGAGGCTTTTGTGACATGTATCAATAAAGTTTTCCCAAAAGGCAAATCATCAGACAATGGCGTAGCTAGCCGAAAATAAAGTGTACGTAAAATGTATGCCCAATGCATCGGAGGAGGCTGGGTGGTGGGTATCCCCATACTGCTGGGGTGGGTCTTACAGGCATCTCACTAGACTTTTTGAAAAATAAAAAACATACCAAATACCAACATGGAGCCACGAATGGTCATTCATGGCTTGCTATGCGTATGCCAGAGGATCTGTGTGAAATGGCAGAAAATACTGATATCATTTTATGTACCACAGCATTGTACCACGAATCTGTCAGTTCTTATTTGGTGCTGACTTAAAATATTCAAAAGAAGTAAATTAAATGAAAGAGTATTCCTTTTAATGTTACATCATTAAATTTTATCAGAAAATTGTGTTTTTTTCCAGAAAGATGTAAAGCCATGTACCATTTTTACATTACAATTAACGGTAACCCAATCTATCATAGACACTTTTTGACGTACCAGGAATTGCTAGTGACAAGCAATTCTTTCATTTCCTACACTTTTTGATGTACCACGAATTGCTAGTGATAAGCAATTCTTTCATTTCCTAACATGTTTTCTTCCAAAAATTATAATTTCATTCACTTCAAATTGTCATCTGCAACACATATGAATTTCGGCCAATTTAATATTTTGCTGTTCGGGAAAGGGTTAAGGTTGGGCTTTTTCTGGTTGTCTGAGACGTCCCAATTTGATTACTCTGCAATCTTACTAAATCTTACTCACAGGGACTGATATTTTATTGGGTTAGTTGGAGAATATTGAACATTCAAAATATCGTCGGTGCTATGACAAAATGGCGTAATAGAAATTTTGCTCGAAAACCATTTTTTTCAGGAGAGCCAAAAACGTTTTTGCCGTTTTAAAAAATGTCAAAAAATATGCCGTCAAAATTGCGTAACTCACTATTACTCTCGTGTAAATTTGTCTACGTATAACGCCATTTTGTCAGCTAAATCGAGTTACGAAATTTTGTCACATGATAATTGAAAGGGTTCTAATAGGTGTAGAAAAACGCCGTTTTGACAGGATATGCGCTCCTACATACTAAGTAGAAAGCATTTATAAAAAAAAATTGACAAAATGGCGTAACTAATTTGTTACGCCATTTTGTCATAGCACCGACGATATGTAGGAAGTTTTTATTACAGAACATTCAAAATGTTGCAGTAAATTTTTATTAGCTCCACTGGCCGAAGGCCAGCGGGGCTTATGTCATGGCCCTGTGTCCGTCGTGCGTGCGTCCGTCCGTCCTTGCATCCGTCCGTCCGTGCGTCAACAATTTTCAAACATCTTCTTCTCCAAAACTACTGTACCAATTTCAACCAAACTTCACATGAATCATCCTTGCATGAATCTCTACCAAATTCCTTCAAAAGAATAAAATCTGTTCAGAACTTGAATTTTAATTAATTAAATTTAATTAAATTTTCGAAAAATCTTTAAAAATTCTTCTTCTCCAAAACTACTGGACCAATTTCAACCAAACTTCACAGAAATCTTCCTTGCATGAATCTCTACCAAGTTCCTTCAAAAGAATAAAATCTGTGCAGAACTTGAATTTTAATTAATTTAATTTAATTAAATTTTTCGAAAAATCTTTAAAAATTCTTCTTCTCCAAAACTACTGGACCAATTTCAACCAAATTTCACAGAAATCTTCCTTGCATGAATCTCTACCAAGTTCCTTCAAAAGAATAAAATCCGTGCAGAACTTGAATTTTTATTAATTTAATTAATTTAAATTTTCGAATAATCTTTAAAAATTTTTCTTCTCTAAAACTACTGGACCAATTTCAACCAAACTTCACAGAAATGTTCCTTGCATAAATCTCTACCAAATTCCTTCAAAAGAATAAAATCCGTGCAGAACTTGAATTTTAATCAATTTAATTAATTTAAATTTTCGAAAAATCTTTAAAAATTCTTCTTCTCTAAAACTACTGGACCAATTTCAACCAAACTTCACAGAAATCTTCCTTGTATGAATCTCTTCTTTATTCCTTCAAAAAGATAAATTCTGTGTATAACTTAAAATTTAATTAAATTAAATTTACGAAAAATCTTTAAAAATTCTTCTCCTCCAAAACTACTGGACCAATTTCAACCAAGCTTTACAGAAATGTTCCTTGCATGAATATCTTCTTAATTCCTTCAAAAAATTAAATTCTGTGTAAAACTTAAATTTTTGATTAATTAAATTAAATTAATTTTTCGAAAAATCTTCTTTTCCAAAACTAAGGGACCAATTTTAACCAAACTTCACATGAATCTTCATTGTATGAATCTCCTCTTAATTCCTTAAAAAAAATAATTCCATGTAGAATTTAAATTTTAATAAATTGAATTAAATTGAATTTTCGAAAAATTGTTAAACAATCTTCTTCTCCAAAACTACAGGACCAATTTCAATCAAACTTCACAGGAATCTTCCTTGCATGAATCTCTTCCAAATTCCTTCACGATCGAATGAAAAGCTTGGCCGCTGTGCGCTATATGAAACATAGTGTAATTTTAAGAAAATTTTAAAAACATTTCTGCTCCTTAATCACTTATTCGATTTCATTCTGTTGTAGCTTGAAACTTCTTTGGATAGCCCTCTATTGTATTCCTTGAAGAAGTTTGTAGTCTAAATGTCTAAAAGCCAGTGGAGCGATGCAGGGCCATCTTGGCCCTCTTGTTGCAGATTTGGTTAGCTTTCGCACAGGAAGGAATCAAATGACAAAACAGTTTCTATATTTTCTAATAGTTCTATTAATTTATGACTGATTTGAATTGGAGAAGGGGGTAAGACCAGGAATTTGCTGAATCATGGAACGGATCTTTTAAAAGTCATCTGATGTAAAAGTTATTGAGGAATCCAACCAAATTTTTGCACTCTGATCGAATATTGTAGAAATTTACAGTGATTTTTTTACAATTTTAAGACTGTGAGTCCTGGGGACTCACTGGATTCCATATGAATGAGTCCAGCTACTAGCTTAGTGAGTCCAATAAACTATTTTTAATAGGAAATCTGTAAAAATTGTTGCATCCTGGGACTCGCTAGAATTAAAACTTTGCATCCCAGAGACCAAATTATGAGTAAAAGTAGCAGGATGCGCAGGTAAAAAAATCACTGAATTTACCACATAGTTCAACTGAATTGCAATGGTTTCACAGCCTGTTTTATCTGATAAATCAACAGTGTTGTTTTAAAATTTTATAACCACGGCTTCAATCAAGCTATACATGTATTTGTTTAAAGGCCCGGTCCCACTGGCAGATTAACAAAAACGTATGCAAAAAGGACACAGCGGACGAGCAAAATTTCGGTAGTGGCACCATCGGTTTTCATCCGCTTTTAGAAAATGGCGAAAATATAACGGAAAAGAGCGCACGCCAGTAGTATATAGCGGGGATGTTAAACGGATATTCGTGGGAAGCCTGGCGGATTGTAGCGAATGTCAGCTAAATATACGGAACACATCCCAGATAAAAACTCTTTCTTCCATTTGTATACTTCATATACGCGATGCATATGCTTACATCCTTTCTATTTCCGTGCTGCTAACGATGTATAGACGTTCCATGTACCTTATCGTTCCCCTATCAATCCCTTTTCAGTTTCGGTTGATTTGAGTTTCAAGGATGCCTATAGGATGAAGAAAGGATACAACAGACTGATAACGGACATAGAACGTCTGTTGCTCGTATATATTGCTGATTTATATCGTACACGACGGAAGGTTCATCTGTTCTAAAAGTTTTGGGCAGCCCAAAACTTCTTGCGCGGATGAAATTACGGTTGACGGATGCCCGTTGGATAAAACGTATGCAATAAGTACACATCGGACTTCCAACGGATGGATAGAGACGTCTAACGGAAAGCATGATTTTTTGTACGTTTTATATCCTCTTTGCATCCGAAAGTGCAGTGGGACCGGGCCTTTAGAATCACACAGAAGAAATCTGATTGTAAGTCCGAAATTACTTCACTGTTTACTTGATATAATTGTTCCCTATTAGAAAATCTTTGGACATTTTATAATGAACAAGAACCATTTAGTGAAATCAAGTTTGTTAAATCTTGACATGTGTCTATTATGTTTTGTTATCTTACTAGACATGGAACTGTCAAATGTTAATTGAAATGGATAATTTCATGTTTCTGGATAAAAGAACACAAATTGTCTGTTTTAATTTTGGTCTCTGAAACCCTTTCTTGAATGCCAAAATTTTAGGGTGGTCCTATTTGAAAGCTGCTGAAAACAAAATCTGTGTAAATTTAGATGGGATTTGTATAGATAAATATAGCATAGAAAATATTGAGGCAAAAGAAGTAAATGCTGATCATCAGCATTTTCTTCCTTTGCCTAAATGTTTTCCCTACAACCCTACCAAATTAGGGATGTCAAAACCAGGACTTGCTTGAGAAAGGATTGAATTTGGTCTCTAGAAATTGGGAGATAGATTTTATAGAGTTTTTACTCTCCATTTATTTTCGGTGAAATGCTAACCAGTGGATTGGAAAATCCTTTTTTGGGGAATTCAACAATATAATCAAAATGTTTCTGAAGTTAATTTATCTCTTGTAGATTAAAATTATTGAGGCTTTGCTCAAATGAGGGCACCTATACAAGGTTATAATCTTACAAATGGATTTTTGTGCTTCTGAAAAGGAGTCTTATGTTCTATTAGCGATATTTACTACACGATAAACATTTTCCATTTGTTTAGGACCATGAGTTTTGACATTGAGACATTGAACTTGGAGTTTGACATACTTTTCAAAAACTTCAAAATGACCTTTGTCCTTTATCTTATATACTACTAGAGATAGAGCCTTGATATTTCACACATGGATACATGCAGGAGTCCTGTCAAGACTTTCATTATACGCCCGAAGGGTCGTATTATGTTATGGCCCCGCTCGTCTGTCTGTCCGTCCGTCTGTCCGTCCGTCTGTCCATCCGTCTGTCCGTCCGTCCGTCCGTTAGCAATTTCTTGTGTGCGCAACTCCTCCTACAGTTTTGATCGGAATTCAATCAAACTTGCCACAATGATTCTCAATGGTGTCTAGTTGTGCATCCCGCTTACGGAATTTAATTAACTCTTTTCGTTCTTGGATTATCTGCCCTTGAATTAAAAAAATGCCCATTTTCTTGTGTGCGCAACTCCTCCTACAGTTTTGATCAGAATTTGATCAAACTTGCCACAATGAATCTCCATGGTGTCTAGTTGTGCATACCGCTTACGGAATTTAGATAACTATTTTCGTTCTTGAATTATCTGCCCTTGAATTTAAGATTTAATTAACTCTTTTCGTTCTTGGATTATCTGCCCTTGAATTAAAAAAATGCCCATTTTCTTGTGTGCGCAACTCCTCCTACAGTTTTGATCAGAATTTGATCAAACTTGCCACAATGAATCTCCATGGTGTCTAGTTGTGCATACCGCTTACGGAATTTAGATAACTATTTTCGTTCTTGAATTATCTGCCCTTGAATTTAAGAAAAAATGCCCATTTTCTCAAAAATGTCCATTTTCTCCTGTGTGCAACTTCTACAGTTTCAACCAGAATTTAATCAAACTAGCCACAATGAATCTCTGGTGTTTTATTGTGCAAACAAAATTTTGATAACTTTTCATGTTTTAATTATCTGCCCTTGAATCGAAAAAATGGCCAATTTTACTGACAAGCCCCTCTCGGGCGTATATGCGCCGCTCTGCGAAGCTCTTGTTTTGAACTTGGACTTCAATTTTGGACCTTTGCATTGTAAAAAGCTGCCCTTTGGGTAAGCTAGCTCACCTGGTACCTCATCTTCGCTAGCCAAGGTTGAACCCACCTATGTTTGTATTCACCCTTGGCAGATTTAGTCCGATTTTCTTGAAATCGCGAAGCGCCGCCTAGCGGTTGTTCTGCTGGTCGTTTACGTCCATTATTGATGACGTCATCAACGCGCGTTGTCTTTCGTGTCATGCGTCATGCGGATTATGTAAAAGTTAGCTGCTTTTTTGGTCAAATTGTCAAAAGTATAATATTTCGTCGATTAAAGTTAGGGAATTCCTGTCTATTGCAGTGAAATTCTTAGGAAAAATCGCCCATCTTCACATTTTTGAGTTGCGAATGGAATGCTTTTTCCCACCCGTTGTCATGATTTGGGTATTCATAACAAATGCATCAGTCAACAATCTGATTGGTTCCAGCGAGACCTCACTGGAACCAATAAAAACCCTTTCCAGGAGACCATGAAAATCAGACTAAATACGCCAAGGGTGAATACAGAAACGACATTACGTCGTAAATGTCACCCTTGGCTTGCGAAGATGCTGGTACCTATTCTGTGGTGGTTGTTGTTGGGGCGCTGTAGCTGACATAACAAGTTCTCTCCATCCATCTCTGTCTGTTGTACGTCTGACTGCCTCCTTCATTTTCAGTCCACGGCCATTCCCTGATGTTGTCTCCCGATCTCTATCTGTTTTCCTCTCTTCTGACCTCCTCTGACTGTTCCATAGAGTGCTGTCTTATAGAGAGAGTCCTAATTCTCACCTGGTGGCTGAACCATTTTGATTTTTGCTTTTGGAAAGTAGAGCTCTTCATTATGACATGGACCAACAGCTTTTTATCCCCCGCCTATGAAATCATCGGGTGGGGAATTGGGGGGTTTGGGGGTATTTTTTTTGCGTCGTCCGTCCGTCCTTCCGAGATTCGTTTCCGCGCTATTTCTTGAAAACTATAGATCGGATTTCAATGAAAATTTGTGCACAGCTTCACTACAAAGAGGACATGCGCATATCGTTGGGGTTACTCGGTTCAACCATTGAATTCAGAGTTACTGCCCCTGACTGTTGAAGTCATACACATACAGAGTGATATTCGTTTCCGCGCTATTTCTTGAAAACTATAGACCGGATTTCAATGAAACTTTGTGCACAGCTTAACTACAAAGAGGACATGCGCATATCGCTGGGGTTACTCGGTTTGACCATTGAATTCAGAGTTACTGCCCCTGACTGTTGAAGTCATACACATACAGAGTGATATTCGTTTCCGCGCTATTTCTTGAAAACTATAGATCGCATTTCAATGAAACTTTGTGCACAGCTTCACTACAAAGAGGACATGCATATATCGTCAGGGTTACCCGGTTTGACCATTGAATTCAGAGTTACTGCCCCTGACTGTTGAAGCCATATACATACAGAGTGATATTCGTTTCCGTGCTATTTCTTGAATACTATAGACTGGATTTCAATGAAACTTTGTGCACAGCTTCACTACAAAGAGGACATGCATATATCGTCAGGGTTACCCGGTTTGACCATTGAATTCAGAGATACTGCCCCTGACTGTTTAAGCCATATACATACAGAGTGATATTCGTTCTGTTGAAGCCATATACATACAGAGTGATATTCGTTTCCGCGCTACTCCATTGATGATGAAAATATGTTCGACAGGGGATATCAATTCAATGAATTTGCTTGTTGGTTTCTGTTTTTGACGTCTATATTTGTAACATGTTCTGTTGCAGTCTTCTGAAACTAGGTTGTCCCATGAAAACTCTTGTTTTTTAGAATTACCAACAACTTTGAAATATTGATTACTTCATTTTTCATACACCCCAAGGGTCGTATTATGTTACAGCCCTGGTCATCCATCCGTCTGTCTGTCCGTCCGTTTGCAATTTCTTGTGTGCACAACTCCTCCTACAGTTTTGATCAGAATATCATCAAACTTGCCACAATGAATCTCCATGGTGTGTAGTTGTGCACACTGTTTACGGAATTCAGATAACTGTTTTCTTTCTTGAATTATCTGCCCTTGAATTTAAGGAAAAATACCCATTTTCTCAAAAATGCCCATTTTCTTGTGTGTGCAACTCCTACAGTTTCAACCAGAATTTAATCAAACTAACTTCAATGAATCTTTATTTTGTCTGGTTATGCAAACAAAATTTTGATAACATTTCATGCTTGAATTATCTGCCCTTGAATTGAAAAAAATGGCCAATTTTACTGACAAGCCCCTCTCGGGCGTATATGCACCGCTTTGCGAAGATCTTGTTTATCGTTTGTTTAATTTGTCCTTTCTGCAGCTCTTGAAAAATAGTAAGATACTACAATTTATTATTGAATATTCTTGGTCCAATAGAAATTAAACCTTTCTCAAAAGAATTGGACTGTTACATGTAGTGGGGCGCATAACTCATATAATCGTTCAGTTTGTGATACAAGCATGAAATTTGGCATATATATAGTTTCAAGTGTATATTTTCAGAAAAAAGTGCTAGCCACTTGAAATTCAATATGGCGGCCATTTTCTGAGATGGCCGCCATCTGAGCATTATAGAGCTTCTCTGTGCAATGATATGACGCACTAAAACTAATAGAAACTTGCATTTTTCATTTCAAACACTCAGACATAAATGCCAAATGTAAAAAAGACAATATTAATTTTGTGCGTGAGATGGCAACCAAAATCTCATATGGCAGCCATACAATATAAAGTCCCTCATTTCTATATGAAAATTACGAATTTACCACTGGAAAAAATCTTTGATTTGCTTTTTCGGCTTATAAGCTCTATTGGCTAATTTTATTAATAAATCTAAAAAAATCAACTAACTTGATAACAGATGGCAGTAAACCAAGCCCGTGTAATCATTATTTTCTTACTCTTTTAATCGATTGCCATAGATATCTACAAATGTAATATGTAGTGTATATCAGTTCGGTGAGACAATTAATTTAGAGCCACAGAACCTACTATAATAAGTATATATATAGTTACAAGTGTACATTTTCAGAAAAAAGTGCTAGCCACTTGAAATGAAATACGATGGCCATTTTCTGAGATGGCCGCCATCTGGGCATTATAGAGCTTCCCTGTGTAATGATATGATGCACTAAAACTAATATAATCTTGCATTTTTCATTTCAAACACTCAGACATAAATGCCAGATGTAAAAAAGACAATATTTGTGCTTGAGATGGCAACCAAAATCTCATACGGCTGCCATACAATATAAAGTTTTTCGTTTTTTATATGAAAATTGCGATTTTAACACTGGAAAAAATCTGTGATTTGCTTTTTCGACTTATAAGCCCCACTGGCTTATTTCATTGACGAATTATATAAAATTCGACTGACTTGATAACAGATGGCAGCCAACCAAGTCCGTGTAATCATTATTTTCTTACTCTTTTAATCGATTGCCTTAGATATCTGCAAATGTAATATGTAGTGTATATCAGTTTGGTGAGACAATTAATTTAGAGCCACAGAACCTACCGTAACAAGTAGACTACAAGATTGGGTCCCTCAACAAAGAGAAATGGTATGTAGAATACAAGTGAGATATAGTGTTTGTGGACCCGAGATGGCAATCATCTGGAACAAGTCCCCAGTGATATAGTTTTCAAATTTGATAAGATCCCCATGAGAGATGGCAGCCAACCGGCTTTTTTCAAAGAAGGTCTCAGAAATGTAACAGACGATTTTCAATTTTGACAATATGCCTACAAGAGTTGGCAGCCAAACCCACTGAGGCTAATTATTGTTTTAACGCCGTCTCAATTGATTCCTATTTTCAACATCCATGTGTCCGGTGTATTCGTTATTTGGCCAGAATAGTTCTGTAAATCAACAGCCTTTACAAGGAAACTAGCCCTCACCCCATATGGGGTCCCTCGACAACAAGAGATGGTATGTCGAATACAAGCAAGGTTTAGTGCTTATGAACATAGTCATATCAACATTGAAGAAGCTGTATAACATAGATAGCCGCCACTGCTTATTTATAATTTTAACTTTCATGTGATATTTCACGGACGCAGATATAGAGTGAAGAGCAGAAAAGCCAGACTTTCTTGAACTTACACCGTCCACTTCAAATTTTTGCACCCATTCGTAGCCATCTCTCTGCAGCATTACGAAACTGGGTCCAAACAACTCTCCAACATTCATTTTCTTTTTGCAATCCCCATTTCGACCGGCATTAATAATTCGGTTGCTGAAAATTACACAGTCTCTAAATATGGCCAGCTTTGTATGCAGCCTGTTTTGCGCATTGATATGGTGCTTATACAATAGGACTAAGTCATGAAGTTTAAAAACTGGACTTTCTCAGAAGCCACGAATTCCATGATATACCGGTATATAACAAGTTAAAAAAGCCACATGATGCTTGTAAATCTTTTACAAAACTATTGTTGTATCATATTTTGTTAAGATTTCGTTGAGTTATACAACTCTACTAAGCTGTTTGGGTGATACTTTAACTCTTGAACGACAACACGTACAACTGCGCTGAGTTTTACAAGCAACTTCCCAATTGTCCATAGGTTGGGATTTATGTTGTGTTTGTGGCAGTTCCTGTTTATTGTTTCATTAAGTTATCAAAAAATCGGCTATAATTAGTTAATGCACGTGCATCACCGTTCTGTGACTAGTGGAACTGATTTTCGCCAACTAGCCATTAGATCGCTGTCCAGAATCATTAAAGTGTATCAACACATCAATATATCAGAAGGTTAGATGTTTGGGATGCATGGGAACTATCTCGATAGATTACCCCTACCTCGATGGTCTGGGAACAACACGAATGAGTTTTTGGGCAGGTAATCTGTTCTGGAGACCAGAACATCTTAATTTTTTGCGTCCTTGTAGTCAATTTGACTACGTGTTGCATCAAAACATGTACTAGTGGCCAGAAACTGAAAATAAAGTACAATATCTGCCTCAAGATGCCTGTCGATGTGTCAACACAGGGCGAAAATGCAATCCACCAGTCCTTGAATTAATGTCGTCCTGCTTTTATTTTCCACTATTTAATGGGGTTTTCGGTCTTCATGCATTGCTAAAACATAGTATCATTGCACTGCATCGCCAGATTTTTAAGTAATGCGCTTTTGAAAGAAAAAAACGAATAAAAGGGAGAGCTCACCTTTGTCCGTTTGTCAAAATACGAGGATTTCCACTACCTCAACATTCCCGGATATAGCATGGGAACAAATTTACGTTAACACATTTTCGAGGTAGCTCCACTGATGCCCACCCGTGATTATTATGCTCCCCGAAGGGAGAGCATATAGTCGCCGCTTTGTCTGTCCGTCCGTCCTGTCCGTCCGTCCATCCGTCCGTCCGTCCGTCCGTCCGTCCGAAGCGATTTCTCCATAACCCTTGGGCCAAATCAAATGAAACTTACCATGTGAACTCCCTATGACAAAATGCCGATGTACTTTTCCCGGTTTTTGGATTTGAGGCCTCGTCATGGGAAAAGGGGACTTAAGGTTAAAAACAGTTTTTCTCTAATTTCTCCTAGACTAATGGTCAGAATTTGATGAAATTTCATATTTGAGTAGCAAATCAGATGCCCTTGACAATAAACTATTTAAAATTTGCGTATACAAAATATGTCATGCAAAAAGGGGGCTTAACATTTGTTAGCTTTATATTGGCTCTGCATTGCATATATTTATTGTGACAATGCCTTATTCGGGGAGCATTGTCCGTCTCTGACGGCTCTTGTTGTACATTTGTATCCACTAAGATCTTGCTCTTTCTGTAAATTACTCAGAAGAGAAATAAGCAAATCATTAGATTTGTCCTCTTGGCAGGGATAACATTTACTTCACATATTTTTGTTGATTTGTTTTACAATCATCCATTACTAATGTAACAAAGACTTCCTAAATTTACACTATCTGATTTAGAATGCATGAGTTTTCTGATATTTGGTGTGGACGATTCCAAGGATGATTTGAACACTAGGTTTTGACTCACTTAGCGCAAAGCGACTAATCACACAAAAGTGCTTTAAACCATGTTAATCAAGCTGCTGTTTTTTCAAGTAATCGACGATAATCGGTATTTAATTATGGAGGTCAATAAGACAGTTAAGATAATACAAAAATGGTCGCCATTTCAATAGCAAAATATATATTCTTTTAGAACAATTTTGTTTGTATCTCATTCATTTTATTAGCTGATACTTAAAGAGAGGGGTTGATATCTTTTTTGTTAAAAGTAATAAGATTTCCTTGAAGAAACTATGAACATTTGAATATTTTGGCGACCATCTTGGAAAAAGGCAGTCATGTTATAAAGACATCAAGTTGGTTTATATTGGTTACAAAAAAGACTATGCAGGAAAGGTATGTAAAAATCCCGACGAAATTCTTCACTTGGGATTCATTTCTATTTGATATTTTCATATATAGGCCTAATTAATACATGAGAATGGCGGCTATTTTGAAAAATGGCCACCGGATGCGATTTTCATGTGGCTAAATCAGTTTGTGTTTCATTTCATTATGCTGGTTGAAATTTTATGACAAGGCCCCTGAGAAAATATGGATTGAAATTTCACTGATATTTCACTGAGATTTCAGTGAGATTTCAGTGAAATATCAGTGAAAGAAAGGGGCAAAATAACAATGAAATTTCACCAACATCTCTGTGAAATTTCACCAAAATTTCAAAGAATTACCAGTGAATTTCATCAACATTTCAGTGAAATTTCACCAAAATTTCACCAAGGTTCTGTTGAAATTGAAATATGGATTGAAATTTCAGTGAAATTTCTGTGAAAAATAGTGAAACATCAGTGAAATATCAGTGAAATATCAGTGAAATATCAGTGAAATAACAGTGAAAGAAAGGGGCAAAATTTCAGTGTATTTCACCAAAATCTCAGTGAATTTCACCAAAATCTCAGTGAATTTTCACCGAAATCTCAGTGAATTTTCACCAAAATTTCAAAGAATTAACAGTGAATTTCATCAAAATTTCAGTGAAATTAATTATGTTGAAAAGTATCAATATTGACCTTTTTACACATTTAACATCTTATTTAAGATAACATCATAATGACCTATATCTTTAACAATACTACAGTCTAAGATCGAGAACTAGTTGTCACAGTCTAGCAAGTTACTATTTGAAATTTGGATTATAAGTCTTTGGTTTACCAGGCACAATTTCTGTCCTACCCTATCTTATATGGATTGGGTTAGATATAGAAATCAAATTTCTTGTAAAAAGAATTGACAAGGTGTCAAGAAAAACAAGCAGCAGGTGTGTGGGACAGCAGTCCCCCATCATAAATTAGTCTAAAACAAAGCACAACATTTATTGTGCCCATTATTCCAGAGGTGCGCCCAAAGATTTGTTATGATACTAAAATCTATGTTTACACATGATCATTTCGTAAGCCCTATAAAATGATGTCTAACATGTCCTTAGAATTCAGCTGTGAAGACAAATATGACTATGTCATATACCAAAATCTTTACTAACGATAGGCAGTTTGAATAATGTCATTAAAGTCACTTATATCTAAACCACGAAAACCAATGACAACTGTAATAATATATGCAATCATGATGAAATTAGATGGATTACACAAAAGAACACTTCAAAGATAAACTAAAGATGTAATTCTTTGTGTATACTTACACTGGCTTTTGCTTAACCATCAATAATGCCTGAAAATACTTTGAATAATTCAAATTCTCTGCCACATGGTTGAAATCACCAAAGCGCTCCAAATCTACTTCCAACTATGTGCCCGAGATGTTGCGATTGTAAAAAGGATTTTACTGAAATTTCGTTGAAATTTCGCTGAAATTTCACTGAAATACAAGTCTCAAACAAGAAAAAAAATTCACTGAAATATCAGAATTTTAATTTCTTTAGCCCATTAAAATTATGTCTAACATGTCCTTAGAATTCAGCTGTGAAGACAGATATGACTATGTCATTTAACACAATCTTTACAAAAGGCAGTTTGAATAATGCCATTAAAGTCACTTATATCTAAACCATGAAAACCAATGACAACTGTAATAATATATGCAATCAGGATGAAATTAAATGGATTACACAAAGAACACTTCAAAGATAAACTAAAGATGTAATTCTTTGTTTATACTTACACTGGTTTTTGCTTAAACATCAATAATGCCTGAAAATACTTTGAACAATTCAAATTCTCTGCCACATGGTTGAAATCACCAAAGTGCTCCAAATCTGCTTCCAACTATGTGCCCGAGATGTTGCGATTGTAAAAGGATTTTACTGAAATTTCATTGAAATTTCACTGAAATTTCATTGAAATTTTGTTGAAATTTCGCTGAAATTCAAGTCTCGAACAAGAAGAAAAATTCACTGAAATATCAGAATTTTTCGTCAAAATTTCACTGAAATTTAGTCATTTTGCTGAGATTCAGTGATATTTAAGCATTTCACTGAAATTTCACTGAAATTTGGTGAAATTTCAGTGAAATTTCAATTACATTTTCACTGGGGGGATTGATATATCTTATTAAAAAATAATATCTAATTGAAGAAACAGCCATTTTTGGAGTATTTTGGCGGCCATCTCGGATAAACGACCACAATGTTGTATAAAAGCCATGCTAGTTTATTAATTAATTACAAAATTGACTATATTGGGGCGATTAATTAGAAAAATCTCGGCCGATTTCAGCATTTGGAATGTCTTTCTATCTGATATATAGACTACATTTATCTGAATGGCGGCCATCTTGGAAAATGGCCACCGGATGCGAATTTCAAGTGGCTAGCACTTTTTTCTGATTCAGGGACCCTCAATGACTTACCATACCAAAATTCATGCTTGTATCACAAAGTGAACGATTAGGCCAAATTTTCGGAGTTGTGCGCCCCACTAATGTTGAATTCTGCTGAAGACTATCAAATAAATATAACAATGAGCGGAGTACTTAGTATTATAGCATAGGAAAAAATGAGTCAAAAGGAGAAAAAATTGGTAACCAAGATTGCCGTCTAATTGTGCTTCAATGTTTCCAAGACCTTTCTTGTTGGCCCTATGGACATCAAAACCAATGAGGTCTTCCTTGTTTTAGAAAGGGTTAAAAAAGGATTTCACATTTCTGGAATAGAATTTCTATCTGATCAATTTCATCATAGAAACCTTAATTCAACAGTCTTATGCTCTTCAGTAATTCAAATTGTTAATTGAAATCAATTTGTTCATCTTTTTGAAACACAAAAAAACCTCGAAATTTCTGAGAACCAGGAAATGGGTTTTGTTAACGCTTCTCATGCTGTTTGCATCATTATAAATCCTGTTATGAACAAAGCTTTGGCAGGCAGTGTAGACTAAGATCAGCCTGCACAGACGTGCAGTCTGATCTTAGCCTACACTGCCTGCTTCCTGTTTTGAAATTGCATCAAAAGCTTGAAACTAACAGATTGAAATGTCTCTTAAATGGGAAATTTGTTTTAAACAATTTTAAGTCGGCAGGAAAAGGGATAAGATTTTTTACTTCATTTATTTTCTGTCAGTCTGATTTGATTGTGAGCAAAAAAAACTTTCGATCTGCATGTCAAAACTTAACCTTTTCCCAAACGGCAAAAAATTAGGGTGATCCACTTCAAAAACTGCCACAAATGACAAAATAGTTGTTATTAAAGATATAATTTGTGTAATATATGGCATAGAAAATATTGAGACAAAAGGAGAAACTGCTGGTTATCAGCAGTTTCTTCTTTTGTTTCAATGTTTTCCCAAGCCTTTTCTATCAAGGACGTCAAAACCAGGTCTTGTTTGGGAAAGGGTTAACCCCTGAATTTTCTGATCAGCAAGAATTTGGACCGATATATTTTGAAAGCTGCTGAAGATGATGGAAATAGTATTTGTGTTCATGCTATTGAACAGAAAATAATGAATCAAAAGGAGACCACCAACATTGTGGGAAATGAAGAAATTGCTTGTCACAAGCAATTTCTTCATTTTCCATATCGTTTTCCAAAGCCTTTATGTTGTGGGGCATCAAAAATTATCAAATGTGACTTAGGGAATGGGTTAAATATAATTTACTCCCTTTGATTAACCCTCTCCTAAACAAGACCTGCATGGCTTCGAGTTCCCTTGTAAAAACGGCATGGGAAAAGATTGATAGGAAAGAAGAAACTGTTGATAATAACAATATATCCTTTTCGATCCCTCAACCTTTCTATGCACTAATATTCCTTTTCAATTTTTGATGTCAATTATTTCATCATCTACAACTCCTTTCATTTTGGAGCTGTCTAAAATAACGCCATTTGGGAAAGTGTTAATGGCTCAAAGCAATTGCATGTGGTAAATTAATATCACAGTTCAAAAGATTTATTACTGATTGAAAAATACATTTCCTGCTTTTTAATGCATAAATGCATATCTCCAAACTGTTTGAATCAAACAGGTTTCAATAACTTTAAGTCTGATCCTAAAGGTCCAGTCACATACATGATTTTGCATCCACATCACGACCGTATACTTTGGCTCCAATTTGGATTTGATGAAGACGCCGAGTTGTATGTGACCAGGCCTTAAGCCTTGTTACCTTTCCAATTTAATGTCTTGCCGCAAACATAGCGTAAAATGAACACTCATTAGGCAGTATTTCAGTAATAGTAACTTGTTGTCTGATACATAGTAGAAGCTGTTATAGCATAGAGTGCATGCTCGAGTGCTCATCTTTAAAATGCTGTTTATGAAAAAAAAAGTTGACTAGGGAACATTGTTATGTAAAATATTAAAAATAATCAGGGTAAGTTTCCTGACTCGTTTTCGTGTCAGTTATCTACCCTTGACTAGTAATGACCATTTTCGTAAAATTACCCTTATGTTTTAAAGTCATATATCAAGTTTTTCTGAAAGGATAATTTCAAATGTTATATCAATTTAGCATATGCACAAATGTGATGAAATTATTGAAAAAAAATATTTTAAAACCATTTTCTGGAAAAAATTATGGGAAAAGTTGAAAAATCACATTTTTTGAGAAAACTTTTTTTCAATTCCTCACAAAATTATCCAATGAATATCTTTTTTTTTGATATTTTGAAGATAATACCAAGACAGCCATTCCACGAAAATTGACCCATTTACTGAAAATGCATGTCGCCGACCTTCATTGCATTATTTAACACCTTTATCAATTAGGTACAACAAAAAGTAAGATTTCTTTTATCACGGGACATAATTTGCAATAAAGTAGTATGATTTTTAAGTTATTCAAACGATCTTATGAATGTGCTTGGTTGTGTTGAATATTGCAAAAACGTCAAAATGTTGATGTCGCCGCACAATTTTTTGTTTTAAACTACCGTCCAAATCAGCCGTTTTTGTACTTAGACTTTGTTCTCTTGGACATTATTTTCCCCAAACCCTACTACAACGACTAAATTAAGTATGATTCCATCATCATACATGAAATAGAATTTAAACATGTCTGTTTGTATGTCGCCAGATTTGCCTATGTGACCGTAACGAACTTTCAAAGGCATGAAAGAAAGTCAACTTTTCTCTCAATTTGCCGATTTTAAAACTATTTTGGTCCGAGAATGGCTTAGTTTAACTATCAAAACCCTAAAGTTTATGAATATCTTAGTATTTCTTCACTAAAGCGAAGAACATGGACAAATAGAATTTGTCGCATTTCGTTTACTATGCTTCCGTTACGTCCGTGTAGCCCACAATAATGAACGGACATTCCTAAATCTGTTAAATTTTGACAGAGTGGTTGCCAAACTGTTGAAATAGAGGCGAGTTTCAAGTATAATCAAGAGTATAACATATTGAGAGACCCGAAAGTCCTTTGGTCGCTATGCTTCCGTTACGCATATTTTTCCGTAACGTACTTCAAAGGACGCCCTGAGTTAAACCAACAGGAATATTTCAATACAGTGAACAATATAATACACTGTAGTTATCAAAGATTCATTATATCGGCTACTGCAAGTAGAAAAATGGAATGTTGAATGTGAAATTCGACGTGGAAGTATGTAAATATAGTATTATGCAAATTCATTTCCAAATTAGCAATACAAAACTTCTTTATTTATGCTCGATTCTTTTTTAATTTGACGTGCAAAAGCTGGAATCTCAAATAAAAAACAAAGTAATGCGGGATTTACGCATCTACCCTTTTTGTTTTACGGTCAAAATAACTGTTACGGAGCATATATTATTTGGTGGTAGCATGTCCTGGATAATAATGAGATTTATTTTGCTGATTAATTGAGTTTGCATGAATCAAATGGAATTTTACATTTCCGTATAGTTAAAATTTGTCTAAATAGAGCTTATTACATCATGTTTTGCCACATATGCTATAAGAAAATGTTACGGAAGCATATATTTGGGCATACAATTTGTGCGTAAATTACGATACATAAAACATTTTGATGTTAATTGATTATAATTAATTCAGAAAGTATATGAAGTAAGAATACTAACAAAGCCGCTTAATTGTGTTTATCTGTGAATTCACATAGTAATATTCCGTTACGAAATATAGACTCTTCGTTACGGAAGCATATACTATATTTTATGGAATGTTGAGCATACACTGCCATCTGTGGGCGATAGATTAGCAAACATACCCCTTCAGGTTCTATCTAAGCATGTTACACAACATGTCTGAAACAGTTTGTGGCTTCTCAAGTAGACAGACATGGTAACAGCAGCCTATTGATTATTGCGAGCGAAACACATAATTGTCTAGGCCATAAAATATGCCCATTTTGGTCCTAACGCCATTTCCTTTTTCTAATTCCACCATTAGACATTTTTCAGCTTTGTACTTGTTGTTTTTAGAAAACCTGCATACATCGCTTTTGTGGCAAATAAAAGAAGACACACACATTTTCCTTTTCAACTAGGGCCAGACGATAATGTTAACAAGAATAATTTTCTGCAAACGTGGCTTGCAACTCACTTGTCACAGTTTAGTCCCCAAGTTTCAAGAGTAGGTATGCAGGGTGAATTTTCCCTCCTTTTTGGTAATGCTGATATTGAAGTAACACACCCAAGGCTGTGTTGTTGTACATTCTCTTTAGTTTGCATTAATCCTGACATCTTTTTTTCCCGAAACTAAACGTAGATATTTGTATTGTCGGGTCTTGAATAGTTTGTGAAAAAAGGGCTTCTCTATATTTCTTTTCCGAAAGCTGGTGTTCCCTTCTACTAGGTAATTGGCTAAGACAAATTACACCGCTCTCTCACCATTGGAAATACAAATACTGATCATTTGACACAAGTTCACACGCTAAAAGCCTAAACCTTGTGTCAACCATGGCCAGTCCAATCAATCACCAGGGGGTATCATCGTATGACAGTCTAGGACGCTGTGATTTTGGATATCAAGCTTTGGATCTAGTCAAAGTTACTGTAACATCCCAACATTTATTCTACTCCCAGTTCGTTTGCTACATTTTTATTGTCAGAATCAACTTTCATATACTTTCAGAATTCGTCTACTTCGACTTGGTCTACAATATATCATACATTTTTCATTACTAGACCTACACGATTCATTTTAATTTTTATTTCAATATTTTAATATATATGCATTTTTCTTTTATTTCCTGTCAATAAATGGAATAATTGCTTGACATCAAATTGTATCAAATGATTCATTTTTATTTTTTCACTTTGTAATTCATAATTTTAATTGTATTTAATGGAGTTATTTGTTAACGATTTTTGAGAGCCGTATTTTTATTTAGGGATATATGATTCGCATGAATAACCAATTTACTTAAAAATAATATGTGTTTTTATATAAATGATTTAATCAGAAATAAAAGAAATTCAAAAGAGAAGGGGACGAGTAATTGCACACACCCCTTCAAATTGAAACATCCTTACAAATTTACACGACCAATGCACACATGTCTAGCACACCATCGAATTATATATTTCTAGAACCCCCCCCCCGCCCCCCCCCCCCCCCCCCCCCCCCCCCCCGAAATTCATATTTTATAACATGTTCATAAATTAAGAAAAACAACGCATTGTTTCTAACAAAAAAATAAGATATCATACTGAAATATAAAGAAGGCAAATTTAGACGAAATGGAAACGGTATACAAAACCTGAGTAGACAAGATGGCACTGGTTTTCAAAATAGACGAATTGGCAGTACTTAGTTGTTGTTGGTTGGTTAGTTGTTGTAGATCAATCGGAACTAAATCCTAGAAATTGTCCATGGTTGTACCCGGTTGACGACTTTGTGGTGCATATACTGACATATCTGTGCAGAATGTTTTGCCGGATGTTTACAATGTAATTGTTACTCTGAGTGTGATATGAAAGAATAGCAAAGGTACCAGTTGGGCAATTTTGCCAATGAGATTAATAGTTTAAGGGTACTAAAAGAAAGATCTGTTGATTCATTCGTATTATTGAATTTAGTATTTGTTTTATACCAATTTGTTGTTTCTTTAGTGTAAGAACCTTTACGTTTAGTGTTTAAAGTTCTTTGAAAGAAATGACACTAATGGTAATAACGTTATGGAAATTATCTATTTTCCGTAACACAAGGGCCATTTTTTCCACGATCATACATACTAAGAAATAAAAGCTCGAGAGCCAGATGCACTGGAAAACATAATCTGAAGAGGCATTTCTATCGGAATATTTACTTTTAACTTTACTTTGCAAGATGGCGCCAAAAAGAATACAAACGATCATAAACACTTTTAAAATGCTCGAATATTGCGTTAAACAGTGAAATACTCATTTTGATATCACCACATAGGCTTACAGCTGAATTGTTATCATTTTGTCCTTGTAAGTTGTGCAAATGGTTGATGATGGTCAAACAAACAATCTTTTTGATGTTGGGTTATAACATTGGCCACAGCTCACGCTATATGTATCTCGAGTTGCTTTATATGCTCCGTAACAGCTAGGTTATAGTGGTATATTTGAAAATGCGATAACTCAGCAGGACTTAAAATGTTATGGGTAAAATTTTAACCATACATTGTAGACATGTGACACTTTACTTTAACATAAAAATTGTGCACATGCAGAAAAGTTCATTTTTCAACATTTTCGTTTTTGCAAATGAGTCAATTTTCGTGGAATGGCTGAAGAGCTGTTTTTACACAAAAGTCAGCACACCTTTCCATGCAAATAAAAAAGATATTTGACTGTCTTACCCCACCCACCCTATTTTAGCCTAATTATGACAAAAATATCTATATTTTCAAAAAAATATTTAAACTTTTCTGGCATATCTTTACATTTAAAACAATAAGATACTTCATTTGACATTCACCATCACAAAAAAAGGGGAAAATTTTGCTTTAAAAATTTGATGAAAATTGTAGCATGGGCATTTGGTGCCGCAGAATAGACACAAAATTTGTAAGTCACATGGCCGCTCTCCAAACTTTCCTTATAATACCACCTAAGTCTGTGTTAAAAGGTTTTTATAAGGCGGAAGGGTCATATTGTGTTATAGCCCTGGTCGATCGTTAGCAATTTCCATGGTGTCTTGTTGTGCACACCACTTACCGAATGCAGATATCTCTTCATTCTTGAGTTACCTGCCCTTGAATTGAAAAAAATAGCCAATTTTACTGACTTGTGTTAGCCCCTCTTGGGAGTATCTGTGCTGGTCGGCAAACCTCTTGTTTATGCTGTGATATGGTCCAATATACTCGTATGTGTGTTTTAGTTTCAGAGCAATAACATAATTGGTGTAACAATTTAAAAACTGACATGAAACCCCAACCAAAAACATTAAGCCAATTATGCCAACATTGACAACAGTGCTGGAAGACTGGAAAAGCTCCTCTTTTTGTCCAAAATTCAGTCTCGATTAATAATTGTGTTGCAAGGTCACTTTTCAGGTTTCATTTCTGTGTCAGGTTCATGTTAATTCAATTACCTTGTCTTGAACTTGGGGACAATTTTTATATTGCGGGGGATGTCAATTAGTCGCCTTCTGCAGCAAATATATATTATTTTTTAAATAACTACCACAAAACATAACCTTTATTATCAAACTTCACAAGTAAAAGATAATTAAAACCCTCTGTTGATGAGTAACACAATAACATTTCTCTATACTTTTATAAACTACAGCTCACGATAAATGACCTGGAAGAGCAGCCCATGCTAATCAAATGAGATGCTCTGCCAGGTCATTATCATGAGCTGTATACTTTACATGAATCTTATAAGTTGCAATGCAGTAATCAAAGGCTGCTTTTCTTCTAAAATTTTGTATCTTCAGTGTTTATTTTTAATTTTGGGGGAAGGGGGTCAGGGCCCATAGGTGGGGGAAAATTTGCGTGTGAACGCCCAAAAAGGGGAAATTCAATACATGCTTATACTCTCAAATACAGTGTTATAAATGCATTTAACTTGCTTGTATATCATAATGGGACCTTCAAACAACCATTAGAACTGCTAGAGATGCCTAGAATCTAAATACAATTTGGATTTTTCTTTGCAACAAAAAATCTAGTTCCAGGAGGGGAAAATTTCTCTGAAATGGGGGAAAAAAGTATATTCCTCAGAGAGGGGAAAGGGGCCCAATAACGACCGTTTTTTTAAGAAAAAAAATCACTGATCTTACAACTTTTTGTTACAATATTTTTAAGAAAAAAGATGCAATAATTATCTTGAGTTTCAAAAGGAGAAAATACTACTTTTCCACATTTTCATCTTATTCCTCAATGTTTTCTTAGCCTTTTCTATTCTATTAGGGATTTTGAAAGCAGATCTTGTTTGGAAAAGTGTTAAGGATCTTGTAGAATATAACTTCAGCCTAATTTGATATAACAATTTTTATGCCCCCCCCCCCCCCCTGATAGGGAGGCATCATAAATTTGACTTGTCCGTCCGTCTGTCTGTCTGTCCGTCCGTCATTCTGTCTAAAAACTTTAACATTGGCCATAACTTCCTTATTACTTAACATATTTGCTTCATACTTTACCACAACATTCCTTGGTACATTACCTTTCTGTAGGCACATACTTTGGTGACCTTGACCCCTGGATGACCTTGACCTTGAACATAGATTGGCCATAATTTAAAATCAAAGCGGTGTCGGGGGCATTGTCATCTTACAGTGACAGCTCTTGTTACAGAAAACATCTCCAAAAATTATATTTACTAACATGTAATTATCCTATGCAGTTGCTATTATTTAGGTAGTAGACTGTTTTTATATTCTGTCAGTCTCAATTTATCTGATATTTACAGATCGGCATAGTAACCTTTTTCCTGCAATTTTTTCCGTCTATTTTTCGTTATCAGATAGTGGGAATTGACAGACAGCTATGATGTTAACTGTTCTTTTTGACTGGAAGGAATAGATTTATGATTCCTCTGTGATTTTTGGGACAAATTTGTTATTTCGGTAAGGTAGGTGAATTTTGTCTTTCTGCGTTTTATCCTTTTTCTGTACAATCCAACTTTGTATACTTTGGGAAATTAAGCATTAATAAAAACCTAGTAACTGCAGCTTAAAACAAGCTGCAGTTACAAGGTTTTCGTTGAATGCGACAATACAAAGAAAATGCTGAAAATTGGTTTTAATGTAGTCATTTTTGAGTTGAAGAATTAAAGTTTTGCTTCTTCTGTGAATTTTCCGATTTAGTATTTGTGACCCGTCGCGCTAAAAGGGACCTTATCGGGTGTGTGAAAAATATCGACCCTAGTCAGTCTGCGCAGTCCGCGCAGCCAGACTAGGGCCGAAACTTTTCACTTTTATGTAATTTTCTAAATCCAGAATGTTTTCACTATCTGCTATATGTTCATTTGTCGAATACAGTATCTGGTTGACCTATGCTGAGTCTGAGAAGTTTGTCAAAATTTTGATTTCTGGAGTTCGGATAAGGTCCCTTTTAGCGTGACGGGTCACATTTACTAAGATGGTATTCTGTCTTTCTAAATTTCTTCTATTGCCCAAAAGTTTTTTCCAAGTGGTTTCATTTGGGGGCACATCAAATCCCTGATTCTTGTTTTGCATAGGGATAATAGATGTTTAATGAAAATAATTAGGTAAATGAATCCATCATTATTTAGCAATATAACATACCACAGTACCTTAACCCTTTCCCAAATCAGGATATTCTGAATTGAAAGCTGTTGCATGCAGACTTGGACAGAGTGGATGTTGATTCAAATAAGATTTGAGCATGATATAGCATGGAAAATATTGAGATAAAAGGAGAAAATGCTGGTATTCAGCATTTTCTTCTTTTATCTCAATAGTTTCCCTAGCCTTTTCTACTTAGAATCGTAAAAACCAGGTCTTGTTTGGAAACGGGTTAAGTATTTATTTCTTGTTGACTTCATATTTTCTGTTTGCAAATTGATTGATGCAGACTTAGATCTTCATTAATCTGAGATTAATTATAGTTCAGCAAAATAATGTAGGAAATTAGTTACATATTAATATGTACATTTCAGAATTCATATCATAATATTTTGTTATGCAACAATTGTCTTTTGCAGGAAAATTATTTAGAAAAGATTATTGCCCTCCAGCTGTATAAGGTTCTTGCACTTGATATTTTTCTCTACCCATTTTGTCATCTTTTGACAGAATATTTCAATTTGTCTTCTGCTAAATTAAGTTGAATGAACCCATCTTTATTGAGCCATACAGTGTAATTTTCGCTGTTGACTTCATGATACTTTCTGTCAGCGAATTAATTTCGGCAGAAGAAAATATTGTTTATGATACCCATTTATTTCTGAGAAAGTAGCTGCTCAGAGAGTATTATTCAATTGAACTCGTTCTAAAAACATTTTCTGGGGCTTTCCTGCATCGATCCAAATCAACCAATTACCAAACAAACTTTTTGAGGCCTCTCAAGAAAAAGGCTTGGGAAAACATTGCGGAAAATGAAGAAATTGCTTGTGACAAGCAATTTCTTCATTATCCACAATGTTTTCTTACCAAAAATACATAGATTTTTTAACTTTCCACAACATGAAAATTGTCGTCTGCATGCAACACCTATCAAATTGGAACCAAATTTTGCTGTAGGGAAAAAAAGATAAATATGAATGCTGGTATCCAGCATTTTCTCCTTTAACCCTTTGCCAAACATGACCTCCAGGTTTTAACGTCCCTAATAGAACAGGCTTGGGAAAACATTGAAACAAAAGAAGAAACTGCTGATGACCAGCAGTTTCTCCTTTGTGTCAATATTTTCTGTGCTATATTTTACACAAATTATGTCTTTATTATTATCATTTTTGTCGTCAGCATCAGCTTTCAAATTGGATAACCCTGAAATTTTGTTGTTTGGGAAAGGGTTAACCTCATCTTTTCTTTTCTGTATCACATTATAATCTTATAATTATTATATATATATATATATAATATGCTATTGTGATAAAGATTCATTTCATTGTCTACAGCAGTTTTGAATGACGGAAAGGGATCAATTCAATTGAACTATTTCTGTACAAAACAAACAATTCTGTGGGATTGCTTTCAGAATTTTCTTCCCAAATGATGATAAATCAATGTATAATGCACATTTTGTACTGTAAAAATTGTTCGGATATGTTTCAAAATGTAGGCTAAATGTAGTATTTGTTATTTAAAGATGACAAAATCTGTATTTTATTTACATTAATTCTGTCTAAATTGAAATGATTACAAATCAATTTATATTTCTTAGTAGACTAAACATTGTGTACTCTAAAAATCAATAGTTCTAAAATTATTGGGCAATATTTCCTTTATTTGACAAAAGTGCGTAACTGTTGTCAATCAACAGAAAGGATATTTTTGATCCCAGAATTTTGAGTGCAGCACTGGTCAATTATTCGATCAGGCATATTTCATAGCCCTGGCGCAGTAACATTGTGTGATAAGAATACTAGGTTTCGTGCAGACTTATTGCTAAAAATCTGTCTATTAGAATTTATTTGCATAAACAATTATACAATTGCCACTGGTGGTGAACTCGGCCAAAGTGTGGGACTTTTTTTCGCAATCATTGTATTCCGTCGGTGTTGTTGTAAAATATCGTAACTACGGCTTCGATAAAGCCTTAGTTACGAGATTTTATAACAACACTGACCGTTTGTCAATACATATCAGTAAACCCAGTCTATTTTCAGAACAAATTCATTGTTATTAGAAAAACTATCCAATGAGATCTTTAAACTCTCATTTGAACGCAAAATATCTGTACCTTGTTGTAGCGAAAAATGTCAATCGCTTTGGCCGAGTTCGCAACCAGTGATTGCAGCCAGTCAAGCCTGGATAGCTCCGTGTACCTTGTAATGCCAGAGTAGAGTATCAAGTCAGTGGTCCTGGGTTTGAATCCGACTTGACCATTATCTATTCTGACATTTGACCTGTCTCTCTTCAATGGATTGTGAATCAACTAGTGAGTGAGTAGCAGGAGGATTGGGTATTTGGATAATACTGGTCAGAGAAATGCCAAAAAGCCATGGTTAGGTGCTCCAGCCACTGCAATATGACCAAAGCTGTTGAAAATGGCGTAAAATCAAATTCAATCAACAAAAAAATTATTGCAGGCAACAACACTTCTAATATTTGTATGAACGTGTTTCATGGGATTAAAACATTCATGGAAAACAAGAAAGTGTTCTCATTGACCTCTAAGTTTTCTTTTATGCTATCAAACATTGTATTTGTTATTGGATAGATTAACCCATTACAACACAGTGACGCCTATTGATGCTCTATAACACAATAGCTTAGGAAAACATTGTGGAAAATGAAGAAATTGCTTGTGACAAGCAATTTCTTCATTTCCCACAATATTTTCTATCCAAAAGACCAATTTTAGAGTTCATTAATTCAAAAATGTCGTCTTCAACATCTTTGAATTTGGAACAGTCCAAAATTTTGCCGTATTGTAATGGAATAAAATTATACAGAGCTGATTGTGTCAAAATGTACACAGTTAAATTGCACTGGCAGAATCCAAGTTACTAAGCTTCACTGTCATTACTTTTATGATTACTATTATGATTAATATCAGAAAAATCAAACACATTTTTGTCATAACTTGTTCATATCATAGAAAATTGCTTTTACAAAGTGTTCTTACTTCAAACAGATGACGGTACTAAGTTATGCAAATAGATGCTAATAAGCAGATTCCTCCCTATCTTGTCTACACGAAAGCTTTTGTACTTATAACATCACCATACATTGACGCTTTTTGACACCACACAAGCTAAACAATTCCAACACATTGATGCACTTTTACGTCCCACAAGTGAAAGGCTATGGAAAAGATTGTGTAAAATGAAGAAATTGCTTGTGACATTTTCCACAATGTTTTCTACGCATACTGGCATGATTACCAAAAATGTAAAATTCAATTCTATTGAAATTATCATCTGCATAAGTTGGACTTGTCCAGAATTGTATCTTCTTTACCTAATGATTTGATATGATATATGGCTAACTGACAACTATTAAGTTTTTGGAAGTCAAGTTTACAGTCTTGACACCAGTCCTGTTTGTTTTTGAAGCTGTGGCCATGTCACAGTTCAATAGTGTATAATGTATCTTCCAGCAGTTGGCGTTCAAAGTTTCCTCCACCAATTGGTTTACAATATGTGTTCCACCTATTGGTGTACTATGTGTCTTCAACAAACTGGTGTACAAGGAGTCTTTGACCAATTGGTGTTCAATGTGTCTTCCACCAAGTAATTTACAATGTGTCTTCTGCCAATGGGTGTACAATGTGTCTTCCACCAATTGGTGTACAATGTGGCTTCCACCAATGGATGTACAATGTGTCCTCCACCAGTTGGTATACAATGTGTCCTCCACCAAGTAGTGTTCAATGTGTCTTCCACTAATAGGTGTACAATGTGTCCCCCACCAATGGGTGTACAATGTGTCCTCCATCAATGGGTGTACAATGTGTCCTCCACCAATGGGTGTACAATGTGTCCTCCACCAATGGGTGTACAATGTGTCATCCACCAAGTAGTGTTCAATGTATCCTCCACCAATTAGTGTACAATGTGTCACCCACCAATGGGTGTACAATGTGTCTTCCACCAAATTGTAGACAATGTGTCCCCCACTATTGGGAGTACAATGTGTCTTCCACCAAGTTGAATGTGTCTTCCACCAATGGGTGTACAATGTGTCTTCTACCAATTTGTATACAATGTGTCCTCCACCAATTTGTATACAATGTGTCCTCCACCAATTGGTGTACAATGTGTCCTCCACCAGTTGGTGTACAATGTGTCCTCAACCAGTGGTATACAATGTGTCTTCCACCAATGGGTGTACAATGTGTCTTACACCAATGGGAGTACAATGTGTCTTTCACCAATTGGTGTATAATGTGTCTTCCACCAATGGGTGTACAATGTGTCTTACACCAAGTAGTTTACAATGTATCTTCCACCAAGATGTGTACAATGTGTCTTCCACCAATGGATGTACAATGTGTCCTCCACCAGTTGGTGTACAATGTGTCCTCCATCAGTTGGTGTACAATGTGTCCTCCACCAGTGATGTACAATGTGTCTTCCACCAATGGGTGTACAATGTGTCCTCCATCAGTTGATGTACAATGTGTCCTCCACCAATGGGTGTACAATGTGTCTTCCACCAAGTTGTGTACAATGTGTCTTCCACCAATGGGTGTACAATGTGTCTTCCACCAATTTGTATACAATGTGTCCTCCACCAATTTGTATACAATGTGTCCTCCACCAATTGGTGTACAATGTGTCCTCCACCAGTTGGTGGACAATGTGTCCTCAACCAGTGATGTACAATGTGTCCTCCACCAATGGGTGTACAATGTGTCCTCCACCAGTGATGTACAATGTGTCTTCCACCAATGGGTGTACAATGTGTCCTCCATCAGTTTGTGTACAATGTGTCCTCCATCAGTGGGTGTACAATGTGTCCTCCACCAGTGATGTACAATGTGTCCTCCACCAGTGATGTACAATGTGTCTTCCACCAATGGGTGTACAATGTGTCCTCCATCAGTTGATGTACAATGTGTCCTCCACCAGTGATGTACAATGTGTCCTCCATCAGTTGGTGTACAATGTGTCCTCCACCAGTGATGTACAATGTGTCTTCCACCAATGGGTGTACAATGTGTCCTCCACCAATGGGTGTACATTGTTTCCTCCACCAATGGGTGTACAATGTGTCTTCCACCAATGGGTGTACAATGTGTCTTTCAATGGGTGTACAATGTGTCTTTCACCAATGGGTGTACAATGTGTATCACACCAATGGGTGTACAATGTGTCTTTCACCAATTGGTGTACAATGTGTCTTCCACAAGTTGGTATACAGTGCGTCTTCCACCAATTGGTGTACAATGTGTCTTCCACCAAGTAGTGTACAATGCGTCCTCCACCAATGGGTGTACAATGTGTCTTCCACCAATGGATGTACAATGTGTCTTCCACCAATTGATGAACAATATGTCTTCCATCAATAGGTGTACAATGTGTCTTTCACCAATTGGTGTACAATGATTCTTTCACCAATTGGTGTACAATGTGTCTTTCACCAATTGGTGTACAATGATTCTTTCACCAATAGGTGTACAATGTGTCTTCCACCAAGTTGTGTACAATGTGTCTTCCACCAAATAGTGTACAATGTGTCTTCCAACAATGGGTATACAATGTGTCCTCCACCAATTGGTGTACAATGTGTCTTCCAACAATTGGTGTACAATGTGTCCTCCACCAATGGGTGTACAATGTGTCCCCCACCAATGGGTGTACAATGTGTCTTCCAACAATTGGTGTACAATGTGTCCTCCACCAATGGGTGTACAATGTGTCCCCCACCAATCGGTTGCTACAATATGTCCTCCAGCAATGGGTGTACAATGTGTCTTCCAACAATGGGTGTACAATGTGTCTTCCAACAATGGGTGTACAATGTGTCTTCCAAAAATGGGTATAAAATGTGTCTTCCAACAATGGGTGTACAATGTGTCTTCCAACAATGGGTATACAATATGTCCTCCACCAATTGGTGTGCAATATGTCTTCCACCAATGGGTGTACAATATGTCTTTCAACAATTGGTGTACAATGTGTCTTCCACCAATAGGTGTACAATGGGTCTTCCACCAATAGGTGTACAATGTGTCTTCCACCAATGGGTGTACAATGTGTCTTCCACCAATGGGTGTACATTGTGTCTTCCACCAATTGGTGTACAATGTGTATTTCACCAATTGGTGTACAAAGTGTCTTCCACCAAGTAGTGTACAATGTGTCTTCCACCAATGGGTGTACAATGTGTCTTCCACCAATGGGTGTACAATGTGTCCTTTACCAAGTAGTGTTCAATGTATCTTCCACCAAGTTGTGTACAATGTGTCTTCCACTGATTTGTATATATAATATGTCTTCCGCCGATTGATATTTTCCCTCATATTTTCTATTAGGGACAACAAAACCCAGTCTTGTTATGACAGAGTTAAAATGGGGCTAAATCTCTGTTCAATCAATCTAGGTAAGGGTGCTAGGCATAACAAGAATCCTTTTAGCATGCCTCGCTACATAATCCCTCCCACTAAAAGAGAAACAATCAAGTTAGACAATAGCAGTGTTGTTGGTTGCCAAATATTACATCAATGTTTATACTTATCCAATAATTCCTTCACAACAATGCACATGTGCAGAAATTCCACTCATTATTCTGCAGGTAGTCTGGGGCTTGTTAGCTGAACATTTGGCCAAACTGCTTAAAATTAGACTGGTCCAAATCCAAAGATGTTGCATACAACAATTTGAAGTACATGAAATTATACCATCTTATTTTTGGCTAGGTAGGAAACGTTGTGAGAAACGATGACATTGTTTGTCACATGCAATTTCTTTATTTTCCACAATGTTTTCCCAAGCAATGTTTCTTGACAGGGGTCAAAAAGCACAAACTACTATTTGTGAATGACAGAATGAATTATATTAGAGAATAAAGATGTATGTACAAAGTAACACAGAAAATATTTTGACAAAAGGAGAAAATGCTGCTACTTAGCATTTTCTTCTTTTGCCTTGACATTTTCCCCACTTATCTCTTACAGACACATCTAAACTGGATCTTGTTTGGGAAAGGGTTAAGGCTAATAATTATGTACTTTGCCAAACAATTACTTATTTTGACAGATCTCAAGGGAAAAAATTGGCTTTAAAAAGATCAGGGGGAAAAGAATAACACTGGATATAAGTGCTGAAGACAGCAATTCAAATATTCCATTAATTTTCATCAGCCTTTCTTAAAGGGGCTCATTCTATGTTTTTATGCTTCCGAACTGTTCGGGAACTCATATTTGTGCATGGAAAAACAATTAGCAATGCATAAAAACCTCAATCTCGGCGAAAAACATCTTTCCTTTGCTATAGATCAATCCTTTACAAGCGTGTTTACACATTCTATTTTTACTTCAAAACAAGACAAGGTCAAGGTCAACGAGACACACCTCCGCGATATTAACACACCGTACAACCGGCTGTGTCGATGACTGTGACCTTATTTGCGAGGAATACGTCAAAAGGTTTATTTTGTACAAGCACTGAACATTTATACGCGTATCTATCAACTATAGAATACCAAAGATCCTTTCGTTTATTTATAAAAGTAAATTCATTTGACATACCATGCACATGACATCAGATGCCGAATCTGTCTTCGCTGACTTTCTACGCAGCCGGTTGTGCGGTGTGTTAAATCTCGCTGAGCACAGATGACGTATCTCTGACGTAATTGATTTTTGAAGGTTGGGCATATGTAGCCGTTACAAAACAAAAACAAGGACGACCAGCATGTTATTAATTGACTTGGATTTTAATACTTAATAAAGCTCGGCGAGTGGTAACAATGGACATAAATGATCTACCCCTTCAGGTTGGTAATTTCATACGTTATTTCTGGTTTGTAATTAATGTACCATTTGCATTTTCGACAGCCTAGCTCATCCCCCTTTAAGCTTGTTAACATAAACAGCATATTCACATCACTCCCTTTCTTTTATGTATCGTCGTTGTAAATGCAAAACCTCGTATCTCGTTTTTGGAAAATTGCAAAGGGGTGGGAAAAAAGTGTTTTAACTTTTCCCAAACTGAAATGTTTAACTTGAAATTTTGACATATTGTTCACAAGTGATTTTTCATCAATACTGATCATTAAAATATCTCAAAACCTGCAAGAATTGTCTGTAACTGTGCACACAAGTTTGTACTTTGAACATCGCAAGTATCGACATACAAGGTTTTGCATTGACACCGACGATATATTCAAGAAAGCATTTGTTTTTGTGATAAATGGAAAAGCTGCTGTAACAGGTATCATTCATTTTTCCAACAAATAAATCATTTACACTGAGACATTCTAGACTTAGCAAAGTGTCATGTGGTATCTTGCAGGGCAAAAAGGTTTCTTCTTCCAGAAAAAAATGTCATTAGAACATTTAATTAAGTAGGCTAAAAGTCTGGGGTAACAATTAAAGATCTAGACATCAATTGTCCCTTGATGACAATTATTCCCACATATTAACCCTTTCTGAAAGTCTTAACTTAACCCATTCCCACACAGTGACACTTTTTGAAGCCCATCAAGAAAAAATGCTTGGAAAAACATTGTAGAAAATGAAGAGATTACTCATGACAAACAATTTCTTCATTTCCCACACTGTTTCCTACCCCAAAAGACCATAAGATTTTTAATTTCTTTCACTTGACATAAAATGTTCTGCAACATCTTCCAAAGTCTTGGTAAACCCTTTCCCAAACGGCAAAAATTTAGGGTGGTCCACTTCAAAAACTGCTACAAATGACAAAATTGATGTTATAACAGATAGGATTTGTGTAAAATATGGCATAGAAAATATTGAGACAAAAGGATAAACTGCTGGTTATCAGCAGTTTCTTCTTTTGTTTCAATGTTCTCCCAAGCCTTTTCTATTAGGGACGTCAAAACCAGGTCTTGTTTGGGAAAGGGTTAAAATAGGTACATGTAGATCTACATGTGCCTACGCCACTCTCATTTTTAGGTCGGGAAATCTCTTTGAGATTTTCACGTCCTATAGCGATCCAACGCTTCTAACGCTTTTCTACGAAAATCTCGTATCTGCCGCTTGTTTTAATCTGCAGATACGAGGTTTTCGATATAATTTGGTCACCGCATAGTCGTTCAAAATGTCTGAGTCCGCCGAAAAAGTAGACCTACCTTTGAACAATTTAAAATTACGCAAATAACATAATCATCGTAAAGACTTTCATTTCCTAATTGTTTTATCAAAACAATGCAGCAGTTTGCACATAAGTGCGAAAACTATCAACTTCTCTTTTTGGCGGAAAGGTTGATTCGAACTATTCTAACTGGCGTGGCAGACTAGAGCAGACGAAAATTTCAACACCAAATTACTGCGCCTCACAGTTCGTGTAATCGTACATTTCCATGAAGCACTCGTAGATTCACGAAAAATCTATTTATATCCTGACTCTAGTCGAGTCCTTCTCCTTGTTCAATCGCTATGCGCACAATCGCATTTTACAACACATGCATTTTATCGGGTTATACGCTCACGTGTTAACACTTCGAGGTGTAAAGCTAGTCTCCTATGCTTTGACCAACTAAAGTGTTACCGTAATGGCGTTGACGGACTTTGAGCTATCTTCAGTACATACAACGTAATTTTTGTACTTTATTCATCCTTATTTTTCCAGGCTTAGGTTTAACAGGAATTTAATCATCTTTCTTCGACCTTGGCTTGAGATATAGGCTATTTATGAGTTAATTGTAGGCCTCTGTCTCTGCAGATGATCGGGGTGATAGAGTTATCTCTTTCACAAACGACAGAAAGAACAATCCAAAGTGAAAGCTAATGCGAAAAGCAAAGAGGACAGCAAAAATAAAAAGAAAGCAAGATCTATATTTGTGTGCAGAAAATACGAGCTCACTTTTTTCAAATTCTGAGTTTAACACACATATTATTAGAATTGTTGATCAATGTTTGTGATCTAACCTTTACCATTATTTACAATGTGCTATATTGTAAATTTAATTATCTAAATCTGGTCAGTTCTCATGCCACTTTTGTGAACCATATTAAATTTAACTTCATTCCTCATTCTGAATTTTGCTCAGAAATTTTCCCGTCATAATATTGATATTTTTCATCGTGCAAAGTTTAACCTTTCCTAAGCAGTAGAATGTAAAACTGCTCTCAGGCCCGTAGGAAGCAATTTGATAAGGGGAAGGGCTCAAAACTCTGTCCGGGTTAGTGTCTGAATATCTTTAGGGCTAAATTGGCCTTTTCTTCAATTTTCTATGTAAAATGAGGAAAATTCGATATTTTTGGCCAACATTTGGGGCTTATCCCATCCCGTAGCCCCACCTGTGCCTACGGGCCTGCATAAAAAACGGAATACTGTTGCTACATGTAATGTCAAGTTTGTGTTGATTATTTAGATAAATATTAAAGTGACATTTCAGAATTTTTTGTCATAAATTTTACTTTTATTTTTTTTTCTGAAAGAGCATATTCCTTATGAAAATTCTGAAAATTTCAAGCCAAAATATTGCGCCGTTTACGAGAAATTTATATTTTCGTGTTAAAATTGAACAAATTGTTGTTGACAACAGTTTGAATTTATATGCAATTTATCGATTATGTCTCAACTTTAAATGCGTGTTTCTCGCTTATTGGCAACAACTTAAAAAAACTAGTAGTATCTATACTCATTAGAATAACCAATCTTGGCATCAAGACATACTTTAAAAAATTGAAATTGGCATGAAATGTCCCTTTAATGTAAAGTTTAGCTGAAGAATTGTTGAAAGACAGATTGAGACAAAGAAAAAATGTTGAATATCAAAATGTTTTCGTTTTGCCACAATGTATCCTCAAACCTTTTTATAATTGATATCAAAATGATATAATGTTTTACAAACTGTTAACCCAGACAATTCATTTAGGCAGTCCATCCGTAATGAGATTCATGCGACGTCGGATCTTTTCTGACGACGCCGTAAATATTTTAACATACGGTTACCCGTTCAACACGGACACGTTACGGGTTAAAAGAAATCGACACTTTCCATCACCGAATGTTTACGACATCACAAGAAAAAATACGACATCGTGTAATGGATTTGGTTTATTGGGGTTTTACGCAGTTTTCAACTACTAGGGTCATATCGCGGCGGACCGTGTCATGGAGTAGATCTATATTGTTGACAATTACCCTTTCGTCTCAGGAGCCTATGATTTCTTTTCTAGAAATATCAAATTTTTGCTTATGTTAACTCGGGATTAAGAGTATATGGATTAATTTTAATGTGCAATCAGATAACAACATTGAGAATATTTTACGAATTCAATGTAAATTTAAGAAAATTGACCATTTACTGTATTTCGAATCCTCTGTTTCCCGACCTTCAGTACTATCAGTACTTTGATTAGGGTGCTTGGGGCTAATACTTTGGTAGGGCTTACTTTCAATAATTTCAATATGGGCAGAGCTCCAGATAGGATGCGTATTTGCGTAAAATATGCATTGATTTGGTCTGAATAGGCATTAACTTTTATATGAATGCGTACAAATACGCATTCAAAATAATGAAAACGCATTTGATAATTGCCAGTTAGCGTATCAAGATCGGAAAATGTCGAGAAAAAACATACACTAGGAAATTCCAACAATTAACACAATTTTTTTGTCTGTAAAAAATAGGTTACGGCAGTCAGCTATCCGATATCTATTACGACTTTAATCAGCCAATCACAGCCTTGAATGATTCGGGGATACCAATTACGTCACCACTGTGACCAGCCGAGCGACAATCGGATATTCCGTAGATCTACCGATCGATGTCGAGTGTTGCATAAATTTTGTTTGAATTTCAATCAATCGGTTATCTCCGTGAAAGCAAATCGTTGCCCGATTTAACAGACCATTGCATCAATTTGTAAATCGGAAATAACAACTCGTAGGTGTTTGTTTGCTTTTCAAACCGGCAAACAAGTAAATCCACTGCTGAGCAGATTGTAACTTTAGGCAATTTTTGCTGATATTCTTTCTGAAGTGGCCCTACAGGCAAATATGGCACACGATGGTTATCTTGTTCAGAAAAAAACTGGATGGTCGGAAACATACCACGGTTAGATGTCCTCGAACCCGAAAATGAAAGTGGGTTGTTGCGGTCGGATGTTCCTGTTTATTTTACTCCTTTTCCGAACAAGAAGGTAAATACGCCCTGCCTAAAAAAATTATCTGGAAATACGCATTGGAAAAGGTTCTGAGGGGTAAATACCCCTTGCCTCAAAAAATTATCTGGAGCTCTGTATGGGGAATAAATTACGAGGGGCGTTCATTAAAGATTTCCCCTAACCTACTTCCAATAAGTATAGAGAATTGAAACTTGGCACAAATATTAGTCTGTCTCTACATGGCCTCTAGCCAGAGAGACATACTTCTGCCATCGTTTAATGCAGTTTTGGAGACCTGTTTTGTAGAACACCGTAGATTGTGCCCGAAACCTTGCATTGACTTTATGGTGGCATCATCAATGACACACTGTAAGCGCTCAGGATTCGGGCTCTTTGCACAGACTTACGTCCACACTTGAACTGAGTATACCAGTGTTTGACAAAGTCATATGATGGGACATCATCCCCACAAACTTCTTTCATGTCATCAAATTCCTCCTTTAGAGTGCGACCTTTCAATTACAGGAAGCTAATGACTGCTTGCTCCATCACGCTACCTTACTTAACTTCAGCACACGGAAATGAGAAACAAATTACATTTCAGAGCTGTAGTTTTTTATGTGACCTATAGAGGTATACGGTAATTTATGTGTACAATTTCAACTTCCTACCTCAACTGAAAGTAGGTCAGGGGAAATCTTTAATGAACGCCCCTCGTATGTACAGTACATCTTGCACATTTTTTGCTTAAAACACTCACACTCCTCAGACAAAAAAAAATCGGGTGGAAAATTGTGGTGATTTGCAATCGTGACCACAACGTTTTTCCACTCGAAATTTCCGCGCATTATCGCAAATTGTGGCGATGGGTGGAAAATCACAGGGATTTGCTGCGCTCAGGTGGAAATGCCAGGTAAGACCAATATTACCTGTCCACAATTGCTGCGATTCGCGGTGGACGAGTGGAGAACCGTGGTGGAAAATTGCGGCAATTCATGCAGATTCATGTGGAAAAACATGCATGTCCGGGCTATTGCGTTTTTCCACCCCAATCAAACCGAAATCCAATTGCGGCGATGCATGGAAATAGGCAAAAACCGTGTAAGCTGTACTGTATGGATGTCTCAGAAAACATGTTTTGGAAATCAGTCAAGGCTAAGGCTATTAATATTAAGGTTGCTTTGTCATATAAATGGCCATTACAGTGTCATAAAAGCTTCAAAAAATATCTTGAAAAACCTATTCTTTCAAAGGCATCACTGATTTATAAGCGTTTATTGGCATTTCCATGTCAATTTCATACTTAACCCTTTCCCAAACAAGACCTGGTTTTCATGACCTTAATAGAAAAGGTTTGGGAAAACATTGAAACAAAAGAAGAAACTGCTGATAATCAGCAGTTTCTCCTTTTGTCTCAATATTTTCTATGCCATATTTTACACAGATTATGTCCTAAGTAACTTCTATTTTGTCAATTGTGGCAGTTTTTGAAGTGGATCGCCCTAAAATTTTGCCGTTTGGGAAAGGGTTAATGTCATCTTCAACTGGTTATTGACCTTGCCTAGTCTTAGCAGGGAATCATGTGACAATATTTCTGACATTTTATGCCCCCAAATAGAGATCGGGGACATATTGTTTTACTCAAGTCCGTCTGTGTATGTCTGTCCATCCGTCTGTCTGCCCATCGGTCTCTCTGTCCGGAAACTTAAGATTTTGCCAGTTCTCCAAAAGTATTTGACATACAAAGCTGAAATTAGGTATGGTACTTCCTTTCAATGATATCATTCTGTTCTATGCAATTTGACCTTCCTCAATGTCATCTGGTAACCCTTATATCAACCCTTAACATGAAAACTTAACATTTTAGAAAAACAGCCATTTCAAGGGCATTCGTATTTCACAAACACATCTTGTTAAATGATAAATATTATGTAAACTAATGATATAACCGATTTGAAAAAGATATGAAGCAGAGACAGTGGCAAACAGCTCGAATTTACTGAATGCAAAGAATCTTTTAAAATAAAATCAGATCAAATTTATTGAGGACCAACTATAGGTGCCTTGCTCTGTCAAGTGTTATTAATGTAGAGTACCGTGTTTCACCTTATAGACGAGCCCCCCACTATATTAACAATCTCGGAAGCCATGGGACACCCCTCCCACCTTCACCCGACCTTACCTTTACCGGATCGGTCGAATCATCGGCACTTGAAAGGCTTGAATTTGACTCGCCGTCAGAGTTTCAAGATGGATTTATTTAACAACAAAAATACAATCCCATAATGCAATGCAGGGTAGAGAAGATTAGTGTTGATCTGAAAGTGCTTTGAGTGTCTATACATAGACATATCGTAACAATCGTCATGCCATGCTCCACATTATCCAAGACCTGAAAAGACACCACGGGAAGTATGTTTTATTATTTTGTAAAGTGAAGAAGAAGAAGAAATCAAAACATTCCGAAAAGGAAAGTAGAACACACCCGCCTTTTCGAGACAAAGGACTAAACTGGCAGATAACTGTAGACTGGATGACAGTTACGTCGCTTCGTCTCCGCCGATTTATACATGTACCCGGTGTGTATTTATAAGATACAACGTCATCTACTGATAAAGTGACATATCGTCGGTGTAAATGCAAAACCTCGTATGTCGATTCCTGCGATTTTCAAAGTACAAATTTGTGTGCCCAGTTTAGACAATTCTCGCAGGTTTTGAGATATTTTACTGATCAGTATTAATGACGCATTATTTGAGAACAATATGTCAAAATTTCAAGGAAAGCACTTCAGTTTGGGAAAAGTTGTTACACTTTTTTCCCAACCCTTTGAAATTTTCCAAAAACGAGATACGAGGTTTTGCATTTACAACGACGATATCTTGATCGATAATTTACGGAAGGTTGTTTTTCTACATTCAGCGAAGCACTTTAAAATTCAGGAAAAAGGGTAGGAAATAAGCGCGCCCCCACGGCGTTTTGCATCGCGCCGGGGCACGTCTATTAGGTGAAATACGGTAGGTACCAAATAATAGATTATTGTCGCTATATCGAAGTTTTCGTCAAAGATATCGTAATTACAGCATTAAACAAGGGTTTTTTTGTATCAAAAACTATGAGATAAAAGGATTTCAATTTTTCATGTCTGCATGCACTTTTTTCAATGAATAAGGGTTTAAGTTATTTCAGTGCAGAAAAATCGAAGAAAGTACATGGAAAAGTTGTTTGCCTATTCTACTGGGAAAAGTCATCTTTGTTTAGAAACGCAGAATTGTATAATACTAGTCCTTGGAAAGTCATAAAATAAGGAAATTGAATTTTGTTCAAACTTGCAAATTGTGTTACAAATCCATAGTGTGTACCGGCCTTTCCCAGATAGTTGGAACTTTTGATGCACTTATTTATTAAACCTTTGGAAAGTATTGAAGAAAAGGGAGAAAATGCTGATAACCAGCATTTTCTCCCTTTTCCTCAATTTGTTTCCACCCTTTCACCAATAGTCTTCATCATGACAATTGGAATGAAAAATTTTGTCGTCTGCAACACCTTTGATTGAGGGTCCGCCTAAATTTTGTTGTTTTAGAAAGAGCGAACTCTACAAGTCTACTATTTTTGTGCTGTTTCCAGGAAAAAGACACATTATCACCCGAAATGTTTTGAAAAAATTAATGTTATCGAAAATTTTCATGTCCTACTTTCTAGCTCATATAAACCTTTTGAAGGCAAAGCCTGCCATGGTTTTGACATCTTTGATAAAAAATTAAGCCTTGAAAAATATCGAAACCAAGTTATTCAACTGGATGTATCATTTTGGTTCTCTAAAAAATGTAATATAAGAACTATAACAGACAAAACATTAGACCTTTAAATTAATTTAAGGAAAAAGATTAAATCTAATCAGGATTGCACCATCAGATATTGTCTTGGTATTTGCCAAAGATATAAATTTGTTGAAATTTTGAGACACCATGGCACCTTAGGGACTACAAAAGCATCTATTTGGTCAATATTTTCTGCCGAGATGACTAAATTCTATAAGTTTTGATACCTATCAATAATATTGAGTACTTAAATTTCTTTATGATTGTCTGCAATGTAAATCCCTTTCTCCTACCCTTACAAGAGGCCTCGAAGTTGGCTTTTATCATCTCAATGGCTTTTTGATAAACCAACCAAGTTTTCATGGATTGAAAAAAAAGGACTTCTGAAACTCATTCTTGAGTGTTTAATGGACCAGACTATAATTTTGTCCGCAGCCAATTGGTAGACATGAGCCAATGGAAAGACAACTTGGTGTAATTATGTGAACAAACTTAAAAGATTCTTTCACAAAGTTCTGACTTGGTAAAACAATATCTATGAACCCTAATTACCCAATTTAAGACAGAGTGAATTACTGATTGCTTAAAGAAGAATGTTGTGTATGATTCATAATTACTCAACAAGACAGAGTACATTACTGATAGCTTGAAGAAGAATGTTGTGTATGAATCATGATTACCCAGTAAGACAGAGTACAGTACTAATAGCTTGAAGAAGAATGTTGTGTATGAATCATAATTACCCAACAAGACAGTGTACATTACTGATAGCTTGAAGAAGAATGTTGTGTATGAATCATAATTACCCAACAATACAGAGTACATTACTGATAGCTTGAAGAAGAATGTTGTGTATGAATCATAATTACCCAACAAGACAGAGTACATTACTGATAGCTTGAAGAATGTTGTGTATGAATCATAATTATACACAACAAGACAGAGTACATTATTGATAGCTTGAAGAAGAATGTTGTGTATGAATCATAATTACCCAACAAGACAGAGTACATTACTGTTAGCTTGAAGAAGAATGTTGTGTATGAATCATGATTACCCAACAAGACAGGGTACATTACTGATAGCTTGAAGAAGAATGTTGTGTATGAATCATAATTACCCAACAAGACAGAGTACATTAATGATAGCTTGAAAAAGAATGTTGTGTATGAATCATGATTACCCAACAAGACAGTACATTACTGATAGCTTGAAGAAGAATGTTGTGTATGAATCATAATTACCCAACAAGACAGAGTACATTACTGATATAGCTTGAAGAAGAATGTTGTGTATGAATCATAATTACCCAACAAGACAGAGTACATTACTGATAGCTTGAAGAAGATTGTTGTGTATGAATTATAATTACCCAACAAGACAGAGTACATTACTGATAGCTTGAAGAAGAATGTTGTGTATGAATCATGATTACCCAACAAGACAGAGTACATTACTGATAGCTTGAAGAATGTTGTGTATGAATCATAATTACCTAACAAGACAGAGTACATTACTGATAGCTTGAAGAAGAATGTTGTGTATGAATCATAATTACCTAACAAGACAGAGTACATTACTGATAGCTTAAAGAAGAATGTTGTGTATGAATCATAATTACCCAACAGGACAAAGTACATTACTGATAGCTTGAAGAAGAATGTTGTGTATGAATCATAATTACCCAACAAGACAGAGTACATTACTGATAGCTTGAAGAAGAATGTTGTGTATGAATCATAATTACCCAACAAGACAGAATACATTACTGATAGTTTGAAGAAGAATGTTGTGTATGAATCATAATTACCCAACAAGACAGAGTACATTACTGATAGCTTGAAGAAGAATGTTGTGTATGAATCATAATTACCCAACAAGACAGAGTACATTACCGATAGCTTGAAGAAGAATGTTGTGTATGAATCATAATTACCCAACAAGACAGAGTACAGTACTGATAGCCTGAAGAAGAATGTTGTGTATGAATCATGATTACCCAACAAGACAGAGTACAGTACTGATAGCTTGAAGAAGAATGTTGTGTATGAATCATAATTACCCAACAAGACAGAGTACATAACTGATAGCTTGAAGAAGAATGTTGTGTATGAATCATAATTACCCAACAAGACAGAGTACATTACTGATAGCTTGAAGAAGAATGCTGTGTATGAATCATAATTACCCAACAAGACAGAGTACATTACCGATAGCTTAAAGAAGAATGTTGTGTATGAATCATAATTACCCAACAGGACAAAGTACATTACTGATAGCTTGAAGAAGAATGTTGTGTATGAATCATAATTACCCAACAAGACAGAGTACATTACTGATAGCTTGAAGAAGAATGTTGTGTATGAATCATAATTACCCAACAAGACAGAATACATTACTGATAGTTTGAAGAAGAATGTTGTGTATGAATCATAATTACCCAACAAGACAGAGTACATTACTGATAGCTTGAAGAAGAATGTTGTGTATGAATCATATTTACCCAACAAGACAGAGTACATTACCGATAGCTTGAAGAAGAATGTTGTGTATGAATCATAATTACCCAACAAGACAGAGTACATTACTGATAGCCTGAAGAAGAATGTTGTGTATGAATCATAATTACCCAACAAGACAGAGTACATTACTGATAGCTTGAAGAAGAATGTTGTGTATGAATCATAATTACCCAACAAGACAGAGTACATTACTGATAGCTTGAAGAAGAATGCTGTGTATGAATCATAATTACCCAACAAGACAGAGTACATTACTGATAGCTTGAAGAAGAATGTTGTGTATGAATCATAATTACCCAACAAGACAGAGTACATTACTGATAGCTTGAAGAAGAATGCTGTGTATGAATCATAATTACCCAACAAGACAGAGTACATTACCGATAGCTTGAAGAAGAATGTTGTGTATGAATCATAATTACCCAACAAGACAGAGTACATTACTGATAGCCTGAAGAAGAATGTTGTGTATGAATCATGATTACCCAACAAGACAGAGTACATTACTGATAGCTTGAAGAAGAATGTTGTGTATGAATCATAATTACCTAACAAGACAGAGTACATTACTGATAGCTTAAAGAAGAATGTTGTGTATGAATCATAATTACCCAACAGGACAAAGTACATTACTGATAGCTTGAAGAAGAATGTTGTGTATGAATCATAATTACCCAACAAGACAGAGTACATTACTGATAGCTTGAAGAAGAATGTTGTGTATGAATCATAATTACCCAACAAGACAGAATACATTACTGATAGTTTGAAGAAGAATGTTGTGTATGAATCATAATTACCCAACAAGACAGAGTACATTACTGATAGCTTGAAGAAGAATGTTGTGTATGAATCATAATTACCCAACAAGACAGAGTACATTACCGATAGCTTGAAGAAGAATGTTGTGTATGAATCATAATTACCCAACAAGACAGAGTACATTACTGATAGCCTGAAGAAGAATGTTGTGTATGAATCATGATTACCCAACAAGACAGAGTACAGTACTGATAGCTTGAAGAAGAATGTTGTGTATGAATCATAATTACCCAACAAGACAGAGTACATTACTGATAGCTTGAAGAAGAATGTTGTGTATGAATCATAATTACCCAACAAGACAGAGTACATTACTGATAGCTTGAAGATGAATGCTGTGTATGAATCATAATTACCCAACAAGACAGAGTACATTACCGATAGCTTAAAGAAGAATGTTGTGTATGAATCATAATTACCCAACAGGACAAAGTACATTACTGATAGCTTGAAGAAGAATGTTGTGTATGAATCATAATTACCCAACAAGACAGAGTACATTACTGATAGCTTGAAGAAGAATGTTGTGTATGAATCATAATTACCCAACAAGACAGAATACATTACTGATAGTTTGAAGAAGAATGTTGTGTATGAATCATAATTACCCAACAAGACAGAGTACATTACTGATAGCTTGAAGAAGAATGTTGTGTATGAATCATAATTACCCAACAAGACAGAGTACATTACCGATAGCTTGAAGAAGAATGTTGTGTATGAATCATAATTACCCAACAAGACAGAGTACATTACTGATAGCCTGAAGAAGAATGTTGTGTATGAATCATGATTACCCAACAAGACAGAGTACAGTACTGATAGCTTGAAGAAGAATGTTGTGTATGAATCATAATTACCCAACAAGACAGAGTACATTACTGATAGCTTGAAGAAGAATGTTGTGTATGAATCATAATTACCCAACAAGACAGAGTACATTACTGATAGCTTGAAGAAGAATGCTGTGTATGAATCATAATTACCCAACAAGACAGAGTACATTACCGATAGCTTGAAGAAGAATGTTGTGTATGAATCATAATTACCCAACAAGACAGAGTACATTACTGATAGCCTGAAGAAGAATGTTGTGTATGAATCATGATTACCCAACAAGACAGAGTACAGTACTGATAGCTTGAAGAAGAATGTTGTGTATGAATCATAATTACCCAACAAGACAGAGTACATTACTGATAGCTTGAAGAAGAATGTTGTGTATGAATCATAATTACCCAACAAGACAGAGTACATTACTGATAGCTTGAAGAAGAATGTTGTGTATGAATCATAATTACCCAACAAGACAGTGTACATTACTGATATAGCTTGAAGAAGAATGTTGTGTATGAATCATGATTACCCAACAAGACAGAGTACATTACTGATAGCTTGAAGAAGAATGTTGTGTATGAATCATGATTACCCAACAAGACAGAGTACATTACTGATAGCTTGAAGAAGAATGTTGTGTATGAATCATAATTACCCAACAAGACAGGGTACATTACTGATATAGCTTGAAGAAGAATGTTGTGTACGAATTATAATTACCCAACAAGACAGAGTACATTACTGATAGCTTGAAGAAGAATGTTGTGTATGAATCATAATTACCCAACAAGACAGGGTACATTACTGATAGCTTGAAGAAGAATGTTGTGTATGAATCATAATTACCCAACAAGACAGAGTACATTACTGGTAGCTTGAAGAGGAATGTTGTGTATGAATCATGATTAACCAACAAGACAGAATACATTACTGATAGCTTGAAGAAGAATGTTGTGTATGAATCATGATTACCCAACAAGACAGGGTACATTACTGATAGCTTGAAGAAGAATGTTGTGTATGAATCATGATTAACCAACAAGACAGAGTACATTACTGATAGCTTGAAGAAGAATGTTGTGTATGAATCATAATTACCCAACAAGACAGGGTACATTACTGATAGCTTGAAGAAGAATGTTGTGTATGAATCATAATTACCCAACAAGACAGGGTACATTACTGATAGCTTGAAGAAGAATGTTGTGTATGAATCATAATTACCCAGTAAGACATAATACATTACTGATAGCTTAAAGAAAAATGTACTCTGCATTGCCTTTTTAGCTTTGGCTCTCATTTCCATGAATCTTGCTTCCACTTTTGCTGAGCCGGCATAGCACAGTCAGTAATGTCCAAGTCTGTCAATCAATGGGTAATGAGTTCGAACTCCAGATTGGTCTGTATCCATTTTGACATTTGAGTCATTTATCCCTCAATGGATGTGAATTGTCTATGTGAGATAGCAACTGGAGGCTGGGTTTGGATGCATTGGTAGTAATGATGCCAGAAATACCAGAAACCTGCAGTTAGGTGCTCCAGCTGTGGCAATCTGACAGTAACTGTTGAAAACGCTGTTAATCGGCAATAGATCAAAGTTGCGTCCACTTTTAGCTTGCTGAAGTGGAACAATGAATCTTTTGTGTCTTGTCTCTTAATATGCATCAATTGAATAATCATTTTTAGCTCCACTGGCCTTTCAGGCGAGCGGGCTATTGTCATGGCGGTGTGTCCGTCGTGCGTCCGTCCGTCTGTGCGTCCGTCCGTCCGTCCGTGCGTCCGTAAACTTTTTCTTTAAAAATCTTCTTCTCAGAAACTACTGGATGGATTTAAACTTCCCAGGAATGATCCTTGGGTGACCCTCTCTCAGATTCCTCAAAATAATTCAGATTGAACAAGAAAGTCTGGAGTTATCTGCCCTTGAATAGCAAAAAAAGCTGATTTTGACTTTATTTTTACTCTTAAATCTACAAATATTAATCAATCAGGACAAAACTTGTACAGAATATATATAAGCATGATATCCTGCCTGGGTATAATTTTCAGCTTGATCGGAATTTTACATCATGAGTTATGTGCCCTTGAATTTGACAAAATTGCCATTTTCGACTTTGTTTTCACTCTAACAACCAAAATTGTTAACCAATCAAGATGATATTTGGACAGAATCTTGTTGACAACAAGATCTTGCTTTTGTGTAATTTTCAGGATGATTGCATTGCTACAATCTGAGTTATGTGCCCTAGAAATTGACAAAATTTCAGTTTTTGACACTTTTTTCACTTTTGTGGCCACATATATAGACTAATACTGACGAAATTGGGACAGACCATAAGATCTTGCTAAAGTTTAATATTTAGCTTGATTATTGTGGTGTTCAAGACAAATTATCAAGTCAAAATCATACCGGGGTCAATGGAATTGACCACGGCTTACGGTATTGTGGGCGTATAGATTTCAGTGCTTGTTATATTGTGTTTTTGGGTTGAGTTGCACGAGTCTCGTTCTGAATTTTTTCCGGTTTTCGGACACCCTCGGTTGTCCTTTTGCCAGGCTTTATCCAAGATACTGAGATTGTGAATTGGTTTAGTGCTAATTACCTCCGTTGGCTGGGGTCCCGTGACATTGAAATATCCGAGTTTAGTGAACCAGTCAGTTTTTGACTTTGTGACGTCATATAACTAGCCGATATGACGTCAACATGGATTTTTCTGCGTTCTCGCGACGTTCCATTTCCCGCGCGTTATCAGACGTCAAGTAGCGTTGTTTGGAAACGCGCGTCTTTTATCAAATGACTACGACGTAAGAAGTTTTTTAGTCCACGTCAATTCTGTCTGCGGGGTGTAGGATTTGTGAATTATTATTCAAACCCGTTTATCTTATATCGGAGATAGAAGCGCCAGCTAATTTGAAAGGAAAATAGATTTTCCATTTTTTAACCAAAAAATTTCTTAGATATAGACTAGAAGGAAATATTGGGGGAAAATGAAGGAAAAGATTTATAGATCTAATCATTTTGAGAATTCTTCATTAGGCCTAAAGGCAGTTTCACAGCAAAATATACATAGATCTCAGCATCTCGTGTCAACCCTTTCCCAAGCAAGACCTTCTTGACGATTATCATGGAGATGGAGAAGGCTTCGGAAACATTTGTACAAAAGGAGAAAATGCTAGTTATCAGAAATTTCTTCTCTTGTCTCAACGTTTTAGTAACTATAGACATTTTCCGTTAAGCTTTCATACAATATCACTGAATTGAGTAAGGGTTACGTTTTTTAGGCCAAATAATGGAAGTACAAAATGTATATAGATCTACTGGTCCAATTTCACGCTTTCTCAAACGACAATATTTGAGGGTCGTTCAATTTGAAAGTTGCTGCAAACGACGAATTCGCCGTTGATAAAGATAGCATACGATCAATGTACAATATAGCACAGATAATATACAGACAAAATGAGAAATGTTTGATTTTCAACAAGTATATCTTTTGTCTGATTTTTTTCGTTTTGTCGTCTCTAAGGGACACCAAAATCATGTCTTGTTTTGAAAGGGTCAAAGAAGTCACCTTGGACGACAAAAATAGTGATTCTACATTATAAATAATGAGTCATGAGTGACCGGATTGAACTTTGCAAAGCTAGATTTTTTTCTTCTTCTTCTATTTTTTTTTTTTTTTTTTAATTATTATTTTTATTTGAAGGAAAAGAAAATTGAGACCAAACTGAACGTATTCTAATTTTAACTGATATGTCAGGAGTTTGCACGTCAATCATGAACAAACCCTTTCCAATACATCATAGATCTGTCTTTGTCTTCTTCAATTCTGAAGGCTAATGAAAAAGACTAGACAAACGTAGAATGTTGTCTTGAGAACTCAAATTGAAACAAGGTTTTGAGGTTTCTTTTTTTTCCCTTGCATTTGGCCAAATACAATAATAACAAGAGATGTTTGTAAAACATATATGCCCCCTCAAGGGCCTATATTTGATGTAGATAAAAGTCCAAGGTCAAGTTAACAAGGTCCAAGGTCATGGTCAAATATGAAAGGTCTTGGTAGGAGGTGTCTATGTGTGAAATATCAAAGCTGTATATGTAAAAGTAAAATGAAACATAGGCCAGGTTAAAGTTTTTAAAAGTAGGCCAAATATCAAGGTCATGGTCAAATGTGAAAGGTCTTGGTTGGAGGTGTCCATGTGTGAAATATCAAGGCTGTAGGTGTAAAAGGACATGATATATATGCCTGGTTTCAGTCTTTTTAAAAGTAGGTCAAACTCCAAGGTCAAGGTTGCAATATTCAAGGTCATGGTCAAATGTGAAAGGTCTTGGTAGGAGGTGTCTATGTGTGAAATATCAAGGCTGTAGGTGTAATAGGACATAAGATAAAGGCTAGGTTGAATATTTCTAAAAGTAGGCCAAACTCCAAGGTCAAGGTCCAAGGTCATAGTCAAAAGTGAAATATCTTGGTTGGAAGTGACCATGTGTGAAATATCAAGGCTGTATATGTACAATGACATGAAATATAGGCCAGGTTAATGTATTATTAAAGTAGGTCAAACACCAAGGTCAAGGTCACAAGGTCCAAGGTCATGGTCAAATGTGAAAGGTCTTGGTCGTAGGTGTCCATGTGTCAAATATCAAGGCTGTATGTGTAAAAGGAATTGATATATATATCGGCTAGGTTAAAGTTTTTTTTAAAGTAGGTCAAAGTCCAAGGTCAAGGTCACAAGGTCCAAGGTCATGGTCAAATGTGAAAAGTCTTGGTAAGATGTGTCCGTGTGTGAAATACCAAGGCTGTATGTGTAATATAGCACATAAGATATAGGCCCAGTTTATTTTTTTTAAAAGTAGGTCAAACTCCAAGGTCAAGGCCACATGGTCCAAGGTCATAGTCGTATGTGATAGGTCTAGGTCGGAGGTTTCCATGTGTCAAATATCAAGGCTGTATGTGTAAATGGACATGATATATCGGCCAGGTTTTTTAAAAGTAGGTCAAACTCCAAGGTCAAGGTCACAAAGTCCAAGGTCATGGTCAATTGTGAAAGGTCTTGGTAAGATGTGTCCATGTATGAAATATCAAGGCTGTATTTGTAAAAGGTCATGAGATATATGCCAGGTTTAATTTTTTTTTAAGTAGGTCAAACTCCAAGGTCAAGGTCACAAGGTCCAAGGTCATGGTAAAATGTGAACGATGTTGATAGGAGGTATCTATGTGTGAGATATCAAGGCTGTATGTGTAAAAGGACACGAGATATAGGCAAGGTTAAGAATTAAGTGTAAAAATCAACAAAGGGCAATAACTCCAAAAATTTGATTGGCAGAGTTTTGGTTCTTGTGCACTGCACCTCTCCATAATGAAATCTATTCACCTGTAAAGTTTCATGATTCTACCTTACATACTTTTTGAGTTGTGCTCCGGACAAGAATCAAGTTATAAAATCAACAAAGGGCAATAACTCAAATAATTTGATCGGCAGTGTTACGGTTCTTGTGCACTGCACCTCTCTATAATGAGATCTATCCAACTGTAAAGTTTCATGATTCTACCTTACATACTTTTTGAGTTATGCACTGGACAATAATCAAGTTTGAAAATCAACAAAGGGCAATAACTCAAAAAAATTGATCAGCAGAGTTACGGTTCTTGTGCACTGCACCTCTCCGTAATGAGATCTATCCACCTGTAAAGTTTCATGATTCTACCTAACATAGTTTTTGAGTTATGCTCCGGACAAGAATCAAGTTTGAAAATCAACAAAGGGCAATAACTCAAAAAAATTGATCAGCAGAGTTACGGTTCTTGTGCACTGCACCTCTCCACAATGAGATCTATCCACCTGTAAAGTTTCATGATTGTACCTTACATACTTTTTGAGTTATGCTCCGGACAAGAATCAAGTTATACAAGAGGGCCAAGATGGCCCTGGATCGCTCACCTGATAGAAGTTTGAAACTTTCTCCATGCAGAACAAGACCCATCTTTTACATGACCTAGGTATCTCTAAGAGAAGAACACGAAACTTAAGATGCGAGATTATGATCCAGCTGAAAACAGCATTCTTAATCTTTAATGATCGATATTTGTGGCTGTTATAGTGAAAACCAAGTCGATAAAAAAACATCAATTTTGTCATAATCCAGGGCACATGACTCTGTTCTGAAAAAGATATTCTCATCAAACTTATGTCCAAGTTGTTTTTTGATTGGTCAATATTTATTGCTGTTTGAGTGAAATTAAAAACAAAATCGGCAATTTTGTCACCATCAAGGGCACACAACTCTGGCTTTTTTAGTCCGATCAATATGAAAAATGAAATCATATAAGATCTCATGGTCACCAACATTGTTACCAAGTTAAGTCTTGATTGGTCAATATTTGTGTTTTTTGAAGTGAAAATAAAGTTGAAAATGGCAATTTTGTGAAATTCAAGGGCTAATAACTCTGGTTTTCTGGTCCGATCAAGCTGAAAATTTAATTCATTCAGCAGCTTATAGTTAGCAACATTGTTGACACTTTTTGTCTTGATTGGTCAATAAATGTAGATGCTAAAGTGTAAACAAAGTCGAAAACGGCAAATTTGTCAAATTCAAGGGCACATAACTCCAGACTTCCTTCTTCGATGACACTGAAAATCGAACTCATTCATTATTGTATGGTTACCAACATTCTAGCCAAGTTTTGTCTTGATTGGTCAATATTTGTTGATGCTAGAGTGGTAACAAAGTCTAAACTAGCTATTTTTGAAATCAAAGGGCACATAACTCCGGACTTCCTGATCTGATCTGACTCAAAATCATACTCGTCCAAGAACTTATTGTCATACATGTTTTGACCAAGTTTGGTCAAGATTGGTCAATATCTGTAGATGCTAGAGTGGTAACAATGTCAAAACTAGCGATTTTTGATATTCAAGGGCGCATAACTCCTGACTTCCTGATCCGATCTGACCCAAAATTGAACTCATCCAAGAACTTATTGTTACATATGTCTTGACCAGGTTTGGTTAAGATTGGTCAATATTTGTAGATGCTAGAGTGGTAACAAAGTCAAAACTAGCTATTTTTGATATTCAAGGGCGCATAACTCCGATCTTCCTGATCCGATCTGACCCAAAATCGAACTCATTCAAGAACTTATGATCATACATGTTTTGACCAAGTTTAATTAAGATTGGTCAATATATGTAGATGCTAGAGTGGTAACAAAGTCAAAACAAGCCATTTTTGACGTTCAAGGGCACATAACTCTGGACTTCCCGGTCCGATCTGACTCAAAATCGAACTCATCCGAGAACTTATGGTCATACATGTTTTGACCAAGTTTGGTTAAGATTGGTCAATATTTGTAGGTGCTAGAATGGTAACAACAAAATGTGAACAGACAGACGGACAGACAGACGGACAGACAGACGGACAGACAGACGGACAGACAGACAGACGGACGCCGACGGACAAAAAGCGACCACAATAGCTCACCTTGAGCACTTCGTGCTCAGGTGAGCTAAAAATCAACAAAGGGCAATAACTCAAAAAAACTGATAGGCAGAGTTACGGTTCTTGTGCACTGCACCTCTCCATTATGAGATCTATCCACCTATGAAGTTTCATGATTCTACCTTTAATACTTTTTGAGTTATGCTCCGGACAAAGTTTGGTCTACGGACAGACCGACCGACATACGGACCGACCGACCGACCGACCGACAGACCGACAGACCGACCGACCTTCCGACCGACACTTGCAAAACAATTTACCCCCATTTTCTTCGAAAGGGGGCATAATTAGGCTATGGCTTGGGACAGGTGGTCTACACCACTAAACGACTTCTCTTACTAATTCAAAAGCTAAATTTTTTCACGTCACTGAATCTGTCTTTTACTACCAGATTATCATTAAAGAATCACAAATGCATGGGCGGATCTAGAGGTAGGGTCGTGGGGTCTGAACCCCCCCACCCCCCACCCCCCACCCCCCGGCATTGGCCAAAAATTAAATTTTGACTATATAAATTCAGTGTAAAGTTACATATTTACTACATTTTAAGCCATAATTTGGGCTTGGACCCCCCTTGAAAAAAATCTTGGGCTTGGACCCGCCTGCGAAAAAATCCTGGATCCGTCCTTGCAAATGCATGAATATGATAGAAAATAACAACTACTAGACCTATATCTTGACCCCGGTTAGAGGCTCTGCCTTATTTTCATATTAGTTTGAGATCAGAATGTCTCTATTTTCATGACCAGCATTTTACATGCACAATCACAACTTCTTGAACTAATTATCATAAAGAAAAACAACTCTTACTGAACTTTAAATTGTTCATATCAAAAGTTACTTCCCTTAGTCTACCACAATTATTAACTCACAAACTGAATTATGTGCCCTCGAATTTGGCATAATGACAGTTTTAAACTTTATCATCACTCTAAAAATCCCCAAAATATTGGTCAATCATTTACGGTTACCTTCTTTTTGCTTTGACCACATGATTGCTTCTTTTTACTTTGTTTCTGCTCTAAGAATCACAAGAATTTAAAAATATATCAGTTTAAGCATTTAGATAAATTTGTCAAATTTTTTATAGTAAACCACAAGAAATTCAGGCCTGTGGAGCGACTCAAGACCTTCAGGTCTTTCTAGTTACCTTTTTCCTATGACCTGACATGTTTTATTTGTTTATGTTTACATCTAAGTGGCTTATATACTTATCACTAATGATCCAGTTAATTAAGCACACAGTAATTAGGAACTGTATGGAATGTAACCTTATTTTAACAATGGATTAGTTTACTTCTGGAACATCAAAACCTAAAAACCTTGGTCCACATTCAATTGTGCTGCAGGCGACAATATGAATGATGAAGAATTTGCAGCATGTTCTTATAGATGACAATTTCAAATGACTGAAAGTTTACATAATTTGTTCTATCTAGAAAACATTGTTGGAAGTGAATTCCTTGTCACAAGCAATTTCTTCATTTTCCACATTTTTTTCTTATGGGGTCATTTCCTTGTAGAATGTAGAGGTATCAAATAGTGGCATTATGTAGGAATAGATTAACTCATTACCAAACAACAAAATTTTAGGGTGATCCAAATTCAAAGATGTTGCAGACAACAATTTGTACTGATTGAAATCTTAATTTTTTTAATGTTTTTGTGTAGAAAACATTGTGGTAAATGAAGAAATTGCTTCTTACAAGCAATTTCTTCATTTTCCACAATGTTTTCCAAAGCCTTGAACTTGTAGGGCGTCCAAAAGGCGTGACAGTGTGGTAATGGGTTAAGAGTACAATAATTAGAAACCATGGGGAATATGGCATCATTTTTCCTATGGATTAACTAACTTGTGATGTCTAATCCATGGCTTATCAACAGTTGGGGAATCCAATATTTATCATTTCAACACAAATCTTGATCCCTGCTTATGTTTTAACCCTTTCCTAGACAATAGAATTTTAGAATGGTCTACATAAATCAAAGGTATTGCAGACAATTATATCAATGTAACTGAATATGCAATCAATGTTACTGCAGAATGTGCAATGAAATCATTGAAAGATATATAGTCTGTTTCTAATATTTAAGGGACTTTTTTGGCCCCTGAAAAATTCCTTAAAAAAATCACTTTGATGGGTCTTTTTTTTTGCAAATTTTAGAGACGAGGGCTAGGCCCGCACCCCTTGATCCGCACGTTCATGGAGAACTCTTCATCAGTAAGCATTACAGGTATATTTGTTGTTTGAGAAAGGGTTAACACAAAATAACATACAGAACTAGGTTGAACTTTGTTGCCTGCATGAAGTCTCAGAACAGGATTGGAACATCTGTCAAAACATTATGAGAGAAATTTTCTGTATAAACATTTTGACTCTTGTTCTGTTGAATTTAATTTTGTTTCAAAGAAAAGGCCAATAAAAGAGGCATTTTAATCCATTTGTCTCAATTTTTCGCTACAATGATTGAGTAGAAGCAGGCGGTGTAGGCTAAGATCAGACTGCATGTATGTGCAGGTTGATCTAAGTCTAAATTGTCTACCAAAGCTGTTCGCAACTAGAATATGACGTGAACAGCATGAGAAAGATTATGTTCAATTTCAAGAAAAGGCCAAAACATTACAGAAAGAATTGATTTATGACTTAGATCAATCTTAAACAAATAACTTGTTTATTTTGTGTCTCCCGATACCGAGAAAATTTGATGGGAAATGAAGTTGGGCATGATGGGATATGCATAGCAAACATTGTTAGAGGCTCAAAATGTGCAAAATATCCATTATTTATTTTTTGAGGGGTATGTAAAAAGGTGTTTTCAATGTTTGAGACCAAACAGTTCTAAGCCCTTTCTAAAAATAAATTTTTTATAGAAATTCAAATTTGAAAGCTGCTGCAGAAGACACATTGTACAGTATTGATAAAGATATGATTTGTTTAAAATATGGCTAAGAAAATATTGAGGAGAAAATGCTGGTTTTCAGCATTATCTTCATTTGCCTCAATGTTTTCTAAGCCTATTCTACGGATTTCAAAATTGGATTTTGTTTGTGAATGGATTAAAGAGAGTTGACAGGACCATTTTAAATGTGATTGAACTTTGTCCTGAAGAATGGCAGGGTTTGAATTAAGACTTCTGTAACGATCACAATTGCTATGAATGTTTATCTTTTTGGTAGTTTTTCTGTGGGGAGGGGGAGGGATCCAACTGGGTAGACAGATATTTCAGCGACGGAAGAGGTCATTTTAATTTTCTTGTCAGTTTCGAAAGGTTTTAAGCGAGATATTGGTGGACCATTCTGATCACTCAATGTTGCTTGAGTGAATAACCCATTACCAACGACAAAATTCCAGGTTGGTCCAAATTCAAAGATGTTGCAGACGACAATTTTAAGTGAATTCAGTTTAGATTTTTGTTGTATTTTTAGGTAGAAAACATTGTGGAAAGTGAAGAAATTGCTTGTTACAAGCAATTTCTTAATTTTCCATGATGTTTCCATATCTTGTGAGGAGCCCAAAAGAGTCAGTGTGTGGTAATGGGTTAATAGGTGTCTGCAATGGATTTGATAATAAAAGATAGAATTTTGGATTTGGTTCCACAAAGAAGGATTTGTATTGGCAATTCTGCATTAAGGTTTTCATTCTGGGTTAACCCTTTCCGAAGCAGCCAAATTCTGGACTTTTCTAATTTGAAAGCTGCTGCAGACGATAAAATCAATGTTAATAAATATTAGATTGTGTACAAGGTAATACAGAAAATATTGAGGCAAATGTCGAAGATGGGTAATTTCGACACAATAAGACGAAATGAGCAAAAAAAGTTGTGGCAAAATATTCCGGAGAATAAACATTAATCAAAACGAAAGTTGGCTTGATTTTTTTCATTTGCAAAAAACGACGCCCGAATACGATATTGTCGTTGTCGTCTTTTTTCCTGTTAAATTATGGGACCCATCGTAGTATAAATTCGACACCTTGCGGGTAAATTCGACACCCCAAGAATTTGTGTATAAAAATAATCGGAACACGATGTTAATACCTCTTATAAACTACAAATCATGTGAATATATTGATTACGACGATGCACTTGATTTTTCTTCATTGAGATTTTCATTCTCACCCACGATTCGGAGACAGAGAGATCAATTTGCGAAATGTCATTTTTTTTAAATGTTCATCCGCGCAGAGTCATTTCCTAAACCACAAATATTCCCTAAAAGCATCTACGAAATATTCCTTCTTCATTTAAAACACCACGGTCGCCAAACAACAATGTTTTGTTTAGGAAGTTAATTGTCTCCTCGAATGAAATGTAAAAGAAATACCTTGTCGCTGAAATATTCCAATTAATGGTTCAATTAATCCATGACTAAACTAATCTTAACGTAACATGCGCAGCCCGAAATTTCAACAACTGTTCCCTTTTAAGTACTGTATGGGAATGAGTCTATTTCTATTTTCGGAGACTGTTCACTAACAGGTGTTCCATGCGCGGCTGCGCGGCTTTGTTTGATGTTTTAAACTCTCCCTCAGACGGTTAGTGGTATGACGATTGTATGACGTCATTTTGTTCCGACAAAGGAATGAGAAATCAGCACGTGAATATCCCTGTCAATCAAGCATATAAATGATCGAATGGGTGGAGACTGACAAACTATTCCGACCAATCAATTAAACACAATTTGCTCAGAAGATTTACAAGGCGGTTCCACGTGAATTAAAAGAACCGCATTCGGGTGTTTTGATAGTCACTAAATAAGGAATTTGTGCACCTTCAAACAAAGGTCAAATTTTTTAGTGATATTTAATTTTCATGCGTTGGATTGTTAACTTTTGTGTTGGAATTAATAAGGATGTTTCTTACAAAGTAAGACTGGCTTTATTTAATATATTCATCTACTACAGGGCAGGTTTAAAAAAAATGTGACCAAAGTGTGATATTTAAATGTTAAGAAGAACAGCTAATTTTACAGAATATCATCCAGATTTCTTAATTAGGGTGGCTAAAAACTATTATAAATGGTTAAGCAGTGCCCAAATTACATTTTAAATTCATGTTCACTACTTTTTAGCTAAAATTGTGTGCACAATCTTGCGAAATGACAACAAAAAAGCGTTTCACTCCTGACAGCATATATATTGCACAATATGAGAAATTGTAACCCACGAATCACTAAAAAGTAGAGTGCAGAATGCCCACAAGGTTGATGGCTTCCTAAAAAAATTTGAGCGGTAGATTTCTGGCTGAATAGACAAAAATGAGAACACATTTTGAAAAATAAAAGCGTTTCACTCCTGACATAAAATTCAGAGGGGTACTGTATAAAACAGGCTCCACATCCTAAACCAATGAAGATAAGATAAAAAAGTAATTTTAAGATGATGATGCACATGTTGTTTTATGAATTACAAATACTTATTGTAGTATCCTGTCACTGTCTTTTATTTACCATAGCTTAGAAACTTGGTAAAAGTGTTAAGTGTCACACAAAAACGTTTCACTCCTGACATTTTTGACATGTTTTAATGACATATCTTTTTTATTTGTGAAGCGATTTTCTTTAAACTTGGTACCCAGTATATAGACACAATAACACATCTTTTTAGCTTTGATTGGGTTGAATATGTTTCTCTGTAAAAGCCGTGGCATGTAAAAAGTGAATGGTCACATTTTTTTTAAACTTGCCCTACAGTCGAGAACTTTGACTGACCTCAGAATATGAATCTTATGGAACAGGTTACCGTGTGAAACGTTTCAGATGCAAATTGATGTGGGATTTGTTAATAATACGTATATTTAGATCAAAATTGTTTGTTGGTTGATGAAAAAGGCATAAACGCCATTTCTACTGTTCAAAATAAGCGCAACAACCAAACTGTTGTCTGTTTCTGTCGATGTAGGAACATTCAAATTCAAACAATTAATCACGTTTTACGCCATGTCGAAATTATACGCTCTTGAAATATTTTGCCGTATAAATTCGACACCCTTTCTCAAGTTGAAAATAAAACGAAGAGATGCTTTTTATCAAATAATTTATGAAAATATATACATTTCCGGCATAGTATTGAAACATTTATCATATAAAAATGATTTTCATAATTTTTCATATGTCTTTGTTTAGATCTACTTTCTTACGATAATCTGTAACGGTCATTTTTGCTCATCAGAAAATTCGACGACCTTTTTCTTCCGCGATTTTTTCGGGTAAAGGGTGGGTGTTTGGAGGACATGAAATATTTTTATACGTCAGTTATTGCCCCGACATACGGTTTTCAATATTAGAATGCTATTATCAAGATTTTTGTGTCATGTATTGTAAAAATTATAAAAGGGTGTCGAATTTTGACGACTGTCGAATTTACCCGACTTTACTCTACCTCAATATTTTCCCAAGCCTTTTCAAATAGGAACAACAAAACATCAGTACCTAGTCTTGTTTGAGAAAGGGTTAGCAGTGTTGCTTTGATGAGATTGAATTTGACAGCAATGAATTTGAAATATATTGAACTGTTCTTTATTTTCTCTCCAAGGGCAGAATTTTGCAATATCATTTTAGAGATTTGATTAATAACAACCAACAAATTGAAGAAAATAGATTGATGGCAAGATATTATATGAAGTGTTATACAATACTGCATATTATATGATATATAATAAAGGTTTCATGCACAGATCCATGGATGGCGCCTGGGACCCCCATTCCTGGTTCAATCAAAATTCCTTTTAAGAATTTGAGAAAGGGTCACCCTGTAATAATGGCAGATTACTTTCTGGTTCAATCAAAATTCCTTTCAGGAATCTGTTAGAGCATCACCCAAGGATCATTCCTGTTCAATTTTGTTGAAGTGCACCCATGTAGTAGCTTATATGGAGAAGATTTTCAAAGAGAAGATTTTCAAAGACAAAATTTACGGACATACACACAGATGGACACATTGCCTACGACAATAGCCACTTGCCTGATGGCCAGTGGAGCAAAAGCAACAAATGCTAAATATAAAATAAGAAAATGAATCAAAGTGTTTTATAATTATAGTCCTAAGTTTGTCCTACTCTAACTAATATACTAGAGTATAATGATTGGCCAGACAATAATTGCATTGCTTCTGCAACAGCTTTCAAATCCAGACCAATGTTATCTAGTGACGGATTAATTGATTGATTATAGGTGTAAGTGTTATATCAATTAGGCTGGTTATCTGTCTGTAGTAGACTGGTATATTAATACATTGTTGCTTTACATCAAAAATGTCGTAACTGCAGCTTAAAACAAGCTGCAGTTACAAGGTTTTCGTTAAAAAGCATCAATATCATGCAGAAACTATATATTTACATAAGTATGATATGTAAATAGGTGTTGTTATCTTAATCACCAAACACAACAAAGTGTGCCAGAACAAAACAGCAAACAACATGGTGATTCCGACATCAGATCCCAATTAGCATCACTCTGGGGATGATTTGATGGATTGAGTACCGGTAAATATTAACAAAAAGGAGAAAATGCTGATAACCAGCATTTTCTCCTTTTGTCTCAATATTTTCTGTGCTGTTTTATAAACAAATCCTTTCTATACTTTGTATTTAATTTATTGATGACTATTTTGTCAGCTGCAACAGAAAACAACAAACATCATAAGCATACAAACATCAGATTCCAATTAGCATCACTTAGGGATGACTTGTTATTCTCTTGAGAGAATAATGGTCCCCATACTATGTGGATATTTGTCTGTCTGCCCCTGCGAAAAGTTCATTTAAGTTCAAGAACTGTTCTAGAACGTTCTAGAACAATAAATGGCACTTCTAGAACTGTTCTAGAACAGTTCAAGAACTGTTATGTAACATCCTAGAACTTTCTAGAACAGTTCCAGAAATAGAAATGTGTTCTTGAACTTTTTCGCAGGGGTGTATGATCATTCCTTTCATTATAAGGCTCTGAGCTGTATGACCGAATTGGAATGAGGAAATGGTTCAAGTTTGTTTATAATTGCCTGTTGTCTAGCAGGAAAGAATGCTTTGTTTGGTTGAGGCCTGGCTATCATAGCATTTCATCATTTATTCCAGTTAGTTCTATTTAACATTTGATTGCTGATCCCTTCAGAAATGCCTGTACAGTTTAACCCTTTCCTAAACAACAGAATTTTAGAGTCATCCAATTTGAAAGCTGCTGCATACAACGAAATTGTTATTGAAAAAGATACAATTTGTGTACGAAATATCATAGCATAACCAAGTAACAAATTAAGTATAGAAAATATTGAGGCAAAAGTAGAAACTGATAATCAGCAGTTTCTTCTTTTGCCTCATGCTTTCCCCCAGCCTTTTCTATTAGGGACGTCAAAAGCAGGTCTTGTTTGGGAAAGGGTTAATGCAACCAATTAGAATTGACCATTTACTTGCCAAAAAATATATTTTTCAGATTGAGGCAAAAGGAGAAAATGCTGGGCCCGTTTCATCAAAACATTTAAGTCGCGTTTTTGACTCACCGATGTCTTAAATATTGCTTAAAACAAGAATCGCATAATTCAGGTCTTGGTTGATTGACAATAAGCGTTTCTTCTCCTAAACTTGCCGTAAGTCATCGGTAAGTCAAAAATACGCCTTAAATGTTTTGATGAAACTGGCCCCTGGATATCAGCATTTCCTCTTTTGTCTCAATTAATCCCAAGCCTTTACTATTTTAGGCACATCAAAATCGGGGGTCATATAAAATATCAACGATCTTATGACCAAATTGGAAGTGAAATCATAATGGTAAATTTGTATTTCATTGTATGATTGTTGATTATATGAGTCCCAGGTCTTCTTTGGGAAAGGTTTAAGAATTAATGGAGAAATAAGACAAGATAAAAGAGATGGGGTTTATTGATATTAATAAGACAATAATGCATCTACCACTCCAGATAATTTATAAAACATTCAGTCATCTGGTGCAATAGCAATAAAACACTTTCTGTCTCTTGGAAATATTTAGGGATGTCAAAACCACAGCTTGTTTGGGAAAGGGTTAAGAATTAATGGAGAAATAAGACAAGATAAAAGAGATGGGGTTTATTGATATTAATAAGACAATAATGCATCTACCACTCCAGATAATTTATAAAACATTCAGTCATCTGGTGCAATAGCAATAACACGGTGGGTAATCGATATATTCAGAGCCACTGGCTCCGCACTTTAAGCATTATACTAGACTTCCGGTCCACGTGCGGCTCCGAAGTTATTTGCAGATTTTGGTAAACAACAAAAGGTAGGTGCTGGCTTTTTTGCTTTTCTTTCTTCTTTGACTGACTCTAACCACAAAAATGCAATGCTATTCGATGCCTACGACATTTTCCCCTTTATAAACACACAGGATATTGAGCAACACCTCTTATCTTTTTCTGAATCACTTTCATTCTGAGATCAGCTGTACAGAAAACTAAAGGAGTCGGGTGATATCTTTCTGTAAAAGTGTATGTTTTGAACCTGTTTGACTAAGTGTTGCTGTTTGAAGTATGGTTATTTGATAATTGAACAAGTTCAATGTCCCTCGAAATGTCACCAGACAAAATCACAGAAAAAAACTGAAAAAGGGTGCGGCTCTGATTATGTACGTTGGATCTGATTATGTAGGTTGGCTATGATTATGTACGTTGGCTCTGAAGTTGTTGACAAACAACTTTTCTGTTGGCCCAATGAATATTAAGGAGGTGTAATAAATGACTTTAAAGGTATGTGTGATCATTTGCAGATGTCATGATTTTATTTACAGATAGAGAGAAGGAAATAATCGTGCAGTATTTGTAACAAAGTATTTACACAACAATCAAGTGCAAAGATCCATGAACACAATATACATGAACAAAGTGTTGAACATACTTAGTGTACAATGTGATAAAACTTTTGCAACAAAACAATGTAGAAGACGACAGGAGGCAATAATACATCAAAATGTTAGACCATTCCAATGCAATGTTTGTTCCAAAACGTTCGCGATCAATTCTAATCTCGAGGGCCACATGAGATCAGATCATGGGGAGGAGAAACTGAAGTGCCCAACCCCGGAATGAGAGGCAACATTTGCGTACTCATGGTCACTGAACGAGCACAAATAGAAATGCGGTGGTGTAAAACCGAAAGGATTTGCCTGTCCTGTGTGTGACAAGCGGTTCTCATACGAGCGATCGTTAAAAGCCGACGACCAATCGGCACACAATCGCAAGAGGTCAGTTTGTGAAATTTGCGGCGAGGAATTCGCATACTCAAACAGCTTGAAGAAACATCTGAAGAGGAAGCATTGAGTCAAAAACTTGACATCGTCGCTTTTCAACGAAAGCCTCGTAACTGCAGCTAAAACGGCGATATCCTCGCCGCAAATCTCACAAACTGATCTCTTGCCATTGCGTACCGATTGGTCGTGGGCTTTTAACGATCGCTCGTGTGAGAACCGCTTGTCACACACAGGAGAAAGACTTTCGGGCCTAACGCTTTGATGTATTATTGCCTCCTGTCGTCTTCTACATTGTTTTGTTGCAAACGTTTTATCACATACTGTATACTTAGTATGTTCAACACTTTGTTCATGTATATTGTGTTCATGGAACTTGACACTTGATTGTCGTGCAAATACTTTGTTACAAATACTGCATGAGTATTTCCTTCTCTCCATCTGTAAATGAAATAATGACATCTGTAAATGATCATACATGTATACCTAAGTTGAAGTAATTTATTACACCTCATTAATATTCATTGGACCAACAGAAAAGTTGTTTGTCAACAACTTCAGAGCCAACGTACATAATCATAGCCAACCTACATAATCAGATCCAACTTACATAATCAGAGCCACACCCTTTTCCAGTATTTTTTCTATGATTTTATCTGGTGACATTTCGAGAGACATTGAACTTGTTCAATTATCAAATAACCATACTTCAAACAGCAACACTTAGTCAAACAGGTTCAAAACATACACTTTTACAGAAAGATATCACCCGACTCCTTTAGTTTTCTGTACAGTTGGTCTAGGAATGAAAGTGATTCAGAAAAAGATAAGAGGTGTTGCTTAACCCAATACTCCACAGAAAAAACCAATAATCAATACTCCCCTTCAATACCCAATACAGGTATAGGCTTATCAGTAACCAATAGACAATCCATCCCTTATCTATACCCATCTCCATATAAGGTATTGGTAAAATTCATTGATTTTTGGGGTGTTGTTTTTATGGCCTAATTAATGCAATTTCTTCAAATCTGATCAAAAAGCTGTAGTTAAAAAGATTGTAGAGAAAAGAATGAACTTTCAAATGATGAAATTGTTAGAAAAATGATTTTAAAAATAAGTCATAAAATGAGGTTTAAAAAAGAAGGAACCAATAATTTTCAGAAAAAATACACTTAAAACTTAAAACTAATCATAAATACAAACAAGATTATTTTAAAATCACTACAAGAATTTTATTAAATCATCATAACATTCCTCAATCGTTTATGGCAAATATTTCATTTCTTTTTCATAAAATAAACTTTTACAAAACAACAAAATTTAGACCAGTCAAAGATGAAAACTGCTGCAGTCAACAAAAATGGATGCAAATTATTATAGAGTTTTTGCAGAAATTGCCACAGAATACTTGAAAGAAAAGAAGGTGAAAATAGTAATTAACAGTATTTTCTTCTTTTCCTTCAACTTTCTGTGATAAAAATGCCCTATCTTCTTTGGAAATGGGAGCTTTTGAAAAACATTTCCTTTCATTTTGAAATAGATCTTACAACCCTATCATATTCATATTTTCTTTCAATTTGAAATGACTACCCTATTATACACATTTATATGATAATAATAATTATATTTATTCGAATCCCCTAAACCATCCTCCCCTTGGCGAATCCTGGCTCAACCAAGTGCTGAAAATGTTTTCACCCACCCCCACCCTCCCCTGAGAAATTGTGGATCCACCACTGAACATGTTTTCAAAAGTTGTTTGTTTTGGAAGTCGAATGGTGAATCATGCAGAATAATTCTCTTTTCAGCTTAGATCTAGTCATAAAACAGGATTTGTGTAGACCTATAATATAGATCTAGCACAGAAAAATATAGAGGCAAAAGGAGAAAATGCTGATTATCAACATATTATTTTTTGTGCCTCAATGTTTTCTCAAGCATTCTCTGTTATAAGATCATCAAACCAGGATTTGGAAAGGGTTAACATTATTTCAATCAGAAATTAAGTCGTTTTGGAAAGATTTCAAGCCTTGGTGAACAGGAAAGAATGAAGAATTGAGAATCACGGATGAAGTGTATTTTTCTTTTAAAATATGGCGAAGAAAATCGGGACAGGCAAAGACTAAATTTACTGAAGCAAAAACATAAACAAATAATGTTGGAGTGTGTAAAATAATGCACGTTTGAAAGCGATCGTTTCATGATTCCGAATATTAGGGTTTACCCGAAAAATGATGAAGTTCGTCGCTTTTCAACTAAAAATCTCGTAACTGCAGCTTAAACAAGCTGTAGTTACGAAGTTTTTGTTGAAAAACGACAAGTTGTTCGTCCATTGTTGATCTTCGACTTCCTCGTTTGAGAAATCGCCCAAATCGGCAGAGGCAACGCTGCTCAAGGAAGAAATCTTTGTTGGAGTCTGATTCAATGTCCCTGGCCCTCGTAGACAAGTCAAATTCATCAAAACATACGAAAATCGAGTCGCTGTACATATCGGCTTCGGAAAATACAGCCATTTTTCTTGTTGTGATATTCAAATTGTTCTGGGGTTTTTCCGTTACCTAATATGAATAATCATGAGATTGTATTTGCGCATGTTGTACTATTAGCGAATGAAAAGTCTAGAAATTGTAGGTCAATCTATTTTTAACAATAAGTCACGTTTTACAACCGACAGTTCATTGGAAAGCGTGGGAAAACCAATAGTAGCGTGTGCAATATCGCTCGGATCACGCGTGATCAGCCGAGTATAGCACCTTCGATTGGACGTTATTTTTAGTAACATCTTTATAACAAACTACGTAATATTTCCCGCGAAATAGTTGTGCAAGATGTTTTTGTATGTGGATTAACGAAAATTGAGGTCAGTTGAATTTTGTAAAGTTGTTTTATTTACGTTTGAAAAATGGGGCGCTCCTGAGCGCCTCCATGGAGATTATAGTAGACAGGTCAAAAAGCGCTTCCATGGAGATTATAGTAGACAGGTAAAAAGGCGCTTCCATGAAGCAAGGGGTTTAGGCGTCGAGGGGCACTTCTGAGGCGCAAAGGGTTAATATCCTGTGTGTTTTTCAAGGGGGAAATATCATAGGCATCGAATAGCATTGCATTTTTGTGATTAGAGTCAGTCAAAGAAGAAAGAAAAGCAAAAAAGCCAGCACCTACCTTTTGTTGTTTACCAAAATCTGCAAATAACTTCGGAGCCGCACGTGGACCGGAAGTCTAGTATAATGCTTAAAGTGCGGAGCCAGTGGCTCTGAATATATCGATTACCCACCGTGAATAAAACACTTTCTCATTTCTGGAATTGTAAGTTCTCTAGAATTTACCTGTTGGTTGTTTAGATCTCTTGCCACTTAACCCTTTCCCAAACAAGACAGGGTTTTGATGTCCCTAAGAGAATAGGCTTGGGAAAACATTGAAGCAAAAGAAGAAAGTGCTGATAATCAGCACTTTCTCCTTTTGCCTCAATATTTTCTGGGCTAAACTGTCCACAAATTTTGTCTTTATTGGTGTTCATTTTGTCACCTTCAGCAGCTTTCGATTTAGATCAGTCTTAAATTTTGTCATTTGGTAATGGGTTAACAAAGGTTTTAACCCAACTCTAATTAACATAATGAAGAGTGGCAAATTTGGTGTCATGGTTACATGCTGGACTTGTAACACAGGGGTTGCTGCTTCCTAATGCCTCACCAGTCCTGAGGTACGTCCCATCTCCCTGTGACCTTAACTTTTGAGTAGTACCTAAGACTGCATTCAATCAACCCAGAACCAACATAATGACACTTTTTGATTGCCCCACAAGATTAACCCTCTCCCAAACAAGACCTGGTTTTGACGCCCTTAATAGAAAAGGCTTGGGAAAACATTGAAACAAAAGAAGAAACTGCTGATAACCAGCAGTTTCTCCTTTTGTCTCAATATTTTCTATGCAATATTTTACACAAATTCTATCTTGAATAACTTTCATTTATTCATTTGTTGCAGTTTATGAAGTGGATCACCCTAACATTTTGCCATTTGGGAAAGGGTTAAGCTTAGTGTTTTTAGCTGCAGTTACAAGGTTTTTGTTGAAAAGCAACAATTTATTCTTGAACTTCCTGGTATTGTCTGTAGGCCCTTTTAACCTTTGGCATCGAAACATTATTTATAGCCACACCAAGGATTGCTTGTCTGTGGTTTGGAAATAATGGAACAAATTGACTGCCTGGCAATGTTGTTTTAATCTTTTGCTAAATGGCAAAACTTTCAGGCTGACCTTAACCCTTTCCCAAACGACAAAATTTTGGACTGTTCCAAATTGAAAGGTGTTGCAGACAACAATTTCAAGTTGATGAAATTTCAAAAATCTTTCCATTTTGGGTTAGAAAGTATTTTAGAAAATGAAGAAATTGCTTGTTACAAGCAATTTCTTCATTTTCAAAAATATTTTCCCAATCCTTTTCTCTGAGGGAGTCCAAAGGCGTCACTGTGCAGTAATGGGATTTATTAAGAATGTGTTGCGCTGCAGACAACAATGTTATATAAAGAAGTGTGTGATCTGAGTAAAGAAAATACTGAAGGAAATGGAAATGTATTTACTAGTCCAGGAATTGTAGGATAGGAAACATTAGGCATATTCGACTGGACCGTTTGTTGCCTAATTGTTTTTCGTTACTTAACTGTTTTCATTCGACTGACAGAATGACGTCATAAAATTAAGTAATTTCTCAACGAAAAAAATTCCGCGTTAAGTATGTCACGTGACAAAACAAGTAGGCAAATCTACTAATAATGAAGCTTAAATTCATTTCAACGTGTACCTATTGCAATTTTATGGGCAAATTTGATTAAATATTGATAGAATTAAAAGGATATTTAAAGATAAAAAACAAGAAAGATTGTGTTTCATTTACGGATGTACACGATGAGGTTTCATCGGGTGTTTCCGTTACCGAACAGTAACGAGAAATGCCGACGATGTACATATTTCAAAATGGCGACATTCTCGTTAACTAATTCCGTATTTTGTATTCGACTGAACGAAAATCGTTGACTAATGGTGATGGTCTGCGCAGGTGGGCGGAGCTAAGCGTTACTTAACGAAAATGTTGCAGTCGAATACGCCTATTGTAACTAGTTTGCTTTTAGGAAATAATCAAGACATTTTGTAGTTAACACTTTCCCAAATGGAAAAAATTCATTCTTTTTCATTTTGAGAGTTTCTTCAGACAACAAAATTGGTAGTGATAAAGAAAGGATTTGTGTACAATTTAGCCTGGAAAATATTGAGGCAAAAGGAGAAAATGCTGTTTATCAGCATTTTCTTCTTTTGCTTCAATATTTTCTCAAGCCATTTCTACTTAGAACGTCAAAACCAGGTCTTGTTTGGGAAAGGGTTAATTACTAGCCACTCCAGTTGATGGTGTGGTTATGCATGAAAATGGATGTTGATAATGAACAGATTTGTGTACAATAAAGCTTAGAAAAATATTGAGACAAAAGAAGAAAATGCTGATCATCAGCATTTTCTTCTTTTGCTTCAATATTTTCTCAAGCCATTTCTACTTGGGACGTCAAAACCAGGTCTTGTTTGGGAAAGGGTTAATTACTATCCACTCTAGTTGATGGTGTAGTTATGCATGAAAATGGATGTTGATAATGAACAGACTTGTGTACAATAAAGCATAGAAAATATTGAGACAAAAGAAGAAAATGCTGATCATCAGCATTTTCTTCTTTTGTCACAATGTTTTCCCAATCCTTTTCTTTTAGGGATGTCAAAACCAGATTTTGTTTGGGAAAGGGTTAAAGGCAGAAAAGAAGACCACAGTAACATGTTTGGAATGCCGTTTTATTGCTAGGCTTAAGTATAGCTAATGCACCACAGAGAATTGAATTGCAGCTACACATTTTAGGCTTAATTAACTCTTTCCTGAACAACAATACTGTCTCTCAACTAAATTGAGAACCATTACAGACATCTTAATGTTATGTAAATGTGATCTGTCATGCTAAAAGGGACCTTCTAGGAACTTACAAGAGTGAAAAGTATATGCATCGTAGTCACTCCTTTTCACTCTATGGTAATTTTCTATGTACACTGTTTTTCCTACCATTTGTTCATTTACCAAATGCAACACCTGATTGTCATGTGCTAAGTCTGATTTGTTTTGTTTTAGAGAAACTGAGAAAATTAATGTTTTAGAGAAATTGAGCAAAATCTTAAAAAAGAAACTGAGCTAAGTAATGTTTGAGAGAAGCTGAGCAAATTGATGTTTGAAATATCACTGATTCTACGATAAAGTGCCTATTTTAATAAAATAGCTGTCCTTGTGCATGCATGTTAATGTTCAGGCACTGAGGTGAACATTTATTGCTTTTTTGATGACCCTGACATCGTGTCTAACTATTGAACCTGAAACACTTTGCTGAATATGAAAGTTGAATGCTGGGCACAGCACAAAACATGCCGGATTATGCAACAATTTGCTTGTCCTCACACCATATGTCTTATTTCAAAGCCTATTTTCAATTTTGTTAGTGAACATTTGGCACTCTGAGAGGTCTGTTTTCAACAGGAATGAACTTGAGACTTAAAATCATTCAAATAGTAAGCGATTAAAGCAATTATTTGAGCAAAATACTCAAAAGAGTGTTGTCCTCATTTTATACATCAGATACGTTAGACAGATTTAAATGATACTGGAAAGTGTAATAGCAACGAAACAGTAACATATTATTGACAGAAACATAGTTGTAAATGCAGAAAGGCTGAAGAAAAAATGTTATTCTGCTTAAGCTGAATAAGTTTTGAAAAAATTGTGTCTGAAATTATAACTTTAAGAAATATAAAAAAATATCGTCAAATACGTTAAGATGTTTTTCGTCGCTGTGCAGCAAAAACTTCATCCCGAAGACAAAATTCCATTATAATTCTATCATGGATATGCCAGTGGTGTAAAAACACTCTCTTACAAACAAAAATGGATAACATGTTGAATTTTATTGTCATTGTTACAGTTCGACCATCAAATACGTTAGAATCAGATACGTTAGTTAAATTTTATCATTCGATGTTCAACCCCGTCTGAATCCCACAAATCAAAAAATATCTTCGTGTCATGACGTCATGTTGTTTTGTGATTGTTCTATGAGAACTTCAAACCATATGATCAGCATAGCCTGATAGTTGCAGCGTGTTTATGTACGTGCGAAGTGTGCATGCAGTTCAATAATATCTAAAGGCTAAAAGTGTATCAATTCTCTTTGATTCTGTTGTTATTACCTCCTGCTTAACTTAATACTATACAATATAACATATATTTACATGATGATGATCGTGGCGAAAGATGTAGTTATTAACTTTAACACTATCTGATATCTAACGTATCTGATGAAAAAATCTAACGTATTTGATGAAAAGAAGATTTTGTGATTTAAGTTATATTTAGCAAAACATATGACATTTCGTCTTTTATAATGTCAAAATAAATACAAAAAACATTTTTCCAATAATTAGCAATACATGTACATCCGGCAATACGAGTTTATTTAAAGTCATCAAATACGTTAAATGATCTAAAATACTTTATAAAAACATATTTGTGATATACTGTGTTATGATATCTACCTACCAGAATGTAATATGACTGAACTGTTCAAAATGCATTCATTTAATAGAAGATGACAAATGTTTTGAATATCTACCTTTAATTGGAAAAAGTGTTTTTGCTTCAAAATACAGTACAACAGTTCCTGCTTTAAAAAATGCTTGATAGTTTGATTATTACTTATTATGCTATAATCTATTTTGCTAATTTCTGCGAAAAAAGTATGACCGTTCATAATTTGTTAAAGTTAAGTCGTTTTTTCTCGCAAAGAAAGGCATAATACATGTGTATAAGCAGATGGTATACCATAACGTATCTGACGTATGAAAAATAAGGACCTTTGATATGCGTGATTTTTCTGGAAATTGATGTACATTTGAGGCCCCTTTTAATTGATTAATGAACTAGACATAATAGACTATTCATTTACGAAAAAATATATGACTTCGAGTCTGGTTGATATTTTTCATTTTTGAACCGCTACTTTGTACATTTAACGTAGAATCAGTGATATAAGTTTGAAATTATGTTTTAGAATGAAATTAAGCAAAATAATGTTTGAGAGAAACTGAGCAAAGTAATGTTTTTGAGAAATTGGGTAAAGAAAGGTTTGAAAGAAACTGAGCAAAGTAAGATTTGAGAGAAACTGGGTAAAGTAATGTTTTTGAGAAAGTGGGCAATATCAAGTTTGAGAGAAACTGGGCTATGTAGTGTTTTAGTAAAACTGGGCAAAGTGAGGTTTGAGAGAAACTGAGCAAATTAATATTTAAGAGAAACTGAGTAAAGTAAAGTTTGAGAGAAACTGGGCAAAGTAATGTTTGAGAGAAACTAGGCAAAGTAAAGTTCGAGAGAAACTGGGCAAAGGAAGGTTTGGTAGAAACTCAACGAATAATGTTTGAGAAAAACTGAGTAAAGTAATGTTCAGGATAAACTGATTAAAGTAATGTTTGAGAGAAACTGGGCAAAGAAGTGTTTAAGAGAAACTGGGCAAAGTAATGTTTGAGAGAAACTGGGCAAAGTAAGGTTTGAGAGAAACTGGGCAAAGTAAGGTTTGAGAGAAACTGGGCAAAGTAGTGTTTAAGAGAAACTGGGCAAAGTAGTGTTTGAGAGAAACTGGCAAAGTAAGGTTTGAGAGAAACTGGGTAAAGTAATGTTTGAGAGAAACTGGGCAAAGTAATGTTTAAGAGAAACTGGGCAAAGTAATGTTTGAGAGAAACTGGGTAAAGTAAGGTTTGAGAGAAACTGGGCAAAGTAAGGTTTGGGATAAACTGGGCAAAGTAATGTTTAAAGAAACTGGGTAAAGTAATGTTTGGGATAAACTGGGCAAAGTAATGTTTGAGAGAAACTGGGTTAAGTAAGGTTTGAGAGAAACTGGGCAAAGTAAGGTTTTGGATAAACTCAGAGCAAAGTAATGTTTGAGTAAACTGGGTAAAGTAGTGTTTGGGATAAACTGGGCAAAGTAATATTTGAGAGAAACTGGGCAAAGTAAGGTTTGAGAGAAACTGGGCAAAGTAATGTTTAAAGAAACTGGGCAAAGTAAGGTTTGAGTAAACTGGGCAAAGTAATGTTTGAGAGAAACTATGCAAAGTAATGTTTGAGAGAAACTGGGCAAAGTAAGGTTTGAGAGAAACTGGGCAAAGTAATGTTTGAGAGAAACTGGGCAAAGTAAGGTTTGAGAGAAACTGGGCAAAGTAATGTTTCAGAGAAACTGGGCAAAGTAATGTTTGAGAGAAACTGGGCAAAGTAATGTTTGAGAGAAACTGGGCAAAGTAAAGAAACTGGGCAAAGTAAGGTTTGAGAGAAACTGGACTTAATAATGTTTAAGAGAAACTGGGCAAAGTAATGTTTGAGAGAAACTGGGCATAGTAATGTTAAGGATAAACTGGGCAAAGTAATGTTAAGGATAAACTGGGCAAAGTAATGTTTGGGATAAACTGGGCAAAGTAATGTTTGAGAGAAACCGGGCAAAGTAATGTTTGAGAGAAACTGGGCAAAGTTATGTTTGAGAGAAACTGGGCAAAGTAATGTTTGAGAGAAACTGGGTAAAGTAAGGTTTGGGATAAACTGGGCAAAGTAATGTTTGAGGGAAACTGAGCAAAATAATGTTTGAGGGAAACTAAGCAAAATACTGTTTGAGAGAAACTGGGCAAAGTAATGTTTGAGAGAAACTGGGCAAAGTAAAGAAACTGGGCAAAGTAAGGTTTGAGAGAAACTGGACTTAATAATGTTTAAGAGAAACTGGGCAAAGTAATGTTTGAGAGAAACTGGGCAAAGTAATGTTAAGGATAAACTGGGCAAAGTAATGTTAAGGATAAACTGGGCAAAGTAATGTTTGGGATAAACTGGGCAAAGTAATGTTTGAGAGAAACCGGGCAAAGTAATGTTTGAGAGAAACTGGGCAAAGTTATGTTTGAGAGAAACTGGGCAAAGTAATGTTTGAGAGAAACTGGGTAAAGTAAGGTTTGGGATAAACTGGGCAAAGTAATGTTTGAGAAAAACTGAGCAAAGTAATGTTTGAGGGAAACTGAGCAAAATAATGTTTGAGGGAAACTAAGCAAAATACTGTTTGAGAGAAACTGGGCAAAGTAATGTTTGAAGAAAACTGAGCAAAGTAATGTTTGGGATAAAACTAATTAAAGTTACATTTGAGAGAAACTGAGTAAGGTAATGTTTGAGGGAAACTAAGCAAAGTAATGTTTGAGGGAAATGGGGCAAAGTAGTGTTTGCATGAGGGACACTAAGCAAAGTAATGTTTGAGCGACACTATAAAGCAAAGTAAAGTTTTACAGAAACTGAGCAAAGTAAAGTTTGAGAAAAAGTTGATCAAACAGATGTGCAGATAAGAGGGAGTAAAGCAGCCATTCTCCAGAAATTGAAGCCATTTTGAAAAAAAGCTGTCGCCAGCTTATATGCACTGAAAAATGAAATTTATTGTCTTTGCAGCTCATTGAAATCATTATATTATTTTTACCTAGTCATTTTCGAGATAATATATACATATTCGGGTGCGAAAACCTCATATCTAAGAAAACTACGGGTCATTTATTAACATGGGGGTCTTTAAATTCCCATGTCGCCAAGCCAATTGTCTTTATACTTTTCTCATTTTTTTCTTCAAACATAGCTTACATACTGCGAAAATGTTATCAATATGTTCGGAATATATAGGGACTTGAAGTTTTAAAGCCGATTATGCATCTTCTTCATATTTTCACTACTTTTTAAATCCGAATGCATGTGTCGCCACAAGATCCTATTTTCCCGTAACGACTTTTATTTGTTCCTAAATTGCTACAGAAAAGTATAAAGAACATGTCATCAACACCTTATCAAATGCGCAAGGTATTAAACTTATCGGAAAGACATATTTTTCAACAAATATGTCTTTCATTTATACTGTACAGACAACTAAAAATGAAAATTGAAATGTCGCATTTCAAATGCTATGCTTCCATAACGTTCATATCTACAGAACCAGAATGCTCTTGGTGAAAATAAGTATAGTATGCGATGAAGCAATACTAGGGGATATTTTTAAAACAATAACATGATGAATATCAGTTAGAATCAGAATGTGATCACTGTTTTTGTTCGTTGGTCACTATGTTTCCATAACTTTTAGTTTCCATAACGTATTTATAATCTGAATTTGCGTCAACTGCATCACACAAATCTATAAGAGACATTTAGTTATAACATGGAATATCTCTGTCTATGACAATGGGGACAATATGCACGTACGTATCTTGAGGATTTCCGACTGAGGATACCGTGAAAGATATGACTATATCGGTTGATTTCAACATAGTGACTTCGGAACTGTTAAAACTATGAACTGTAATCTTAAAATGATTTTTTCTGCATGATCTCTAGACACACTACCAAGGCCAAGACCATTGTAGTTGATTGACTTTCATATTTTAAATGAAAATATCATTATCTAATAAATTTCTCTGTTACGGAACTTAGCGTTATGGAACATGGTTTTTTGGTGTTTCTTTTGTGGCTATCCAAGGCTACCAAATTCAAAACGTGTTTAGCATTCTACATAAGTATTGCACATTTGACTATCAGAATAGATATAATTATTGATGTTATCATTTCAAATAGTTCTCAATGTGATACTGAAACAAAAATGTTTATTGGCCTTTAGTAATACAGGCAAAACGCAGAAGAAAGAATTGTAGACGTAATAACTAATACAATTACTTTACAATGAGCTGATTTTTGGAAATGTGAAGCATTACCAACTGACTTCTTATCCGAAAATTGAAAAAAAATATAGGGAACATTATAGAAAATGGTACGTAAAATGAAAAGTAAGATATATAATGAGTACAAAACTACAACATAAAAGGATATTAAGACAATGTTTGACAACCTTTTTGAAAATTAATGTTGTATCTCATGATTCCACACCATGAATGTGGACATTTCTTTTTAAACATACGAGAGGGGGTAATATGCTGAACATGATATATTGTAGAGCATCAATGGAAAATGTATGTATTGCTATATCTGGAATGAACAATAAAAGGTTAGAACTAAGAAACAAAAATAATAGTTTACTGAAACCATTTGAAAGACCATTGAAAAGCTTTATTTTGTTTGTCTCCTTTGCGTTTGACAACTTATATAAAGCTTGTGTTATAAATATGGGTACAGTGTATAACGATTCATAGGTCATAAAACACTGGAGAGAAGTTAAGTCGGAATTTAAACAAATGATGAAAGTAACAAGTCTGTGAAAATCAACACCATTTTGACCAGGTAACAGTTTCTCATTTACAGTATTGCTGCACGAGAAAGGTAATCACTGATATGGCTTACAATAAACAGGTATTTAAAAGGATGCATCGTCCTTCACCCAGCAGAACCACGAAAGCTTATTACGGTTAGACAAGGGGTAGTTTCGCGAAAAGAAGACAACAGCATTGTTTTAACTAATCATAAATGCAACGTAACAGTAACTAAAATATACCAACACATAGGGGCACACTTATGATTATCTGTATATATTTTTTTGAAGACGTATCCTTTAAAATCTAACAAGCAAACTAGGCGATCGTAAGTAAATGAAGACATGACTAACTTTTATGGCAGTCTTTTTTGTTTACGTAACCCCTAGCTTGCTTGCCCATGTCATCAATGTTGTGTCTTTGCAATACAAACTGTGGCGAGAGAATGTCTGCAACGATTCAACTCGAACCCTGACGTTTTTATCAACTGAGACTCTCCCAACAACGAAATTTCAGGCAGGTCCAAGTTTATGGGTTGTGCAAACGACAAAGGTAGATCGCTACAAAGTGCAGAAAATTTGCAGAATATCAAATTATAATAAAAGGGGACGGAGAATGGGAAAATAAAGAAGAAGATTTCAAGATTTATAAAATATATGCCAGCTAAAAGGCTTCAATAGAAAAGCTTATATAAGTTGTTGAACAGTAATATAGCCCCAAAAAATTATACAACCAAACGATTTACAAATACTTGAAATCTTTAAGTAACAATCATTCCCAATTTGGTTGGCGATTTGTAAAACTGCCCGGCTGTACATTTTCCGTGGTTTCCAAGGAAAATGAGCTAGGAAAAACCTAGGAGTATTGGGACCGAGGTTTTTCCTAGCTTTCCCTGGACAGCTAGGAAAAAAAAATTGAGAGACCTCGGAACCAATACTCCGAGGTGTCCACGGAAAGCTGGGAAAATATTCCTTGATTAGCTGGGAAAAAATTCCATGGAAAAGTTTCTGAGACCTCGGAACCAATACTCCTAGGTGTCCACGGAAATTGCTAGGAAAACTTGGAAAATATTCCCTGGTGACCTCGGAATACCTTTTAGAGAAAACCTAGGAATAGTTTCCGAGCAGAGCATAGAATCTTTATCCCAGATAACCAAGGAAAGCAAGGAAAACTTTCCATATCAACATTACCCTATTAAAAATGTGGGTGGGGTGTTATTTGAATTTGAAAGTCAAAAGTTTACTCACCTAAATTGAGGTGTTGTCTTGCTTGGCCTTTTCAATAAGCAAACTCCTATATTCTTATTTAATTCACTTATGTCTACACAGGTTGAAATTATCACAAACATCATCTTAAAAAATTGCAAACAAACAAATTCATGTTCCCTCCATTTTTTAGTGACCTCATTTAGACTAGAAGACTATAACAAAAATAGACTGGAGGTCTGGCCTGCCTTGCTTTCTTTTTGTTCAGGTCTAAAACTCAGAAAGTATTTGAGATATTCTCTTGAAACATGGTGTGTACTTTAGACAGCATAACACCTTTCTTTTTCCATGACCTTTGAATATATGACCTTGACCTTGTGGTTTGTCCTAGTTTTGAAAAACTGTAAACTGACTTATATCTTACATATTATTAGGGGTACAGCCTTGAAAAAGACCAAACATTGTAAAATTTTATTCACTTGAAATTATTGTCTTCATCATCTTTGAATTTGGACTAGTCTAAAATTTTGTCATCTGGTAATGGGTTAAAAAGTTTAAGTCTGATTTTCCTTGCATTTTCCTAGCTTGAAAATGACTAAGTTGTATAAAAAAAATAATTTCCATGCTAAAATTCAACTAAGTTCTATATTCCAAGCTTTTTCCTTGATGTTTCCGAGGTTTCCAAGATGTTTTCCAACCAATTTCCTAGCTTATCTAGGAAAACACAGATTTATGTCCAAGGTTTCCTTGCTTTCCTAGATATTTCCACAGAAAATCATAAAAACCTGGGAAATGTTGGCATTTTTCCATGCCTACCAAGGAAAATGTACAGCCGAGAATGCCAAATATTTTACAAAACAATAATCATTTTCCGTAACGTATGCTCCGTTACTAATATATTTTATAAGAAAGCTTTATTAGTCTGTTCATTTCTATAGAGAAGAATTGTGAATTTAATATACGTATACAGCAGGGCTCCGGAAATTTCGAAATCTGAATCGGTCCACGTTTAACCCCCCACCCCCCTTTACAACCCCCCCCCCATGCACTAGTACCAAAATTGGACACCCCAAACACACACATTATTTTTCATATCTTTCCCGTTTATACAACAGTTCGGGCTACCAGCTCTTCCATGTTTCAATTCCCGATGATCAAACTAAATTGTGATCTGTAGCTCGAGTGAAAGATACACGAAAACTAGTGACAAATTTCTACTTTCTCTTTGTTAAAACGCCCTGACTGCATTAGGCACTTTGGGCAGTTTCATCTATGTTATGTTGGGAATGACAAATGCTTACGTGAAATAATGAAATCGCTGTTAGGCGACATCTGAAGTTTTTTCCTATTCTGTTTTATAAACACGCGGAGTGTTTGAGATGTTCCCCAGATATAAAACATCACGTGATCCGATATAGGTCAAACGGATCCAACTACCTCCCTCGTGTAATTCGTATTTACGTCATAGATCGTATAAATTTACGTCATGCTATTCAGTTCGAATGTGGATTTTTATGTTCTAATGAAGAAAAAATATTAATTGGGCAAGAAACAAAGGAATAAACCAAGTAGGTAATTTACGTCTGCTACGATCGCCAGAAACCTCGCTAGTAACACGCTCAAGTAGACCTAGATAGATCTACGGATGTGTTTCATATCTTTCTTTTTCTTTATGTATTTGGGAATGTACAATCGAGTCTGGATGAATAAAATCTAGTGGACAGTCCCGACTAAACGCGTGGTGGACTATTCGCGTATGTTTTGTGGATGATTTTTTCATGGCGCCCAGTAACCTATAAATACCTATAAATACCTATATCATCCTATATTTTTGGACCTTACCTATAAAAACCTATAATTTCACCCATTTTGCCCGAAATACCTATAAATACCTATATTTTTGTGTCTTGAGTAAGCAAAATAGCAAAATTGAAACAATAAACGCAGTTTTCTATGATTAAGAAGTGAACAATTATCTATCAATATATATAAAGCCCTTTTCAAAATGAAATGCCAGGGAAAGACCGGTCAAACATTATGATTATCATTGTTGAAGAGGCTTGCATGTATTTTTGTCATCTTTTACTGGTACTGAACATTTTATTTAGTGGATAAGTTTCCTTTATGAACAGTAAAGTTGTGTTCAAATAATTCTATATTTACAAGTTTTACTTATGGGCAAGTGAATTTTTATTTCTGTAAACATAATACAGGGAAAAAAGTTTTTAACTTGAAAGAGTCATGACAGGTTTGTGACATACAAAATTAAGTGCAACTTTCTGTCTTTAAGTCATCACAATGACAGTCTGTAAGCTCAGAAGTTTGGACTTTAGAGGCCAAATTTAGGTAGAAATATTCTAATTATGCTCCCATGGCGGAATATAGTTTAACCTTTGTCTGTCTCTCCATCCGTCTGTCCAAAAGTTTAACATTGGCTGTTTTGGGGGCATTCGTGTTTCACAAACACAAACACTTGATTTCATCTTGCTGACACGGCCATACAGTCTTGAATTTTTGTATGAAGCATCATCCAAAGGTCCACTACAGAAATACAGTCTTCAAATTATTGTGGTATCATGAATATTGGCCCTTTGTTTTGTGGTATCATATTTTATATATGGACAAAGAAGGACAATCTTCTGAATTATTTGGCCTATGGCTTTGAAACTGATATGTAACATTGTCTTATGACCCTCTACTAAAATACATATTTTTACAAATTAAGTGGCACAATGGAAACTGGCCCTATATTTTTGGTTATTGGATTTCATATAAGGACAGAAAAGAAAATTTTGTGCCATCTTCTCCTAGACTGTTTTGCCTAGAGCTTTGAAACTTGGTGTGTAGAATTGTCTCATGGCCCTCGACTAATATTCAAATTATGGAGGTACAATGAAAATTGGCCCTGTGTGTTGGGGTATCAGACTTTATATAGAGACACAGAAGTAAATCTTATACTATTTTCTACTCCTGGATCATCTCATGGCCCTTTACCCAATATCATTCAAATAATTGTGATGCAATGGAATTTGGTCCTATGATGTGGGATAATAGATTTCAGAAGAGACAAAGAAAGCAATTTTGCACAATATCCTACTCCTTAATTGTTTGGCCTAGGTCTTTGAAATTTGGTGTGTAGAACTGTCTGATAATGAAATGCCCCTCTACCAAAGCACTTCAAAGAGTTTTGGTTCCATGAAATTTGCCATATATCTTCTACATCTGAATTATTGAATCAATGACTGAAAATTGGTGTGTAGAATTGTCTCATGGCCTTCCATCAAAAGATGTGGTAGTATGAAATTTGACCTAATGTTGTGGGATTCAGATTTCAAATTGAGAACTTATCAGGAAATCTGGGGCAAAATCATTTTGTGACATATCGTTTTGTCAGATACCCTATATGTTAATATTTTGCATGTATCATGGCAGCATAAATCTCTGCCAAAATTCTTCATATTGCCTTCCTGTAATGAAAATTGGCAGGAAGGTATCCTCAAAGTTACAATGTTCTTTAAGGTGAGCGATAAATGGTCTTCTTGGCTCTCCTTTCTTGGTATGGTATTCTCTGTTACTGAATATTGAGAACAGAAAGTAATAGCTAATGGTCACCTTGTCTGTTTCTCCTTTTATCTTATGAACAAGATAGAGCTGGAAGGTGGTGGTCGTGGTACAGAAACGTTTAAAGTAGTGTTTTTATACCCCCGCAAAACGAATGTTTTAGGGGGTATACTGGAATCAACCTGTCTGTCTGTCTGTATGTATGTATGTATGTATGTATGTCTGTCTGTCCGTGGACAAAATACTTCTCCAGAGCATATCTTCTAAACAATATATGCTACCAACTTCAAACTTGGCACACTTATAGATCTTATTGTGGGGAAGTCTCGTGTACAAGAATCGTTACTCTGCCACGCCCACTTTTTGAGTTATTGCCCTTTGTTGTTTGTACCCTTGCATTTTTGTCCGGACCATATCTTCTAAGCCATAAGTGCTAGCAACTTCAAACTTGGTACACTTATACATATCATTGTGGGGAAGTCCCATGTACAATAATTGTTACTCTGCCATGCCCACTTATTGAGTTATTGCCCTTTGTTGTTTGTACCTTACATTTTTGTTTGGACTATATCTTCTAAAGCATTAGCGCTAGCATCTTTAAACATGGTACACTTATAGATCTCAATGTGGGGAAGTATCATATACAACAATCGTTACTCTGCCATGCCCACTTTTTGAGTTATTGCCCTTTGTTGTTTGTACCCTTATATTTTTGTTTGGAACATATCTTCTAAACCATAAGTGCTAGCAACTTCAAACTTGGTACACTTATAGTTCTCATTGTGGAGAAGTGTCATGTATAAAAGGCATTACTATGCCATGCCCACATTTGAGTGATTGCCCTTTGTTGTTTTTGCCCTTTCATTTTTGTCCAGACCATATCTTCTAAACCATAAGTGCTGGCAACTTCAAACTTGGTACTCTTATATGTCTCATTGTGCAGAAGTGTCATGTACAAGAACTGTTACTCTGCCATGCCAATCTTTTACAGTTATTTCCCTTTGTCGTTTTTACCCTTGCCTTGTCTGGACCATATCTTCTAAACCATAAGTGCTAGCAACTTTAAACTTTGTACACTTATTGCCCTTTTTTGCATTGAAAGCTTGTGCGGGGGTATCAGGTCACATCCTGTGACAGTTCTAGTTCTTCATAGTAAAGGCAACCTATATTATCCTATATTTCTGGCTAATAAATACCTATAATTTTGGGACATACCTATATTTTTGACACTTAAAGTCGCTGGGCACCCTGTTTTTTTTAACTTCCACAACAATTGCGGAAAGGTTTAAATATTTGCAGACTTCAACTGAAGCCTTGATACGTCACCTCTCGTTATCACGCACCTGCTTGGTGTCTCGCGCGCAGTTTGTAAACAAGCCATCGTAATTGTTGCCTTATTTGGAAAAAGGGGTAAGCTCACGTGATCAATTCGAAACCAAAATCTGTGGTTGGGAGAATAGAAATTTCAAATGACGGATTCACGTGTGTTTGGCTTAACAGGTACCCGTCATATGATTATGTATACAACAGAGTGGCATCAGAGACGGGAACCAGTCTAGTGTTTGGCAAGAGCTAAATCCGAGATCATTCATCCGTGAAACTGCAGGTAACTGTAAGCATGCCTGCGGGTCAATTATCGGTTTCTGTCACCTCCTTATCTCGGGGTAAAGTGTAAAACCCTTGATTTTGTTATTTTTCATGTTGATTTTTATGAATTGTGGAAATATTTTGGACCGATTTTTTCAGTTAGTTTGATGATTTCAATCGGTCTCAGAGATCAAAATCCAGTCCAGACCGGTATTTTATCGGTTTTCCGGAGCCCTGGTATACAGGTATCATTACTGGTGCTTTCGGAATGGATTTTCTCTCGATTCTGGTATTTTTAATTGGATATTTCAAATTAATTAATTTACCCAGGTTTTGTGGTAATTTCATAGAATTATATTTGTCATTTGTTCTAAAAATGTTTTGTAACTTTTCATGTACAATGAATAAATTATTTTTAACAATTGAGATAACATTAAGCAAATAATTGGGATATATATGAACTCTTTTCCCAATGAAGAAACAAATGCATATGCTCCGTAACGAAGGGGTGGTCTTTGTAAATGTGTTTCTACGTTTTACACGGTTTGTTCCACCGAACATACTTGTGTTTTTTCTCAAGCTCTTTGATACGACAATAACTAGTTACAACATTTAATGTACTATTTCAAACCATTATTAAGTAACAAAAAACTTCACAAACCCCCATATAAACAATCAAGAGAACTGTAGATTATAAATGTTTTCCATTTTAATGATACACGTTATTTAAGCTCGATGTCAATAAAAAGTACATTTTTATACCACCAGTTATGCTTCAACATCAAACTGGACCCTATCACTATTATTTTCAATCTTTGATTGTGCTCTAAAGCTTTAGAAACTAACCGTCAGTACCTAATCTATGCTCCGTAACATACCCATTTTCATACTAACTTTGAAGGATCATAAAAATAGTTTGGTGAAAATGGTGCGGGTTAAAATTTCATCAATATTGCCTGAAGTATTCTTCTTTAGAAACAACGCAAAACCATTTGAATTGCAGATGGTCGAAAAATCATTTTTTCTCAAATCAAAATGGCTTCAATTTCTGGAGAATGGCTGAAAGGTTTTTCTTAATCCAATATTGTTCCACTAACACTATGTTGTGGGTAATCATTGGAAATTGACTTATCAAGCTTAGAAATGAGCATGTATCATCTGGAGCTCTTGCAAAGTAAAGCAAACAAACCAACAGACATAAGTGTCAAAAAGACAGACATCCTAGTAAATATACTGTCTGATGTAAATGACAAATGATACACAGATATATCCTGGATTGTCCACCATCATGAAATAGAAACACTAACCTTAACCCTTTCCCAGATGACAGAAATTTAGGGTGGACCTGAATGAAAACTGCTGCAGATGGCCGATAAAAAAGACTGGATTTGTGTAAAACATAGCACAGAAAATATTGAGGCAAAAGGAGAAAATGCTGGTTATCATCATTTTTTCTTCTTTTTAGCTCACCTGAGCACAAGGTGCTCAAGTGAGCTATTGTGATCACCTTTTGTCCGGCGTCCGTGCGTATGTGCGTCGTCCGTCGTCCGTTAACAATTTCTTTAAATGACATCTCCTCCTAAACTACTGGGCCAATTTCAACCAAACTTGGCAGGAATGTTCCTTAGGTGACCCCCTTTCAGAATTGCTAAAAGAATTGAAATCCATAAAAAACTTTGGTTACCATGGCACCAGAAAAGGAGAAATTTGACTGAATCTCAATACTATCTTTGAACGACATCTCCTCCGAAACTACGTGGCCAATTTCAACCAAACTTGGCAGGGATGTTCCTTGGGTGACCCCCTTTCAGAATTGCTAAAAGAATTGAAATCCATAAAAAAAACTCTTGTTACCATGGCACCAGAAAAGGAGAAATTTGACTGAATCTCAATACTATCTTTGAATGATATCTCCTCCGAAACTACTTGGCCAATTTCAACCAAACTTGGCAGGAATGTTCCTTAGGTGACCCCCTTTCAGAATTGTTAAAAGAATTAAAATCCATAAAAAAAACTCTGGTTGCCCTGGCACCAGAAAAGGAGAAATTTGACTGAATCTCAATACTATCTTTGAACGACATCTCCTCCGAAACTACTTGGCCAATTTCAACCAAACTTGGCAGGAATGTTCCTTAGGTGACCCCCTTTCAGAATTGATAAAAGAATTGAAATCCATAAAAAGCTCTGGTTGCCATGGCCCCAGAAAAGGAGAAATTTGACTGAATCTCAATACTATCTTTGAACGACATCTCCTCCTAAACTACTTGGCCAATTTCAACCAAACTTTGCAAAAATATTCCTTAAGTGACCCCCTTTCAGAATTGCTAAAAGAATTGAAATCCATAAAAAACTCTGGTTGCCATGGCACCAGAAAAGGAGAAATTTGACTGAATCTCAATACTATCTTTGAACAACATCTCCTCCTAAACTACCAGGCCAATTTCAACCGAACTAGGCAGAAATATTTCTTAGGAGGTTCCTTTTAAAAATTGCTATAAGAATTGAAATCCTTTAAAAGCTGTGATAGCCATGGCAACAGAAAAGGAGATTTTCCACCAAATCTCAATGACATCGTTGAATGATATCTCCTCCTAAACTAACAGGCTAATTTCCACCGAACTAGGCAGAAATGTTCCTAAGGAGGTCATATTTAAAAAAATGCTAACAGAATTGCAATTTATTAAAAAAAAAACAACTCTGGTTGCCATGGCAACAGAAAAAGAGAAATTACACGAAATCTGTCAGAAGCAATTTCTCAATAACCGCAGAGCCAAATTTGACAAAACTTAATATTTGCATTACTTATGATATTGCTAAGAGGTACTTTTCTATGCTTTTAAAAACCTTATCACAGAAAAAAGGGACTTGTAAAAATCTGCTTATCAGGGGCATAGCATCTACATTTATGCATGGATTTAAAAAAATGTATGGGTAAATGTGTTCTTTATCATGAGTAGATGTTCTATTTGAAATATATATTTAGGTAGGTTCAAGGTCATAGATCTAGGTCAATTTGTAAATTTCTGTTTGTTTGTCAGTCTGTATGTTTTATTTTAATTCCATCGGTCTAAAGCAATTTCTCCATAATCATATAGCCGAACTGGATGAAACTTTATATTTGAGTTACATATGATATTGCATTAAGGTAGTTTTCTGGATTTTCTATGGTTTGAAATCGCATAGCGGCGTTCATATGATCTTTGACCCTTTATTGCATTACCTGTGAGAAATCTGATCTGTTATAAAACCCCATCTCAGGTGAGCGACCTAGGGCCAACGGCCCTCTTGTTTGTCTCAATGTTTTCCCAAGGTTTTTCTATCGTGGGCATCAAAACCAGGTCTTGTTTGGGAAAGGGTTAATTATGGCTAAATGTGGTGCTGCCAAAAATAACCCACAACAATGATCTTTACAATCATGCAATGCCCTTCCTTGAGAATGAGTCTTTTGGATGAAACCGAGGTCACCTGTCTCTGTATCGTCGCGTTCCAACGAAAACCTCGTAACTGCAACTTAAGACAAGCTGCAGTTATGAGGTTTTCGTTGAAAATCAGCGATATGATATCATTAGCTACTGAGTGGGACGTAAAACTCCGTTCAATGCAATCTTTGGGAATGATGTGGCATTTGGGATGGACGAGTTTAATGCAGTAGTAATGGTTTGACCCTCTGCAACTGCATTTTTAGCTCACCTGAGCAACATGCTCAAGGTGAGCTTTTGTGATCACCCTGTGTCAGGCGTGCGTCTTGCGTCGTGCGTCGTTTGTCGTCAACAATTGCTTTAAACATCTTCTCCTCCTCAACCACTGGGCCAATTCTTTCCAAACTTGGCAGAAATGTTCCTTGGGTGACCCTTTTCAAAACTTGTTGGTGAATTTTTGATTCGTCAAAAATTGTGGGCGTGGCAGGGTGGGGCTTATTAGACTTAAAGAAATCATTAGGAAATTCTTCAAAAATCTTCTCCTCCTCAACCACTGGGCCAATTCTTTCCAAACTTGTCAGAAATGTTCCTTGGGTGACCCTTTTCAAAACTTGTTCATGAATTTTTGATTCGTCAAAAATTGTGGGCGTGGCAGGGCGGGGCTTATCAGACTTCGAGAAATCGAAAGATAATTATTCAAAAATCTTCTCCTCCTTAACCACTGGGCTAATTATTACCAAACTTTAAAGGAATGTTCCTTGGGTGACCCTTTTCAAAACTTGTTCGTGAATTTTTGATTCGTCAAAAATTGTGGGCGTGGCAGGGCGGGGCTTATCGGACTTAGAGAAATCATGTGAAAAATCTTTAAAAATCAATTATCTGGCCAATTTTAATCAAGCTTGGCAGAAATGTCCCTTGAGTGACTGTATTCAACACATGCTCATGAATTTTTGATTGGGTGAAAATTGTGGGCGTGGCAGGGCGGGGCTTATCAGACTTCGAGAAATCGTAAGATAATTATTCAAAAATCTTCTTCTCCTCAACCATTGGGCTAATTCTTACCAAACTTTAAAGGAATGTTCCTTGGGTGACCCTTTTCAAAACTTGTTTGTGAATTTTTGATTTGTCAAAAATTGTGGGCGTGGCAGGGCGGGGCTTATCAGACTAAAAGATATCTTTAGGTAATTCTTCAAAAATCTTCTCCTCCTCAACCACTTGGCCAATTCTTTCCAAACTTGGCAGAAATGCTTATTTGGTGACCCTTTTCAAAACTTGTTCGTGAATTTTTGATTCGTCAAAAATTGTGGGCGTGGCAGGGCGAGGCTTATTGGACTTAGAGAAATCGTGTGAAAAATCTTTAAAAATCAATTATCAGGCCAATTTGAACCAAGCTTGGCAGAAATGTCCCTTGAGTGACTGTTCTCAACACATGCTCATGAATTTTTGATTCGTCAAAAATTGTGGGCGTGGCAGGGCGGGGCTTATCAGACTTCGAGAAATCGAAAGATAATTATTCAAAAATCTTCTCCTCCTTAACCACTGGGCTAATTATTACCAAACTTGAAAGGAATGTTCCTTGGATGACCCTTTTCAAAACTTGTTCGTGAATTTTTGATTTGTCATAAATTGTGGGCGTGGCAGGGCGGGGCTTATCGGACTAGGAGAAATCATGTGAAAAATCTTTAAAAATCAATTATTCAGCCAATTTGAACCAAACGTAGCAGGAATGTCCCTTGAGAGACTGTATTCAACACATGTTCATGAATTTTTGATTGGGTGAAAAACATCGGCTTACAGGGTGGGGCTTACCAGACTTCAAGAAATCGTTAGATAATTTTTCCAAAATCTTCTTCTCCTTAACCATCAGGCAATTCGTTACCAAACTTGGCAGAAATGATCATTGGGTTACTCGTTACAATATCTGTTCGAGAATTTTTTATTCGTCAAAAAATGTGGTCTTGGCGGGGCAGGGCTTATTCGACTTAACAAATTCATGAGAAAATTCTTTAAAAAGGTAATTATAGGGCTAAGTTGAACCAAACCTTACAGGAATGTACCTTGAGTGACTGTCTTCAATATATGGTTGAGAATTTTTGATCAATTGAAAAAATGTGGGCATGGCAGGGTGGGGCTTGTTGATTTTTAAATGAGTTATGTCCTTTTGTTGAAAATTGGTATTTTTTGCAACATTTACATGTGTTGTTTGGTCTGTTGATTTTTTTGTTTGCTCTTTTTCCCAATTGATCAGATCACAGTTCAAATGAAATGTACTTCTCAAAATGCACAAAAACAGTGCTGTTTGGGGGTATGATCACTTTCAGTGATATACTAGTTTACAATAATTTAATATGACATAATACTGACATATATATTTGTTTACAACAAAACCTATATTGTACACAATCAAATACATGAAGAACTCAGGTGAGCGATATCAGTGCCTTTCAGGCACTCTTGTTTTTATTGAATCTTTAGAAACAAGGGTCCTGTCTCTGTAATTATGACTTAGCTGTCAAGATTGGTGTGCAGCTCAGATCAATCAATCAATTGATTTTTTAACAGAAAAAATAAAATGGTTACAAAAATTTCTTTGTTGCTAGAATTTATGCCAACTCAGTACTTTATTACTTTCAAGTCCATCAATCAATCTATCAATCAATCAATTATTCTTTAACATACAGAGCTCCAGATAATTTTTTGAGGCAAGGGGTATTTACCCCTCAGAATTTTTTCCAATGCGTATTTCCAGATAATTGTTTGAGGCAAGGCATATTTACCTTCTTGTTCGGGAAAGGACAAAAATAAATCGGACCACCCGACTGGAACGACCCACTTTCATTTTCGGGATCGAGGTCATCTAACCGCGGTATGTTTCCGACCATCGAGTTTTTTTTTCTGAACAAGATTACCATCGTGTGCTATCTTTGCCTGTAGGGCCACTTCAGAAAGAATATCGGCAAAAATCGCCTAAAGTTACGATCTGCTCAGCAGTGGATTTACTCGTTTGCCGGTTTGAAAAGAAAACAAACACCTTCGAGTTGTCATTTCCGATTTACGGATTGATGCAATGGTGGTCTGTTAAATCGGGTAATTGCTTTCACGGATAACCGATTGATTGAAATTCAAACAAATGCAACACTCGGCATCATTCGGTTGATGTACGGAATAGCCGATTGTCGCTCGGCTGGTCACGCTGGTGACGTAATTGGTATTCCCCAATTATTCAATGCTGTGATTGGCTGATTAAAGTCGTAATAGATATCGGATAGCTGACTGCCGTAACCTATTTTTTACAGACAAAAAGTTTGAATTAATTGTTGGAATTTCCTAGTGTATGTTTTTTCTCGACATTTTCCGATCTTGATACGCTAACTGGCAATTATCAAATGCGTTTTCATTATTTTGAATGCGTATTTGTACGCATTTTTATAAAAGTTAATGCGTATTCAGAACAAATCAATGCGTATTTTACGCAAATACGCATCCTATCTGGAGCTCTGACATAATATACAAGATAATTGTAACGTATTGTCATTTTAGGTGGAATTTCTGCCAACTCAGTACTTTCAGTACATTCAAGGTCAGGGGTGTATAACAGTATTCAGTTAACCCTTTCCCAAACAAGACCTGGTTTTGACACCCCTAAGTGAAAAGGCTTGGGAAAACATTGAAACAAAAGAAGAAACTGCTGATAACCAGCAGTTTCTCCTTTTGTCTCAATATTTTCTATGCCATATTTTACACAAATTCTATCTTTAATAACACCCATTTTGTCATTTGTGGCCGTTTTTGAAGTGGATCATCCTAAAGTTTTTCTGTTTGGGAAAGGGTTAACTATATTATTGGCATATCATCACTACCACATGTAGAAGGGCAGAGAGGTCCAGGAAATAAATGCTTGGGGAAACACATGATTTACTTTTAATGGAAAATCAAAGAGCTATGGCCAGAAAGTGACCATGGTCTGTTAGAGATAATGAGTTCCAGAACTTAATCTGGAATTCCTGGCACATCTTATTCTTGTCTACATTAACGCTTTCCTGACAAATTTTGATAGGTTTTTGTCTGTACTCTGACAATTGATAGGTGATGGCTAGCTGTATGAAACATTATTTTTTGTTCAATAAAATATAAAGGGATAAGTGAGCATGTTTTTATATGCCACCAAAGGTCGGTTTTTATTTTGTATTTTCTCTGTCTGTCTTTCTATAATTATTATGTATGTAGAATACTTTTGTACATCCACCCAAATCTTGTCAACACAACTAATTAATCATAATTATATCAATCATACCATAGCAATTAATAAAAGGTTTACAAATAACATATTTATCAGTGTTGTTCTCTAAGAATTGATTTATATACAAAATAATTTTGACCTTTTTGCACTATATCCATCACTATAATAACCAGTAGATTGGCAGCTTAACCCACTACCAGACGACAAAATTTTGGACTGCTCCAATTTGAAAGGTGTTGCAGACGATAATTTCAAGTGGATGAAATTTTAGAAATATTTCCATTTTGGGTTAGAAAACATTGTGGAAAATGAAGAAATTGCTTGTCAAAAGCAATTTCTTCATTTTCTACAATGTTTTCCCAAGCAGTTTTTTGGGGAGCGTCAATGTGCAGTAATGTGTTAAACAACTCAAGACTACATGTTGCTAAAATTGTAGTTACAAGCTTTTGACTGCCCACCAAGAATTGTTTTGACTACTTCAATCAATGATAGTCTATGAGGATGTGCCTATCTTTGTTTTCCAGCTAGCTGGAAGGTCAGAAAGGGTGAATAGCCTTTTCGTTTTGCATGACAAAAGATAATTTATCATAACCATGAAGCCAATAATCTTCCTAACCTTAGTTCCTAATCTACATGAAAACTATCCGTCACGAAAGACAAAAATATACGGGACTTAGCTGTACTCGTTCTTTTTCCATTAGGAAAATTAGACATTTAGAAGGAAAATTAGACATTTCTTTGAGCAATAACAATTATTATTTTGTCTTCATTTACAGAGCCATTTATAGCAATAATGTATGTATGAAATATGAATGCCCCGAACAACAGCATTTTTATTCCCTTGCATTGACAGATTTGGGGCATGTCGTTTTTCTCTGTGTCAGTTTCTTTATTTGTCATTATTTAGAAAATTTGACCTTGAACTTCCCTTGGGAAAAATCGCCAGCTTTTACGCAGCTTCTGCGAAGCTTTCAAGCTGCGTAAAAGCTGCGTTTACGCAGCGGTATTGGCACCTGCGCAAAAGCTGCGTATTTTTTGGGCTAGAAAAAACGCAGCTTTTAAAGAAATAAAAACAGAAGCTGCGTAAAAGCTGCGCAAAAGCTGCGCAAAAGCTGCGTAAACGCAGCTTTCCAGAGCTGCGTAAACGCAGGTGCCAATACCGCCGCGTAAACGCAGCTCTGAAAAGCTGCGTAAACGCAGCTTTTACGCAGCTCTAAGTCAGAGCTGCGTAAACACAGCTCTGAAAAGCTGCGTAAACGCAGCTTTTACGCAGCTCTAAGTCAGAGCTGCGCAAAAGCTGCGCAGAAGCTGCGTAAACGCAGCTTTTACGCAGCTCTAAGTCAGAGCTGCGCAAAAGCTGCGTAAAAGCTGCGCAAACGCAGCTTTTACGCAGCTCTGAAAAAGCTGCGCAAAAGCTGCATAAACGCAGCTTTTCAGAGCTGCGTAAACGCAGGTGCCAATACCGCCGCGTAAACGCAGCTTTTCAGAGCTGCATAAACGCAGCTTTTACGCAGCTCTAAGTCAGAGCTGCGTAAACGCAGCTTTTACGCAGCTTTTCAGAGCTGCATAAACGCAGCTTTTACGCAGCTTTTCAGAGCTGCGTAAACGCAGCTTTTACGCAGCTTTGCACAACGTCTAACTGAAAACCAAAATTTAAAAAAATAATATAGCCTGAAAGTCGTTTGGCCATGAATGATTCAAAATATGTTAATACAAATTTTAAAGTAGATTAGTCCTTATCCAACAGCCAAATTTTAAACAAATCAAATTTGAAAGCTGCTACTAGTTAAAATAATGGAATACAAGATTTGTTTTCATCATATCACAGAGGAAAAGGCTTGTTATAAGCAATTACTTCTTCTACTTCAATGGTTATTGAAGGCAATTTAAAGTTACATAACAGAAAATATCGAAGTATGTAATAAATACAAATTTTTAATAAATAAATAGACTTATAAAACTCAAAAGTACATAAGCTTGTGACAAATGACCTAATTTATTATCTTAATACATTCTAACAAAATCCAAATACCCTTTCAAAAATGGTGAAATTTCAGATTGGCCCAAAGCTAATGTTTCTTATATCAACAAACTAGGTTTTCATGAAGAAAAGAGTGAGTATCATAACAGAAAAAATATTGAGGCAAAAAGAGAAAATGCTGATGATCAGCCTTTTTTCTTCTTTTGCCTCATCGTTTTCCCAAGCCTTTCTATTAGAGACGAATTGAAAGATGGTACAAAAAATGACACATACAGAAAACATTTGGGCTAGGATCTGGAAAAATGTCCCTTAAGGCTTTTGAGCTCAACATGGTTCCAGATCAGCCTGATCTTGAAACATGGTTGTCTGAAATGCTATACGGGACATTTTTTCCAGCTTGCGGCTCATTTAAAAGCTGGTCATCATCAATTTAAATATGTTTTAGGCATTTTCTCCAACTATTCTAACCTGTGATATGTTTGATCATGATCCTTATCATTCTTACATTTTCTTCTAGCCGCCACAATATTTTTCCCAAGAACTTTCTATCAGGGATGTCAATATTAGGTCTTTTTTGGATAAGGATTGCAGAATTTCACATCCAAGAACAAGAATACCTGATAAACTAAATTATCAAAGCTCATGTCCATGTTGCTAGTTCTCAATTCAAATTCCATTCAATTCATTCCAAATCAAAACTACCAAATTCCAGTAATTGTATGATTCTTTTCGTACTGGTCCAAACTGAAATATGTGGCAGATAACAATCAAGTCGGGGTTTTAAATGCCATGGTATAGAAAATATTGGAATGGAGAAAATGCTGATCATCAGCAGTGCTGATTCAGCACTTAATTCTTTTCTGGAATCTTTTTTCAAACTTATTACCACACAGTGAACCTTTTTGCCACTCTACAAGATAAAACATTAAGGAACATGGGAAAATTGCTTGCCACATGCAATTTCTTTATTTTCCACAACATTTTCAAAAGCCTTAAGCTTTGTGGGTGTCAAGAGGCTTCATCATGTGGTAATGGATTATTTGTAAAAAAAAACTTCTGTCTGAAACTTGAATGAATGAAGTCTCAACTTTTCTGAAAATTGAATAAATGAAGTCTAAACTTTTCTTGTTTTGGTCTCTTTAACATCTAATGTTCATCTGTGGTTGTTTGTGATTGATGGAAGCTGTAGATGTTTCAAACATTTAAGGTCATTTTTTTCTCTTCTTAAGCTTCATCTGTCATCTTGTCGTAAGCCTTCTCTGCTTGGATAGCTACAAAAAGAGTTGAAGACATTCACAGTTTCAGCAACATTCTATAGGTTGTTGTTTTATGTTAACTCTTTCCCAAACGACATAATTATAGCCTCGCACAATTTGTAAGCTACAGCAGGAAACAAAATAGATGGTAATAGATAAAGAAATTGTGCTTATTATTGCCCTCAAAAATATTGAGACAAAAGGAGAAAATGCTGGTTACCAGCATTTTCTTTTTTGCCTCAATGTTTTCTCAAGATTTCTGTTGGGAACATCAATACCGGGTCTTGTTTAGAAAAGGGTTGAGACATGTTTTAACCCTTTCCCACACAACTAAATTGTAGGGTGGTCCAACTTGAAATCTGTTGCAGAAACTGCTGAAGATGGGGTTTGTGTACAATATAGGTCAGAAAATATGAGACAAAAAGAGAAAATTCTGCTTATCAGCATTTTCTTCTTTTGCCTCAATGTTTTCCAGGCCTTTTCTATCATGTGTCTGAAAGGGGTAACATAAAAACATTTGTGCTCTTTGATTTTTTTTCAGCCTCTAGGCAAAAACGCATTATGCAAAGTTTCATAGCAATAGCATTAGTAGAAACAGATATGAAAGTTGCACTCAAAAACTTAATCAAAGCATGGAGTCAATGCCCAGGTGTCAAGAATAAGCCTCCCTATTCTATGAATAGTCACATTAAAAAGTCTGGAAAACAAATTGACCAGACTGACGAATGGATAGATGTACAGACTGACAGACAGTGTTCAAACCTGAAGTCCCTTTCGGCTTCGCTAGTAGGGGAATAATTATCATACTTTGGTTGTGTGAGAGTGCATAATACCAATCGGTGTGGACTTTCATTGGATAACTGTATGACACAGTCAAAGATGTCATATTTGACATTGAAATTATAACAAGATCAATGTCCTGACCTAAGCAGTGAAATCAATTTATAAGTGATAAACTCTGCACAGAGAATCTACTTTCTGTTAACCTGTCTGTGTGCTTCAGCTTTTGCTTACCTCCTTAAATCCATAATTTGCGTTGTTCACATCCCAATGTATTCAAATTTCACATCACCAATATTCGTTGAATTTCCACCCAAACATACTTCAGTGCATCAACCTGATAATAGAGGAATACTAGTAAAAGGGAAGTGTGAAAAAAAGCAAAGGGCAAAAACTAAAATAATAAGCAAGACAGAGTTATGGTTCTTATGCACTGCACTTCTCCTTGTTGAGATCTATCCATCCATGAAGTTTCATGGTCCTAGCTGATATACTTTTAGAGATATGCTCCAGACAAAATTTAAGTATGAAAATTAACAAAGGACATTTAACTATTATACTTTAGAGATATGTTCTTGAGTCCAGAGTCTGGACAAAATTCATTCAGTAGAAGTTTTTGTCTGTAACATCTTTGAAATTGGTTCAGTCTTAAATTTTGTCCTCTGGATATGGGTTATTCAACCCTAAGAAAGCAATAAATTGATTCATTTTATCTTGGAGGTAATTTTGGCAAACAACTCAAAGCAGCAGTCATAGCGCATTGGACTTTCACTCATGATGTTTCAGCCCTGCGTTCAATAAGACAAAACGTTAGCCAACTTTGGCCGTTTCATTCGGAATACTCGGTCAATTCTGTGAAATTTAGGTCAAAGAAGTTGCGAATGTTGGTAATGTTAGTCTTAGCTAACGGTTTGTCTACTTAACACAGGGCAGGTTTGATCCCACTTGTTTGGTCACTGCAAACATCCAGTAAGACAAAATTGTCTCCCATCAGTAGTCTCATAATTGTTTAGATATGTGGGCGAGCAGTTGGAGGCTCTGTAAAAATGTTGTGATATGGCATATTGTTTTTACTCATGTCTGTCTGCCTATCTGACCGTCCATCCGAAAACTTAACATTTGCCTTTTCTCCAAAAGTATCTGACATACAAAGCTCAAATTTGGTATGTAACTTCCTTTCAATGATATCTATCTGTTCCATACAATTTTTAGCTTCCTCAAGGTCTGTTAACCCTTATCAACCCTTTATTCTCATGTATCAATCATTTGATGACGCATATCAGAGTTATCACGAAATTAATATTTTCCCTGATATCAAAAAAAACCTTGTCACCTTTTTGTTGGAACCCCTTCATTGGCGCATCTGAGAATTTATGAAACACTAGCTCCAGTCATCTCCCTTATGTCTTTTTGACATTTAATATGGAAACTGACATTTGGGTATATGCTGTAAATGCAACTGGTTGTCCTGCTGGCTCAGTGCTACAGCATCTGACTAGCGTTCCATGGGTTGAAGCTTCTGTGTTGTAATTATTTACTAAAAGTTACTATAAAACTTACTATAATTTAATCAACCAATGCTTAGGTCTACTCCATCATCAGCTTCATTCATTACTAAACACCATAAAAAGAACTTGTTGTCAGTGGAATGATGACTATCATATCTGGTACTTCAAACCTGAAATGAATTGAGACAAGAGAAACTTAAAAAAACTTAAAAAAATGTTGTGAATTCCAATTCAAGAGTGTAATTGTTGTTGTTTATAATTATCACCTTTCTCCAATCCCATTTTGGCATGTCACACATTTGTAATCTGCAGATATTATAATTAAGTGTAATTAACCCTTTCTTCAATGGCAATTTTTGAATTATAAGGTTCAATTTGGAAGAGGCTGTTCACACTTAACCCTTTCCCAAACAACTAAATCTTGGAGGGGGGGGGAGCTGCTCCAGAGGACAAAATTTATGTTAAAAAGGAAAGGGTTTGTGTGCAATATGGCACAGAAAACATTGAGGCAAGAGGAGAAACTGCTGTTAATCAGCAGTTTTTTTTCTTTTGTCTCAATGTTTTCCCAAGCTTCCTCTATAAAATATATTTGGGTAATTAAAGTAAACAAAACCAGTTCTTGTTTGGGAAAGGGTTAAAAAATGTGTGGGTTTTTTATAGCAAAGAAAATATTAAAGGAAAATGAGAAACTGATTATCAGCTAACTCTTCATTTCTCTTAATGTTTTCCAAAACTATTTCAACTAAGAATGGCCAGTCAAGGCCTTGTTTGGGGAAGTGTTATAAACCATCAAATTTGGGACCCATATTAGGAAAAAATCATGAAGGCTTTCATTAACACTCAATTCTTCCAATTAAAAGAACTTTCCACCAAAACTAGATTACTTTTAGTAGGATCTGACATCAAGTTTGGGATATCTTATTTTTTTTTAATGGCAGCCATTTTGAATATGCCATAAAATAAATTGCATGATCCCTGTGACAAACAAACCTTAATTTTTTAGGACAAATGCTTGTTTTTACATTGATAAAGACACTACCTTAAATCAGGAGATAAATCCCCTAATATTTAATTATCTTATGGTAGTAAACAAACAAATACTTACAATTTTATCCAGCTGTACCACATCAAGTTTGCTTTCATTCAAATATGCCACCCAAGCCAGTCAATGGCTAAACAACCAATCAAAACACAGCATTTTTCATTTTAAGCTGCTTCAACAAATATAAACAAGAAAAAATGTTTTTATTTATTTATTTTTTCAATATCATCATTTGAATAAAATTTCCTTTGAAAACAATAAGTTAACATGCACAGAAAAGATGAAAAGAAATTAATTTTTGATATTGTAATTAAAATTGGCCAATCAGGAAAGCAACTGTAAGGAACCTATTTTAAATTATGGCTCAGGACAATTTTTAAATTTTTAAAGCATCTTTGAGAAAGATGATTGTGATAAGGTTAAATGACAACACAAGCATATAGGTTTTATTTATTTATAATAAATTCACAGACAATATTAATTCATAAATGAAATTATAGAATTTTCCCTACTAAAATGAGTCTTAGACTGGTACAGCAATTATGAATAATATCTGGAGCCTTTTCTTGGAATGTTTACCCAACCCTTTGCCCAAACAAGGCCATGTTTTGTCATCACAAGAAGGATATTCTTTTGAGATCAAATGAAAAGAAGAAATAACTGATAATCCTCCTCTTTCCTCAATATTTCCTGTTATATCATGCATATGTTCTAATTTTGGTATCATTTATTTTGTTGTCTTCATTCCTTTACAATTAGACATGTATGAAATTTCCCTGTGTGAAGGGTCTAAAATTGCATGGTGGACTGCAAACTGTAACCTATGGAAACCACATCACATGTATCATAATGTCCTAAGTATCCATATGTTAATAATGCAGTTATGAGCTTTTATCAAACACTGGTCATTGTTTGTGATATGGCTATGATTTCTTTTTATAGAACTAACCCTTACCCTAACATGCTCTTGGTTTTAACATCACATAATCTAGCCCAAAAGCTTATACCATGTAATCAAATTAAGTACTTAATGACTTTGAATAAGATTAATTTGTTTACATTAAATATTCATTGTGTGTGTGTGTGTGTGTGGGGGGGGGGGGGGGGGGTAAAACTTTGCTGATAATGACTCAAAAAGTATTTTTAATTGCAAATTAATCTTATTTGGACTTATTAACCCTTTCCCATGGAATCAAAATTTTGTCTAATGAGAAATGTTTTCAGATATTTCATTTCAGACAATCATTGAGAAAGTATAGTCTTTATGTTTATTATGGCATTGGTAACAGAAAATGAGAAAATATGTTTAATGGTTCCCTTTTCCCCTTTCTTGCTATTTTCCTAAAAATCTGACTTAACCCTTTCCCATTTGATGAAATTTTAAGGTGGTCCACTTAATCCTTTCCCAAACGACAACTTTTTTGGGTGTTCCTATTCAGAGGCTGCTGCTGATGATAATATTGATGTTGTTAAAGATAGAATTTATGTAGAATATAGCTCAGAAAATATTGAGACAAAAAAAGAAACTGCTGTTTATCAGCAGTTTCTTCTTTTGTCTCAATGTTTTCCCAGGCCAATTATATTAGGAATGTCAAAGCCAGCTCTTGTTTGGGAAAGGGTTAACACTTGCCCAAACAAGACCTGGTTTTATCATACCCTGTAAATGAGACTTGAGAAAACATTGAGCCAAATGAAGAAAATGCTGTTGACCAGAATTTTCTTCTTTTGGCTCAATGTTTTTTGGGGTACATTGTGCATAAATTCTTCCTTGGGCAGCTTCCATTTTGTCTTTATCAGCAACTTTCAAATTTGACCTCACTAAAATTTTGCCATTTGGGAAAGGGTTTAAATTGATTGATTTATTGGGGTTTTACGCCGTTTTTAACTATCAAGGTCATATCACGACGACTGGAGCACCTAACCATGGATTCTTGGCGTTTCTCATACCAATACTACCACAACACCCTTACCAAGTCTCCAGCTACTCCCCCACATAGGTTCATGATATCAAACCATTGATGGGTGACATTTTGGCAGTAAGGGTATTTGCCGCGACCAGGTATCGAACCCGGGACCTCTCGAATGAGAGGCAGATGCGCTACCAACTGCGCCATGGCCGCAGCCGGAATGGGTTTAAAGAAATTCTGCTTGGGACAAAATGGATATGTGTTATTTGTGTGAACTAAAGCTAGGAAAATACTGAGACAAAGGGAAAAACGTTGATTACCAGCATTTTTTCTTTTGTCTTAATGTTTTCACAAGTCTTTCCTTGATCAAGGACATCAAAACCAGGTGTTGTTTGGGAAATGGTTACAGCTGAAAGTATTGACTAAATAAGACTTGCTTGCATTTTGTTAAGAGCATAATATACATTTATTTGGAAGTATGATAAAATACCCCATTGAGTGAAAGTGCAGTACAAGAATCATAACTCTCGTTTGCATATTTTCTGAATTATAGCCCTTTGTTGATTGTTTTCAGATTTGAATTTTGTTGAAGCAAATTCATGAAAGTCTTTCAGCAATGAAACTTTGTGGATACATCATTTTTTGCTTAAGTTAGTCATCAGTATGGTGGCATTCAATCTCAAAATCAAGGGAAATGGGGCAAAAAATCACAGGGAAAAAAAATAATTTTAAAAATACGCAGCTATGGATAGCTGCGCAAAAGCTGCGTCTTTTTACTTCTTGGGAAAAAACATTCAGCAAAAGAAAGACGCAGCTTCTGCGCAGCTTCTAGAGCTGCGTATTTGCATCCAAGACAAAATAATAAAAATACGCAGCTTTTTAGTTAAATACGCAGCTTCATAACAAAAATACGCAGCTTTTACGCAGCTTCACACCAAAATACGCAGCTTTTACGCAGCTTTGATGTAAAATACGCAGCTTTTGGAGAAAAACGCAGCTTTTACGCAGCTCTTTTTAAAAAACGCAGCTTTTTAGGTAAGAAACCAAAAAAACGCAGAAAAGCTGCGTAAAAGCCGGCTTTTACGCAGCTTTCTGAAAGAGCTGCGTTTCATTTTCCCAAGGGTTGATAGATAATATCCATGGACGTTGGTGGGACTTATTACTAAATAACTAAGTCTGGATAGCTCATTCAGTAACGTCTGAGTCCCTCAATCCAGGGGTCTTGCGTTTGCAACCTGACTCAGCCTGTATCGATTCTGACATTTGAAAAAAGTAATTTGTTTTTCACCAATATGTGTCACCATACATGGAGTAACAAGTAAAATATTTGCATGCCCAACAACAATATATTCACGGTGGATAATCACGTGATACAATATTTTCAGAACATCTTCAATAATTTTGTAAATACTGGACCAATTTGAATTGGAGTTGGAGCAGAGAATGTGGACAGACGGCACGCATTAGATGGACGTGGTTGATTTTTGAAAATTCAACTGATAAAAAAGTTATTGAAGATAAACCAAAATTTTGGTTTATCTTCAATAACTTTCTTATTAGTAGATTTTTAAAAAATCCAACACGTCCAGCTTATTCCTGGCCTTTTTCCACATTCTCTGCTTCAAACCGAATTCAAATTGGTCAAGTATTTAAAAAGATATTGAAGATTATCGGAAATTCTGAGTCACGTGATTATACACTGTGATATTGTTAGTGGGAGTTCAAATACTTTTAACTGCAGCTTGGAAAAGTTGTAGCTACAAGGTTTTGACCTCCAATCAAAGATATTCTGAAGAAAACAGGGTACTTCCAGGCAATGCCACAGTAAATTACAGGATGTAATGTATTCATCCACGACCAATAGACCTTAATCAAAAATCTACTAGAGATAATTAAGTAGATTACTTCGTAAAGATGGGGGATTTTCTGGACATAATACTCACATCTCAGGCAATAGATTTGTATCATTTTCTTGGATTAGGGATAATTTCTAAGCCATTTGCCTTTTCTATATTCACGGTGGATAATCATGTGATGCAACAATTACAGAAAACCTTCAATAATTTTGTTAATACTTGACCGATTTGAATTCGGTTTGAAGCAGAGAATGTGGACAGACGTCACACATTAGATGGACGTGGTTGATTTTTGAAAAATTAACTGATAGAAAAGTTATTGAAGATGAACCAAAATTTTGGTTTATCTTCAATAACTTTTTTATCAGTTGATTTTTTTTTAAAATCTACCACAACCATGTTATTCCTGACATTTTCCACCTTCTCTGCTTCAAACCGAATTCAAATTGGTCAAGTATTGACAAAGTTATAGAAGATTATCGGAAATTCTAAGTCACGTAATTATACAACGTGATAATGATAGCACTTCAGACTAAGTCCAATTTGAAAAGCATTGCAAACAATAAAATCTGTGCATAGAATTTAGTGTACATTATTTAAATAAGTAAACATGGAATATTTTAAGACAAAGTGAGAAAGTGATTGTTCCTTTTCTCTCAATATTTGCTATGCTATAACTCACACAATTTCTAAAGAGACCTCTGTTTTCCCAAGCATTTTTCTTGATTGGCATCAAAAAGCATCATTTTGTGGTTAAATAAGAAAGAACCAAGTTTGATTAGATCCTGGTAAAATTCATTTTTTTTATCTATATTTACAATAGTTTTGCACCTTACCCCTTATTAGGCTGCCAGGCTTTACAATGTATGCCAAAGTTATGTGACTTAACCCTTACCCAAACAACACAAATCACAAAAATGGACTATTTCAATGCGAAAGCTGATGAAAACTACAATATTGATGTTGATAGAGATGGATTTTTGTGTAAAATATGGCACTGAAATATTGAGGCAAAAGTAGAAAATGCTGATTAACAGCATTTTCTTGTTTTACCTTATAGTTTTCTTGAGTTTAATTAATAAGGGATGTCAAAACCAGGTCTAGTTCGGGGAAGGATTGAATTAGTTAAGAAAAGGTAATGAATTTTCTTTGAAGCCAGGAGATTAATAACATTAATGAAAGATCATTTAATGAATAATCCTAGTTAGCTATAGGCAATCATTAACTAATTTACTCTTCCCCAAACAATGCACCAGATTAGACATGCTCTATTAAAGGAAGAGTAATGGAAAACTTAGATGGAAAAGAAAGTACATGTACTGTAAATCAGCATTCATTATTTATTCCTTCGTTTTTTTCTGGGCCAAAACTGCTCATTAATTCTGTTTTCATTTCTACATCTTTCAAACTGGGGCAGCCAAAAGTTTCTTCGACTGAGAAAGGGTTGATATTCTTTGGATCTTTTATAGAAGGCTTAATTATTATAAAAATATCCATGTTTATTACTCTGCCACCTGTAGTCCATAGTTTTATGTCATATTTAAGTTTGTTCAGATTTGAAGTATATGCAAATTTTTTCAATGTTAGATTTCAGTTGCAGGCTTGTGTGCATCTAGTGCTCAATTTGTTAGACAGGGAATCTCTGGTGGTATTGTTAGACTTGAGAAATTTGAGCAAGGACTCATTTCTATGCATAGTTAAAACAATTGATACAAACCATTTAAATTCTTTTACTTATAAGGTAAAATCAGGTAAATATTGCTGACTTTAATGTGAAGAAACAACCAAACAAGTATTTGATATTGTCCAGCAAGATTAACTCGGGACATCTGCATATATGTAATGACCTCACTTTGGCATTGTTTTGTTTAGACGCTCAACTAACGGACTTTGCGCACGAAAATTAAGTTGTCCCGGGTTAATCTTGGTGGACTATAGTTTTGCAATAAACCTGTCCAACCTATAAATAAACCAAAACAACTGTGTCAATTATCAGTTGCTTAGATTCAATTACCACCAAGCATGTCCACTATCAGTACTTTCAGTACTTTGATTCATCTCCCTAGTAGCTGCTGAATTCCACTATCTTATCAGTTGCTGAAGATAATTTACCACAATGAATCTAATCACCTTGAACACCTTACAAGCATTTCTGACAGCAAAACCATGTCTTAGATAACATTTCTCTCTTTGTTTTGCAAACAAAAGATTAATAGGCTTGTTGATGGCACTGGGTATAGCTGGTACAGTCTACAGCTATAATTGAGAGGGATGGGGTTTGTATTATAAAACAGAAAATATCTCATTTAATTTCTCTGTCAATTCCTATGCCGTAGGTATTTATTGGAATTTTCTTGTAAATAACTTAAGACAATGCTTAAATGAGAACCAACAACATTGATAAATAATTTGGTGTCTAATCCATTAAAGTTTACACTGGAAACTATAAATATCATCAGTTGTCAACCAAATTGTATGTTGTTGGTGCTAATTAGAAATGTTAGAATTGGCAGTATTCTAATGAGTACCATCAACATATGATATGGATTAGAAAGTACATTTATGAACACAATTTGGTCCCTTGTGACAGTCAGGCTCTGTAAATTGCTGCTTTTCAACAAAAACCTTGTAACTACAGCTTAAGATAAGCTGTAGTTACCAGGTTTTTATTGAAAAGCGAGGATTGTAGGTGGGTAATTTTGGTGTCTATCCAAGGAAAATAGGGGAGAAACACCTGATCCTAAAAACCTGGTAAATTGAGGATTATGATGGGAGAATTTCACACCTTGGTGTTTTGGTGGAAAATAATCAAACACGACCTTGTGCCGCATTGTTTGACTTGTAATAAGAAGAAACATTTTTAGCCTGCCAATTTTAAGAATAGCTGAATTATTCCCTTGAGATACCATATAGTGGTGGTATTGCAACAGTGTCTGTCAACATCTGAGCATTCCCAAACCAAAATGGCGAGCTCGTTTCAAGTTCGTATTAAGATCGTATGAAGATTACAATTAACTTCGCGCGACCTTACATTTGGAATCCAGGCAAACTAGCTGCGAGCTTACAAAGTGTGTGCGCGAACTAAAACGAACATAGTGGCGAGCTATTAAGAACGCTTATGCACGCTTGCGTGCTTACTCTAGCGCGCTTGTTAGTGTACTTGCAAGCTTGTAAGCACACCGCGCATATGTTAGCTCACGTTAAGCTTGCATTTGGAACCGAGGCGAACTCGCGCGAGCTCGCAAGCTTATACTAGCGCGCTTATTTGGAAAACTAGCTCGCAAGCTCGCGCGAGCTCGCAAGCACGCGCGAGCTCACCAATGCGAACATTTGCGAGCACACGTGAGCTCTCCAACGCGAGCTTCGGCGTGCTTGCGCGCTTATTTTCTATTTATAGCAGTAAAATGATATTTGCTACACAATATGTGGGTGGGGAATTGTATGAAAAATAGAACTTTTAAATTTGTTAAATTTAGTAAGAAGAACACTCACCAAAGTTGCCTTAGATCTCTACTTGGTCTTGCCATTTAGTGAGTCCATAAGTGTTGAGATAATTCTTCAATGTTAATGGAAATACTGCTCATAAACATTTTCTTTGAAAAAATGTCAGACAAGTAAAGTTCCCTCCAATTTTCTAAATTAAATAGACTGGAACTGGACTGGAATTAGACTGGGAGGTCTGACTTTCACCAAGTTAATTCTATCTTATGAACTATTTGAGATTTGGCTTTAATATTTCACACATGGATACATTATGCAAAGACATTTAATTCTGAATCATGACATTTGACATTGACCTTGGAGTTTGACCCACTTTTTGACCGTTTTAAAAAACTTTAACCTGGCATATATCTCATGCCCTTTTACACCTACAGCTTTCATATTTCATCACATGTGGATACCTCTCACCAAGACCTTTCATTTGAGACCATGACCTTTGACCTTGTGACCTTGACCTTGGAGTTTGACCTACTATTAAAAAACTTTAACCTGGCCTAAAAATGCTTTAACCTGGCCTATATCTTATGCCCTATTGCACATACAGCCTTGATATTTCACATATGGACACCTACCAACACAATTCACATTTAACCATGACCTTGGACCTCGTGACCTTGACCTTTGAGTTTGACCTACTTTTAAAAAACTTTAACCTGGCCTATATCTCATGTCCTTTTACACCTACAGCCTTGATATTTCACACATGGACACCTCCTACCAACACAATTCACATTTGACCATGACCTTGGACCTTGTGACCTTGACCTTTGAGTTTGACCTACTTTTGAAAAATTTAAACCTGGCCTATATCTCATGTCTTTTTACATCTACAGCCTTGATATTTCACATATGGACACCTCCTACCAACACTGTTCACATTTGACCATGACCTTGGACCTTGTGACCTTGACCTTGGAGTTTAACCTACTTTTAAAAAACTTTAACCTGGCCTATATCTCATGTCCTTTTACACCTACAGTCTCTATATTTTACAAAATGAAACCTACCAACACCGTTTACGTTTTGCCTTGACCTTGTGACCTTGACCTTGACGTTTGACCTACTTTTAAAAACTTAAAGCTGGCCTATAACTCATGTCCTTTTACACCTACAGCCTTGATATTTCACATGTGGACATCTCCTTCCAACACAGTTCACATTTGACCATGACCTTGGACCTTGTGACCTTGGAGCTTGACCTACTTTTAAAAAATTTCATTTTGGGCTATGATCTTTTTACCTTGACCTAGGAAATGACTTTTCTTTGTGACAAGCTTTCATTAGGGCGAGCTTTATTGTCCGCGGACAATTCTTGTTTACAATAACTTTAACCTTGCTTATATCTCTTACAATATAAGAGATAAAGCCTTGATTTTTCACACAAAGATTCAGCTTGCTAAGACCTTTTTTTTTTTACCATGACCTTTGACCTTATGACCTTGATGTTAAATCTACTTTACAAGATCTTTAACCTTGACTATATCTCACACACTATTACAGATCGAGCCTTGATAGTTCGCACAAGAACATGTCTATCATACCTTTTATTTTGAACCATGACCTTTGACATATGACCTTGACCTTGAAGTATGATCTACTTTAAAAGAACTTTAACATTGCCTATATCTCATACACTATAAGAGATAGAGCCTCGATATTTCACACAATGATACATATTGCCAAGATCTTTTACTTTAGACCTTGACCATTGACATTATGACCTTGACCTTAATGTTTAATCTATTTAACAACTTTAACCTTGCCTACATCTCATACACTTTTACAATTTAGAGATAGAGCCTTGATATTTCACACATGGATACCTCCTGCCAAGACCATTAATTAATTATAATGACCTTTGACCTTGTGACCTTCAAGTTTGACCTTTATAACAAAAATCTGCTTAGTCAGTGTACATGTATCTATATTCATATAAGTCTAAAAAGACTAAGTCCATAAGTGAAACTAAAAAGAATTAAGCACGCAGTCAAGATCACTGTCGCGCGCTTACTTCTTAAAACAAGCGCGTACATACGCTCTTACTTGCAAATGGTATGTGCGCTTAAAATTGGTGCTAGCTCGCGCGAACAGTATTGCGAAGTAAATAAGATCACATTAGTTAATATACGCTTATCGCGAGCTCGTCGCAAGCTCGCGGCGAAGTTGCATTTTGGTTTGGGTTGGTATATTGATGCTTTTGTTAAGCAGTTACAGTGAAATTTTGCTCATGAATGTGATTCAGATCACAACAAAAGTTATGGACACAATCTTATAACTAAATCAAATTGAAGTAAATTGATATGTACAGCATTTCTTTGGATCTATTGTTACATATATTTGTTTTTAATTTATTTCTTTTCTAACATCAACATCAATTACTTGATGAAAGATGTTGTATTTGGACTTGATGTAACAATCTTATCCACACAATAATCATGGTCCACCAAACATGCATGATTCTCTAATAGAATTGGTGTTCTTTATTTGAAATAACACACTTTGTAAAAGTGATGCAAAGATTTTATTACGATTTTCTTTTTATTTCAGGATTAATACAAGTCTGATATTAATGTGATGCAAGCTCTTTCAACAACAAAAGAGGACCACAGAAACTTGTACTGGTAAGTTAACACATTACCAAACGACAAAATTTTTGGGTGGTCCAAATTGAAAGATCCTGCAGACGACAATTTCAAGTGAACGGAATTTTTAATCTTTAAGTCTTATTGGATGGAAAACATTGTGGGAAATGAAGAAATTGCTTGTCACAAGCAATTTCTTCATTTTCCACGATGTTTTCCTTGGCCATTATCTTGTGGCGAGTCAAAAAGAGTCATTGTGTGGTAATAGGTTAAAGAATATCACTTAATGATACTTTCCCCACCCATGCCTAGAATATTTCAGTGCTACTCTCATAGAAAACATTAAGAAATATAAAACATTGACAAGAAAATGCTGATACTCCTGTTTTCTAATGTTTTCTTAGCCATAACATGCAAATCTCCTGTTTCTAGTAACCACCTATATTTTCTGCTACAGCACCTATGATTTTGAACCTGCACCCTAGAATTTTGTTGCCAGTGTCCTCCAATGGAACATACAATTTTGTAACATCACAAAGGTTTACAACATAAAATAATATGAACCTCGAAATTTGTGAAATGATTGATAAATTGGCATTTCTGTTCGTTTTGTGTTCTTAAAAAACTGCAAATTCTAGGCTAGAAAATGTTCATTTCCTTCCCAAGGACAGAGCTACATGTAAGAGGGGGTAATTTCTTTTCAAAATGTTTATTTCATTGAAAAATCATCAAACTCTATGTTATTGGTACCCAAAACATAGGCTTTGGATTTAGAATATAACAACTTTGGAATACTTAATCCCTCCCTCGCTTAATTATCTATTGCTCTTTGAGGATCTACAAAGTCTAGGTTAGAATATGTTTGATGATGCATCATACAGACTTTACAAGTGTATCTTGGCAGAAAAATGACAGGATATTTATGAGTGAATATTATTGCATATGATAAAACATTGGTATTGCATATGATAAAACATTGGCAAAGTCTGATAGTCTGGTGTAAATATTTCACACCTTTATCATGCAGTCAGGGGCGGGATTTTGTAGACAAAAGCATTTAGGCTCCACCCACCTTTAATAAATGGCAGAAAAATGAGAGAATATTTATGAGTGAATATTATCAGAACTGATAAAACATTGACACATGATGCATCCAAGTGTTAGAGCTTCAGAAAATATTGGAGACAAGAAAAAGTTTGTTATTTTAGAAAGTCTAAAATTTTATTTTTTGGGAAAGGGTAGACTTAAGAAAATATTTGTTATGCATTATACAGACTTAACAAGTGTATCTTTACAGGAAAATGACAGGTTATTTATGAGTGAATATTATTGCATATGATAAAACACTCGCAATGTCTGAGAGACTGGTATAAATATTTCACACCTTTATCTGCAGTCAGGGGCGGGGTTTTAGCATTTAGAGGCTCCTCCCACTTTTGATAAATGGCAGAAAAATGACAGGTTATTTATGAGTGAATATTATTACATATGATAAAACATTGGCAATGTCTGAGAGACTGGTATAGATATTTCACACCTTTATCTGCAGTCAGGGGCGGGATTTTGTAGACAGAACCATGTAGACTCCTCCCACTTTTGATGAATGATAGGTAAACATGTTTCAAGTTATGTTTTATTCAATATTTTTACATTATTATGGTAAAGCATTGACACATTTTGATGCATTAAGTGATTAAGCTTTTGAAAATATTGAAGAAAAGGAAGAAAATGCTGATGATCAGCATTTTCTTAATTCTTCAACATTTTCTAACTTATAATTACAGAATGATTTCATCTTGTCAAAATTTTAAAACTTTATCATCGGCAATTTCTTTGAATAAGACCAACCTAAATTTTGTTTTATTCGAAAAGGTAAAATTAAAATATAGGAAATGTTTTTGATGCATCATACAGACTTTACAAGTGTATCTTGGCAGAAAAATGACAGGATATTTATGAGTGAATATTATTACATATGATAAAACATTGGCAATGCATATGATAAAACACTGACAATGTCGGAGAGACTGGTACAAATATTTCACACCTTTATTCTGCAGTCAGGGGCGGGATTTTGTAGACTAAAGCATTTAGGCTCCTCCAACTTTTGATAAATGGCAGAAAAATGAGAGGTTATTTATGAGTGAATATTATCGCAACTGATGAAACATATTGACACATGATGTATTCAAGTGTTAGAGCTTCAGAAAATATTGGAGACAATTTTTTTTTTTATTTTAGAAAGGGTGAAATTTTGTTTTTTGGGAAAGGGTAGATTTAAGAAAATATTTGTGATGCATCATGCAGACTTTATAAGTGTATCTTGGCAGAAAAATGACAGGTTATTTATGAGTGAATATTATTACATATGATGAAACACTGGCAATGTCTGATAGACTGGTATAAATATTTCACGCCTTTATCTGCAGTCAGGGGCGGGATTTTGTAGACAAAACCATTTAGGCTCTTCCCACTTTTGATAAATGGCAGGAAAATGAGAGGTTATTTATGAGTGAATATTATTACATATGATAAAACATTGGCAATGTCTGAGAGACCTGGTATAAATATTTCACACCTTTATCATGAAATAGGGGCGGGATTCTGTAGACAGAACCATGTAGACTCCTCCCACTTTTGATAAATGATAGGTAAACATGTTTCAAGTTATTTTATATTCAATATTTTTACATATATGGTAAAGCACTGACACATTTTGATGCATTAAGTGATTAAGCTATTGAAATTATTGAAAAAAAGGAAGAAAATGCTGATGATCAGCATTTTCTCCCCTTTTCTTCAACATTTTCTAACATAATTACAGAATGATTTTATCTTGTAAAAATTTTAAAATTTTATCATCTGCAATTCCTTTGAATAAGACCAACCTAAATTTTATTTTTTGGGAAAGGGTAGACTTAAGAAAATATTTGTTATGCATTATACAGACTTAACAAGTGTATCTTTACAGGAAAATGACAGGTTTTTTATGAGTGAATATTATTGCATATGATAAAACACTCGCAATGTCTGAGAGACTGGTATAAATATTTCACACCTTTATCTGCAGTCAGGGGCGGGGTTTTAGCATTTAGAGGCTCCTCCCACTTTTGATAAATGGCAGGAAAATGAGAGGTTATTTATGAGTAAATATTATTACATATGATAAAACATTGGCAATGTCTGAGAGACCTGGTGTAAATATTTCATACTTTTATCTGTCAGGGGCGGGATTTTGTAGACAAAACCATTTAGGCTCCTCCCACTTTTGATAAATGGCGGGAAAAATGAGGGGTTATTTATGAATGTTTTTTATTGCATATGATGTCTGGTATGAATATTTTACACCTATATCTGCAGTCATGGGCGGGATTTTGTGGACAAAACCATTTACGCTCCTCCCACATTTTGTTACAAATCTACAAATTCTAGGTTAGAAAATATTTGTTATGCATTATGCAGACTTGACAAGTGTATCTTGGCAGAAAAATGAGAGGTTATTTATGAGTGAATATTATTACATATGATAAAACACTGGCAATGCATATAATAAAACACTGACAATGTCTGAGAGACCTGGTATAAATATTTCACACCTTTATCAGTTACATGGGCGGGTTTTTAGGTCACCTGACCGAAGGTCATGGTGACCTATTGCGACCGTGTTTCGTCCGTCGTCGTGCGTCGTGCGTCGTGCGTCGTCCGTCGTGCGTTAACTTTTAACATTTTCGACTTCTTCTTGAGAACCATTGGACGGATTACAACCAAACTTGGCAGGGAGCATCCCCATGGGAAGCCGCTTCAGATTTGTACGAATCATGGAGTTATCTCCCTTTGGGGCCCCATAAAGGGCCAAAAAGGGGTTAAATAGGGTACATCTTAAAAAATCTTCTTCTCATGAACCGGCTGTTGGATTTGATTTACATTTGGTAGTTAGAGTCTTTAGGGCAAGGACAACAAAGTTTGTACAAGAGAAAAAAATCCGCCCAGAAATGGCCGTGCTGGGGATGGGGGATGGGAGGGGGGGGGTCGGGGTATTAGTTAACTTAACATTTTCGACTTCTTCTTGAGAACCATTGGACGGATTACAACCAAACCTGGCAGGGAGCATCCCAATGGGAAGCCGCTTCAAATTTGTACGAATCATGGAGTTATCTCCCTTTGGGGCCCCATAAGGGGCCAAAAAGGGGTTAAATAGGGTACATCTTAAAAAATTTTCTTCTCATGAACCGGCTGTTATAATTTGATTCACATTTGGTATTTAGAGTCTTTAGGGCAAGGACAACAAAGTTTGTACAAGGGAAAAAAGTCCGCCCAGAAATGGCCGTGCTGGGGATGGGAGGGGGGGGGCGCGGTATTAGTTAACTTAACATTTTCGACTTCTTATTAAGAACTATTGGACGGATTTCAACCGAACTTGGCAGGAAGCATCCTAATAGGAAGCCGCTTCAGATTTTATACAAATCATGGAGTTATCTCCCTTTGGGGTCCCATAAAGGGCCAAAAAGGGGGTAAATTGGGTACATCTTAAAATATCTTCTACTCATGAACTGGCTGTTGCATTGGATACACATTTGGAAGTTAAAGTCTTTAGGGCAAGGACTACAAAATTTGTACAAGAGAAAAAAACTTGTCAATAAATGGCCATGCTGCGGATGGGGGATGGGAGGGGTTAGCGTTATTACTAAACTTTGAACATTTTCTTCTTCTTTTTTAGAACCATTGGACAGATTTCTACCAGACTTGGCAGGAAGCATTCCAATGGAAAGCCGCTTCAGATTTTTACAAATCATGGAGTTATCTCCCTTTGGGGCCCCAAAAGGTGCCAAAAGGGGGTAAATAGGGTACATATTAAGAAATGTTCTATTGTTGGATTGAATTCACATTTGGTATTTGAGTTTTTAAATAAGTTTGTACAATAGAAAAAAAGACTGTCAAGAAATGGTGGTGCTGGGGGGTTGCGCTTTTTGTTAACTTAACATTTTCCTTAAAGGGACATTTCATTCCAATTTCAATTTTTTAAAGTATGTCTTGATGCCAAGATTGGTTATTTTAATGAATATAAATACTATTAGTTTTTTTTAAGTTGTTGCCAATAAGCGAGACACACGCATTTAAAGTTGAGACATAATCGATAGATTGCATATAAATCCGAACTGTTGTCCACAACAATTTGTTCAATTTTAACACAAAAAAAAAAATTCTCGTAAACGGCGCAATATTTTGGCTTGAAATTTTCGGAATTTTCATAAGGAAATATGCTCTTTCAGATAAGAATAAAAGTAAAATATATTACAAAAAATTCTGAAATGTCACTTTAAATGTTTGTGCTCATTTGATTCAGGTGACCGATAAGGCCCTCTGGGCCTCTTGTTTGACAGAACCATTTAGGCTCCACCCACTTTTGATAAATGGCAGAAAAATGACAGGTTATTTATGAGTAATTATTATTGCATATGATAAAACACTGGCAATGTCTGATAGTCTGGTATAAATATTTCACACCTTTATCTGCAGTCAGGGGCGGGATTTTAGCATTTAGGCTCCTCCCACTTTTGATAAATGGCAGAAAAATGAGAGATTATTTATGAATGAATATTATTACATATGATAAAACACTGGTAATGTCTGAGAGACTGGTGTAAATATTTCACACCTTTATCATTCAGTCAGGGGCGGGATTTTAGCATTTAGGCTCCTCCCACTTTTGATAAATGGCAGAAAAATGAGGGGTTATTTATGAGCGAATATTATTATATATGATAAAACATTGGTAACATCTGAGAGACTGGTATAAATATTTCACACCTTTATCATGCAGTTAGGGGCGGGATTTTGTAGACAAAAGCATTTAGGCTCCTCCCACTTTTGATAAATGGCAGAAAAATGAGAGGTTATTTATGAATGAATATTATCACAACTGATAAAACATTGACACATGATGCAACTAAGTGTTAGAGCTTCAGAAAATTTTGGAGACAAGAAAAAGTTTGTTATTTTAGAAAGTCTAAAATTTCATTTTTTGGGAAAGGGATTTAAGACTTAAGAAAATATTTGTGATGCATTATGCAGACTGTATCTTGGCAGAAAAATGAGAGGTTATTTATGAGTGAATATTATTACATATGATAAAACATTGGCAATGTCTGATAGTCTGGTGTAAATATTTTACACCTTTATTTGCAGTCAGGGGCGGGATTTTGTTGACAAAAGCATTTAGGCTCCTCCCACTTTTGATAAATATGGCAGGAAAATGAGGGTTTATTTATGAGTGAATATTATCAGAACTGATAAAACATTGACACATGATGCATCCAAGTGTTAGAGCTTCAGAAAATATTGGAGACAAGAAAAAGTTTGTTATTTTAGAAAGGGTAAAATTTTGTTTTTTGGAAAGGGTAGACTTAAGAAAATATTTTTGATGCATCATGCAGACTTTACAAGTGTATCTTGGCAGAAAAATGAGAGGTTATTTATGAGTGAATATTATTACATATGATAAAACATTGGCAATGTCTGATAGTCTGGTATAAATATTTCACACCTTTATCTGCAGTCAGGGGCGGGATTTTGTAGACAAAAGCATGTAGACTCCTCCCACTTTTGATAAATGGCATAAAAGTGAGGGGTGAAAATATTTATTATTCAAGGGGCGTCCGTGGCCGAGTGGTTAGTTGCTGACTCAGGATCACTTGCCCCTCACCTCTGTTGGTTCGAATCCCGCCAGGGACGTATGAACTTTCATGTGAGGAAGCTATCCAGCTGGCTTGCGGAACGTCGGTGGTTCTACCCAGGTGCTCACTTGGGGTCTTCCTCCACCATTCAAAGCTGGAAACATGTCAAAAGAAGGGAGTTCCTTCCTGGGCACGCCCAGTCTACTACTCGGTCATATGGGCAACCGGCAACCGAGGATAAATAACCTAAAAACAATTTATTATTCAATATTATTACATATGGTAAAAGATTGACACCTTTTGATGCACCAAGTTATAAAACTTTGGAAAATATTGAAGAAATGGAAGAAAATGCTGATGACCAGCATTTTCTCCCCTTTTCTTCAACATTTTCCAACATAATCATAGCATGATTTCTTTCTGACTGTCAAAATTTTAAAAATCTATCATCCGCAATTCCTTAGACATTAGAGCAACTTAAATTTTGTTGTTTTGGAAAAGGTAAAAGTTCAGGAAATGCCTTTGATGCATCATACAGACTTTACAAGTGTATCTTGGCAGGAAAATGACAGGTTATTTATGAGTGAATATTACCACAACTGATAAAACATTGACACCTTTTGACACATATCTAAGTTTAAGAGCTTCAGAAAATATTGGAGACAAGAAAAAGTTCAATATTTTAGAAAGGGTAAAATTTTGTTTTTTGGGAAAGGCTAGACTTAAAAAATTATTTGTGATGCATTATGCAGACTTAACAAGTGTATCTTGGCAGAAAAATGAGAGGTTATTTATGAGTGAATTTTATTACATATGATAAAACATTGGCAATGTCTGAGAGACCTGGTATACATATTTCATACCTTTATCTGCAGTCAGAGGCGGGTTTTGTAGACAAATCCATGTAAACTCCTCCCACTTTTGATAAATGGCGAAAAATGACAGGATATTTATGAGTGAATATTATTACATATGATAAAACACTGGCAATGTCTGAGAGACTGGTATAAATATTTCACACCTTTATCTGCACTCAGAGGTGGGGTTTGTAGACAAACCTATTTAGGCTCCTCCCACTTTTGATAAATGGCATAAAAGTGAGGGGTAAAATTATTTATGATCAAGGGGCGTCCGTGGCCGAGTGGTTAGAGTCGCTGACTCAGGATCACTTGCCCCTCACCTCTGTTGGTTCGAATCCCGCCAGGGACGTATGAACTTTCATGTGAGGAAGCTATCCAGCTGGCTTGCGGAACGTCGGTGGTTCTACCAAGGTGCTCACTTGGGGTCTTCCTCCACCATTCAAAGCTGGAAACAGGTCAAAAGAAGGGAGTTCCTTCCTGGGCACGCCCAGTCTACTACTCGGTCATATGGGCAACCGGCAACCGAGGATAAATAACCTAAAAAACAACAATTTATGATCAAATATTATTACATATGGTAAAACATTGACACCTTTTGATGCACCAAGTTATAAAGCTTTGGAAAATATTGAAGAAATGGAAGAAAATGCTGATGATCAGCATTTTCTCCCCTTTTCTTCAACATTTTTCAACATACAAGTAATCATAGAATGATTTCATTAGGTCTGAATGTCAAAATTCTAAAATTCTATCATCCGCAATTCAATTTAGACCGACCAAAATTTTGTTGTTTTGGAAAAGCTAAAAGTTCAGAGAGTGTTTTTGATGCATCATACAGACTTTACAAGTGTATCGATGGCTGAAAAATGACAGGATATTTATGAGTGAATGTTATTGCATATATGATAAAACACTGGCAATGCATATGATAAAACACAGACAATGTCGGAGAGACTGGTACAAATATTTCACACCTTTATGATCATGCAGTCAGGGGCGGGATTTTTTAGGCAAAAGCATTTTAGGCTCCACCCACCTTTGATAAATAGCAGAAAAATGAGAGAATATTTATGAGTGAATATTATCAGAACTGATAAAACATTGACATATGATGTATCCAAGTGTTAGAGCTTCAGAAAATATTGGAGACAAGCAAATTTTTGTTATTTTAGAAAGGGTAAAATTTTGTTTATGGGAAAGGGTAGACTTAAGTAAATATTTTTGATGCAACATGCAGACTTTACAACTGTATCTTGGCAGAAAAATGACAGGTTATTTATGAGTGAGTATTATTACATATGATAAAACACTAGCAATGTCTGATAGTCTGGTATAAATATTTTACACCTTTATCAGTTACATGGGTGGGGTTTTGTTGACAGAAGCCATTTAGGCTCCTCCCACTTTTGATAAATGGCATAAAAGTGAGGGGTAAAAATATTTATGATTCAATATTATTACATATGGTAAAACATTGACATTTTTTGATGCACCAAGTTATAAAGCTTTGGAAAATATTGAAGAAAGGGAAGAAAATGCAGATGACCAGCATTTTCTCACCTTTTCTTCAACATTTTCCAACATACTCATAGAATGATTTCATTCTGACTGTCAAAATTCTAAAAATCTATCATCCACAGTTCCTTAGACTTTAGAGCAACTTAAATTTTGTTGTTTTGGAAAAGCTAAAAGTTCAGAAAATGCTTTTGATGCATCATACAGACTTTACAAGTGTTTCTGGGCAGGAAAATGACAGGTTATTTATGAGTGAATATTATTGCATATGATAAAACCCTGGCAATGCATATGATAAAACATTGGCAATGCATATGATAAAACACTGGCAATGTCTGAGAGACTGGTATAAATATTTCACACCTTTATCATGCAGTCAGGGGCGGGATTTTGTAGACAAAACCATTTAGGCTCCTCCCACTTTTGATAAATGGGGGAAAAATGAGAGGCTAATTATGAGTGAATATTATCACAACTGATAAAACATTGACATATGATGTATCTAGGTGTTAGAGCTTCAGAAAATATTAGAGACAAGAAAATTTTTGTTATTTTAGAAAGGGTAAAATTTTATTTTTTGGGAAAGCGTAGACTTAAGCAAATATTTGTGACACATCATGCAGACTTTACAAGTGTATCTTGGCAGAAAAATGACAGGATATTTATGAGTAAATATTATTACATATGATAAAACATTGGCAATGCATATGATAAAACATTGGCAATGTCTGAGAGACTGGTACAAATATTTCACACCTTTATTTGCAGTCAGGGGCGGGATTTGTAGACAAACCATTTATTGGGATCCTCCCACTTTCGTTAATGGCCCAAAAGTTTATAAAAAATCTTATTCCTCTTTATAGTGATTACCAAGAAATGTTTGGGCATTCTTGAATATAAAACCTTGAACTCAAGGATATCGAAACATGTTATACAGTCATGTCTTAGAACCAAAAAAAACTGATTAATTTTCAAAACTAGTCTTGTTACATGATGATGTATTGGCTTTTCTGTTCTTTTTGTTCCTAAAAACCTGGAAATTATTTGTTGGAAATGATTGTTCTACCATCATGATTGACATTTTACTAGTGTATTATGGCTGGAAAATGACTGGCAATTGCTGTTTGTCTGCTCATTTTTTCTTTGAATAATACCAGCACTTGTTAAAGGAGTACATGTTGCATGTCATGGCAGATCTCATTTCTGGTTTATATGTAGATCTATACATTGTAGAAGGTTGGACATATATCTGTTCCACCAGTCTGTCCTTGCCTACATAGTTTGCCGTCTTACACTCTATCTTGATAAAGTCAATTTATTGCTAGAAAATTGGTATATTATAGTGACAGCGGCACTTTTGTTCAGGCATTGCAGATAAACATTAGAGTGCATGTAATCTTGCTGCTTAATGTAACTTTTTATATGTTTCAGTTTGGAACGATTTAAAAAATGATAGATCTAGATTCTATTTAATAAAAAAAAAAAATTGAAATATCGGCTTGCCATTTACTCTTGATGCCTGCATGTTCATGGAGTTGATTATGTTATATTTCTAGCAAAAACAGGTTGCCCTACAATTCTGTAACAAACTCACATCAACCCTTTCTCAAATCACCGCAAAATTAGACCTCTCTAATTCAAAAGCTGCTGCCGATGACAAATTGGAAATTAGAACATGGAATTTGTATACACAATTCAACATAAAATATTGAGGCAGAAGGAGAAAATGCTGGTTAGCAGCATTTTCTTCTTTTGCCTCAATATTTTCCCAAGCTTTTTTAGATGCATCAAAAAGCTTCACTATTAGGGAAAGGGTTAAATCCTATGAAGATTCACTTGATGCCATTATGAGATCTCTCATTAACCCTTTCCCAAACGACAAAATTTTAGGGTGATCCACTTTAAAAACTGCTTCAAACGACAAAATGAAAGTAATTAAAGATAGAATTTGTGTAAAATATGGCATAGAAAATATTGAGACAAAAGGAGAAACTGCTGGTTATCAGCAGTTTCTTCTTTTGTTTCAATGTTTTCACAAGCCTATTCTATTAAGGACGTCAAAAGTAGGTCTTGTTTGGGAAAGGGTTAAACATATGCTAACAATTTCTTGAGGATATAATGGGGTGTTTATCCATCTATTTTATAGGCCATTACATATTTCAAATTCTCACTTTTTTCTCAGTAATACCTCCAATTAACTCTTTCCCAAAGGCAAAATGTTGTACTGTTCCATTTTTCTGTTAAGGATATCAAAACAAGGTCTTTTTTTGGTAAAAGATCATATTTTTTAAGTCATAACATTTTTCAAATTCTCACTTTTTCTCAGTAATAGCTCCAATGAACTCTTTCCCAAATGGCAAAACATGTACTGTTCCAATTTGACAGCTGTATTGTTAAGTTGCATAAGATGGATGTTGAAAGGTGGGATTCGTGTACATGTAAAATTATACATAAGTAGCATATGAAATATTGAGGGGAAAGGAGAAAATGTAGGTTGTCACCTTGTCTTCTTTTGCCTGCTTGCCCCCAATGTTTGTCCTATCCTTTTTGGTAGGGAAGTCAAAAAAGGTATTGTTTGGGAAAGAAACTTTTTTTTGTTTAAATAAATATTTCAAGTTTTCACTTTTTCCCCCTGTAATAGCTCAAATAAACCCTCAAAATTGATTTAGCCTGAAGTATAATATCTCTTATAACCTTGGATAAATTTGTTTCTTACTCAATATTTAACCTTTTTCTAGACAGAACATTTAGCCTTAAATTGTTAAGTTAGAACCCGAGAATTTCCTACATGGACTTTTCCTGGAAGTCTATGGGGATAATCTGCAGCGCTAGTCCCATGCTTAAAGTTAATTTACTGTTCTAGAACAGTTCTAAAAGTGCCATTTAACATTCCAGAACATTCTAGAACAGTTCTAGAACTAAAATTGCATTCTTGAATTTTTTTCGCAGGGGGATAATACCAGCATATTACATTTTTCAAAATATTTTCAAGACCATTTTCTTGTGGTCATAATTATATTTTGGCAATGGTATTAACCCTTTCCCAAACAAGACCTGATTTTGACGCCCCTTACAGAAATGGCTTGGGAAAACATTGAAACAAAAGAAGAAACTGCTGATAACCAGCAGTTTCTCCTTTTGTCTCAATATTTTCTGTGCCGTATTGTACACGAATCCCTTCCTTTTTAACATCTGTTTTGTCCTCTACAACAGCTTTTAAAAAGGACCACCCTAAAAATTTTGTTGTTTGGGAAAGGGTTAAGCTGACTACATGAAGAGCCTATTAACACTTGCTTGGAATCCGTTCTACAGGTTTTCCACCCAGGCAGATTAAATTAATGACAGATGTTTTTAAACTGTTACACACATGATAGACTCATTTTCATACCACCTGTTGGCTAATTCTCATATCTTTTAAGATTTATTTTAGATTTTAATTAGCTTCATTTCATATGCACTTCTTTATTATATCCTTTACCTGGAGTAAAACAAGAAAACATGAACACTGCAGTTTTGCAGTGTTCTGACTTTTTCTAACCATTTTGGCTGATCAATTCTATGCAAGAATGGTCTACTTTGACCTCAGCTATTCACGGTGGATAATCATGTGATACAATATTTTCAGAAAATCTTCAATAACTTTGTAAATACTGGACCGATTTGAATTCGGTTTGAAGCAAAGAATGTGGACAGATATCACACATTAGATTGACGTGGTTGATTTTTGATAAATCAACTGATAAAAAAGTTATTGAAGATAAACCAAAATTTTGGTTTATCTTCAATAACTTTTTTATCAGTTGACTTTTCAAAAATCCAACACGTCCAGCTTATTCCTGGCATTTTCCCACATTCTCTGCTTCAAACCGAATTCAAATTGGTCAAGTATTGACAAAGTTATCAGAAATTCTAAGTCACATGATTATACACTGTGCTATTACTAACACAAATTCTGCTGAAGCAATTGTCATCCTTTTAGCTGATTTGGTACTGCCAAGTCTTAACTTAGCCATGGATACTGCAAAAGTACCAATTCCATTTAATGGCCAACATCTTTTCTGACATTCAGACATGTGTCATTTGTTTTTGTCTTTTTCTCTCAGTAATCATAATGGGCAAACCATCTATGTGAGAAGTACAGCTGCTAGGGGCTCTACACTGATGCTATAATGGCACAGACTTATTTATAAGAACTTGGACTAATTCTGCAAGGGGTCCAATTCCATTATGACCAACATCTTCTCTGACATGACATTGAGACATGTGTCATTTGTCTTTGTCTTTTTCTTTCAATAATGACCAAACTATCTACATGTACTTGTTTGTGAGATGTGCAGCTGCTGCTGACTATAAAATTACACGAAAATATGCCTAGAGTATATACCAAAAGTTTGGCCTAGACTTATTTACAAGAATTAGGACCGATTCCTCAAGAGGTCCAATTTCATTTTGAACAACATCCGTTCTGACATTTGATATTTAGACATCTGTCATAATTTTGTCTTTGTCCTTTTCTCTCAATAATGACCAAACCATCTACATGTACTGGTATGTGAGATGAACAGCTGCTGGTGCCTTTAAAATGGCGGAAACAATACAGGGTTGCCACGCGTCAGGGAAATGTCAGGGAAATTTAAATTTTTTCAAGGTCAGGGAATTGTCAGGGAATTTTGTGAACTGTCAGGGAAATTTGAAAATACAGGCAAATGTCAGGGAATTGTCAGGGAATTTTGAAAAAATTGGATGCATTGCCACATGTTTAATGATTTCAACGTTGCCTTTCAAAAAATTCTCAAAATGTCGCGAGTTACTGCGAAAATCCGCGACGAAACATGTCAGGGAATTTTCCAATTGTGTCAGGGAAATGTCAGGGAATTGTCAGGGAATTTTATTTCCACTGACTAGTGGCAACCCTGCAATATGCCTAGGGTATATACCAATAGTCTGGCGTAGACTTATTTATAAGAATTTGGACCGACCAATTACATTTGGGCCAGTATATCCGTTCTGACATTTGACATTGATACATATGTCATTTGTATTTGTCCTTTTCTCTCAATAATGACCAAACCATCTACACATACTGGTGATGTGAGATGCGCAGCTGCTGGTGGCTTTAAATTGACGGAAACAATATGCCTAGGGTATATACTAATAGTGTGGCCCGGACTTATTTATAAGAATTTGGACCGACCAATTACATTTGAGCCAGTATCCCTTCTGACATTTGACATTGAGACATCTGTCATAATTTTGTATTTGTCCTTTTCTCTCAATAATCTACAAATATTGACCAATCTATACAAAAGTTGGACACAATGTTGGTGACCTTATATAAGATCTCGGATGAGTTTTGGTTTTGGTTTGATCGGACCAGAATGTCCTGAGTTATCTGCCCTTGAATTTGAAAAGAATTGCTGTTTTTGACTACTTTCGACTTTGTTTACACTATAGCATCTACAATTATTGTTCAATCAAGACAAAACTTGGACACAATGTTAGTGACCATAAGATCTTGGATGAGTTCGATTTTTGGTCTGATCTGACCAGAAAGTCGTGAGTTATATGCCCTTGAATTTGAAAAAATTGCTGGTTTTGACTGTTTACTCTCTAGCATCTACAATTATTGACCAATCAAAACAAAACTTTGCCACAATGTTAAGGATCATAAGATGTCAGATGATTCAATTTTCAGCTTGATCGGTTAAAAAGATCATGAGTTATAATACATTCACAATAAGGAATGATTTTTGCGGGCTCGTGTGCTAAAAATAGATTTCTGATGGGAAATCCCTCAACAACGTTTGCCGGGTACCAGTCTAATATTTTGTTTATTGGTCATGAATCGGACAATTTTTTCGTAACAGTGTTAGCGAAAAAATATCATTTTCAAGCGAGATATTAGTCGATCATAGATAATGCAGGCGGGAACTAAAACTACGAAACATTGCGCATATTCAACATGCAACATTGATTCCAGATACGGAGACAGACCAGAAATGACAAACGTTTTTTCTTGACATTCCTCATCAGCTTAATCAGAAAAAACATCGAAAAGTCTAAAAGTAAAGTAGCTATGATCATGAAACTTCGCGGGTAGATAGATCTCACCAAGGAGGAGTGCAACGTACAACGAGCATAACTCTACCTTGCGTATTTTATGAGTTATTGCCCTCTGTTGTAGGCCTATTGAAAGCCTATGGGGTATCAAATCACATTCAGCGACGAATTCTAGTTTTTTCCCAGACAAATCCTTTCCTAAACAAGACCGGTTTTGACGTCCCCAACAGAAAAGTATTGGGAAAACATTGAGACAAATGAAGAAAATGATGATCGACCAAAAGACCTGCACAGCAAACAAAATGAGTGTGAATAACTTCTTTGGATATTGATGATCATTCTACTTTTGCCTTGATATTTTCTCTGACATAAAACACTAAAAGTATTCACACCCGTTTTGTCATCTGCAGACTTTTTTCAGTTTGGCCCAACATGACATGTGGCGTTTTGGAAAAGGTAAGCGAGTACGCACGAGCGGCACGGCGAATCTAAGCTAGGCAGGACCGTATGTGTAAACATTACTTGTCAACTAGTTATTTCATAGTTACCTATCTTAAAAAGTACACGACAGTGCAGCAACCTTCTCAACTCTTAATTAGAATGTTTCTCAACAAATGATTACGGTAATCCAGCTCTTAGAACATAATCTTCAGCAAGCTGATCGTGGAAAAACTTCGCGAGACTCACAGCCATATTTGTACGATAGAGGATTCCCAATCTATTTTTAGACCAGTGAGGCGTGACGATGACGTATTTGTTTAAACGAAAAACCGAATCCTATTAAAAGAGAATCGTTACGGTTGTTTTGGTTTATTTATAGGTAGAATAGTTACTTTTACCTATGTAAAATTAAAGCGAAACAAAGGTAACTATTCTCGTTTAATTTTGAATCGATTATATATGCTACTGAATTTGACAAAATTGATGTTTCAACGGTTTTTGACTTTGTTTACACTGTAGCATCTATAAATATTGACCAATTAAAACAAAACTTGTACATAATGCTGATGGCCATTAGATTCTGGATGACTTTGAATTTCAGTGTGATCGGATGAGATAGTCATGAGTTATATGCTCTTGAATTTGACAAAATTGTTGTTATGGACTGTTTTTCAGCTTTGTTTACTCTCTGGCATTTACAATTATTGACCAATCAAGACAAAATTGCTGTTCTCGACTATGTTTTTACTATAACAACCACAAAATTAATGGTGACCAATCAAGACAAAACTTTGATCTTGGATATAATGGTTAATAACCATATTAAGATCATGCATGAGTTTGAACTTAAGCACAATTAGACAAGCAAGACTTATTTATAAGAATTTGGACCGACCAATTACATTTGGGCCAGTATATCCGTTCTGACATTTGACATTGATACATATGTCATTTGTATTTGTCCTTTTCTCTCAATAATGACCAAACCATCTACACATACTGGTGATGTGAGATGCGCAGCTGCTGGTGGCTTTAAATTGACGGAAACAATATGCCTAGGGTATATACTAATAGTGTGGCCCGGACTTATTTATAAGAATTTGGACCGACCAATTACATTTGAGCCAGTATCCCTTCTGACATTTGACATTGAGACATCTGTCATAATTTTGTATTTGTCCTTTTCTCTCAATAATTGGCAAACCATCTACATGTACCGGTATGTGAGATTGGCTGATGCTCGTGGCTTTAAATTGATGGAAACAATATGTCTAGGGTATATACTAATAGTCTGGCGTAGACTTATTTACAAGAATTGGGACCGATTCCTCAAGGGGTCCAATTTCATTTTGAACAGCATGTCACATTTGACATTTAGACATCTGTCATAATTTTGTATTTGTCCTTTTCTCTCAATAATGACCAAACCATCTTCATGTACTGGTATGTGAGATGAGCAGCTGCTGGTGCCTTTAAAATTGACGGAAACAATATGCCTAGGGTATATACCAATAGTCTGGCACAGACTTATCTTATTTATAAGAATTGGGACCGATTCCTCAAGGGGTCTAATTTCATTTTGAACAGCATCCGTTCTGACATTTGACATTGAAAGTTGAAACATATGTTATTTGTCTTTTACTAATGACTACTATCTATTTGAGATGTACAGCTGCTTGCTGGTGGCTTGAATTTGCGTCTTAACCCATTACCAGACGGCAAAATTTAAGGCTGGTCTAAATTGAAGTATATTGCAGACAATCATTTCAAGGAAATGAAATTTAACATTTTTTGGTCATATCGGGTTGAAAACATTCTGGGAAATGAAGAAATTGCTTGTCACAAGCAATTTCTTTATTTTCCATTGTTTTCCAAAGCCTTTATAAACAGGACCTGGTGTCAATGTATGGGAATGAGTTATAATGACTGGAAAATATGCCTATGGTATATACCAATAATCTGGCCTAAGACTTATTTATCAGAATTGGGACCGACCAATTACATTTTGTCCAGTATCCCTTCTGACATTTGACATTGAGACATATGTCATTTGTCTTATCACTAATGGCCACTATCTATATTAGATGTGCAGCTGTTTGCTGATGGCTAGAATTTGATGTCTTAGCCTTTTCCAAAATGACAAAATTAGGATTATTCTTATTTGAAAGTAGCTGAAGATGACAAAATGGGTGTTTATGATGAAAGGATGCATGTACAGCACAGTGCAGAAAATATTGAGGCAAAAGGAGAAAATGCTGATAGTAATTTATTCTTTTGCCTCCATATTTTCTCTAGCATTTTTAGAGTATATACTATTAGTCTAGCTGAGACTTACAAGAATTAGGTCTGATTCATCAAAGGGTCCAATTTCATTTTGGCCAGCATACCCCCTGACATTTGACATTGAGACATATGCCATTTGTCTTCTACTAGTCTATATTGACCGCCATCTACATGAAATGTGCAGCTGCTAGCTGATGGCCTGAAGTGAATTTGATGTCTTGTTTGTACTTTTGTTAGAATTGGCACACAAGATGGGTGTACATCAGATAATATAAACCATGGGGACACATTTTTACAAACAAAAATATCATTTTGCATGTATAATATTTTCTGTCCTATACAAATACTAACTTGATTAATTATACCCCCCAAATTCAATTTGGGGGGTATATAGGAGTCAGGTTGTCGGTCTGTCTGTCTGTCTGTCTGTCTGTCTGTCTGTCTGTCTGTCTGTCTGTTGGTCCGTCTGTTGGTTTTTTCTTTAAAAATCTTCTCCTCCTCAACCACTCAGCCGATTCTTACCAAACTTGGCAGGAATGTTCCTTGGATGACCCTTTTCAAAACTTGTTCGTGAATTTTTGATTCGTCAAAAATTGTGGGCGTGGCAGGGCGGGGCTTATCGGACTTAGAGAAATCATATGAAAAATATTTAAAAATCAATTATCTGGCCAATTTAAAGCAAACTTGGCAGGAATGTCCCTTGAGTGACTGTATTCAACACATGTTCATGAATTTTTGATTGGGTGAAAAATGTGGGCGTGGCAGGGCGGGGCTTATCAGACTTCGCGAAATCATTTAATAATTCTTCAAAAATCTTCTCCTCCTCAACCACTTACCCGATTCTTACCAAACTTGGCAGGAATGTTCCTTGGGTGACCCTTTTCAAAACTTGTTCGTGAATTTTTGATTCGTCAAAAATTGTGGGCGTGGCAGGGCGGGGCTTATCGGACTTAGAGAAATAATTATAAAAATCTTTAAAAATCAATTATCTGGCCAATTTGAAGCAAACTTGGCAGGAATGTCCCTTGAGTGACTGTTTTCAACACATGTTCATGAATTTTTGATGAGGTGAAAAATGTGGGCGTGGCAGGGCGGGGCTTATCAGACTTCGCGAAATCATTGAATAATTCTTCAAAAATCTTCTTCTCCTCAAGCACTCAGCCGATTCTTACCAAACTTGGCAGGAATGTTCCTTGGGTGACCCTTTTCAAAATTTGTTCTTGAATTTTTGATTGGTCAAAAATTGTGGGCGTGGCAGGGCGGGGCTTATCGGACTTAGAGAAATCATATAAAAAATATTTAAAAATCAATTATCTGGCCAATTTGAAGCAAACTTGGCAGGAATGTCCCTTGAGTGACTGTATTCAACACATGTTCATGAATTTTTGATTGGGTGAAAAATGTGGGCGTGGCAGGGCGGGGCTTATCAGACTTCGCGAAATCATTCAATAATTCTTCAAAAATCTTCTCCTCCTCAACCACTTACCCGATTCTTACCAAACTTGGCAGGAATGTTCCTTAAGTGACCCTTTTCAAAACTTGTTCGTGAATTTTTGATTCGTCAAAAATTGTGGGCGTGGCAGGGCGGGGCTTATCGGACTTAGAGAAATAATTATAAAAATCTTTAAAAATCAATTATCTGGCCAATTTGAAGCAAACTTGGCAGGAATGTCCCTTGAGTGACTGTTTTCAACACATGTTCATGAATTTTTGATTGGGTGAAAAATGTTGGCGTGGCAGGGCGGGGCTTATCAGACTTCGCGAAATCATTGAATAATTCTTCAAAAATCTTCTTCTCCTCAAGCACTCAGCCGATTCTTACCAAACTTGGCAGGAATGTTCCTTGGGTGACCCTTTTCAAAATTTGTTCATGAATTTTTGATTGGTCAAAAATTGTGGGCGGGGCTTATCGGACTTAGAGAAATCATATAAAAAATCTATAAAAATCAATTATCTGGCCAATTTAAAGCAAACTTGGCAGGAATGTCCCTTGAGTGACTGTATTCAACACATGTTCATGAATTTTTGATTGGGTGAAAAATGTGGGCGTGGCAGGGCGGGGCTTATCAGACTTCGCGAAATCATTCAATAATTCTTCAAAAATCTTCTCCTCCTCAACCACTTACCCGATTCTTACCAAACTTGGCAGGAATGTTCCTTGGGTGACCCTTTTCAAAACTTGTTTGTGAATTTTTGATTCGTCAAAAATTGTGGGAGTGGCAGGGCGGGGCTTATCAGACTTAGAGAAATAATTATAAAAATCTTTAAAAATCAATTATCTGGCCAATTTGAAGCAAACTTGGCAGGAATGTCCCTTGAGTGACTGTATTCAACACATGTTCATGAATTTTTGATTGGGTGAAAAATGTGGGCGTGGCAGGGCGGGGCTTATCAGACTTCGCGAAATCATTCAATAATTCTTCAAAAATCTTCTTCTCCTCAAGCACTCAGCCGATTCTTACCAAACTTGGCAGGAATGTTCCTTGGGTGACCCTTTTCAAAACTTGTTCGTGAATTTTTGATTGGTCAAAAATTGTGGGTGTGGCAGGGCGGGACTTATCAGACTTAGAGAAATCAATAGAAAATTTTTTAAAAATCAATTATCAGGCCAATTTGAAGCAAACTTGGCAGGAATGTCCCTTGAGTGACTGTTTTCAACACGTGTTCATGAATTTTTTGATTGGGTGAAAAATGTGGGTGTAGCAGGGCGGGGTTTATCAGACTTCGCGAAATCATTCGATAATTCTTCAAAAATCTTCTCCTCCTGAACCACTGTGCCAATTCAAACCAAACTTGGCAGGTATGTTTCTTGGGTGACCCTTTTCAAAACTTATGTGTGAGTTTTTGATTCGTCAAAAATTATGGCCGTGGCAGGGCTAGGCTTATCGGACTTAGAGAAATCATGCAAAAAATCTTTAAAAATCAATTGTTTGGCCAATTCAAACCAAACTTGGCAAGAATGTTCATTGAGTGACTGTATTCAACACATGTTCATGAAGTTTTGATTGGGTGAAAAATGTTGGCGCGGAAGGGTGGGGGCTTACCAGAATTAGACGATTCTTCAAAAATCTTCTCCTTAACCACTTGGCAAATGCACACCAAACTTGGAAGGAATGTTCCTTGGGTGATCCTTTTCAAAATTGTTGTTCAAAATTGTTCGTGAATTTTGATTCATAAAAAATTATGGACTTTGTTGGGCGGGGCTAATCGGACTTAAAGAAATCATGTGAAAAATCTCTAAAAATCAATTATCTGGCCAATTTGAACCAAACTTGGCAGGAATGTGGGCATGGCAGGGTGTGGCTTATCTGACTTCGAGAAATCGTTAGACAATTCTTCAAAGATATTCTCCTTAACCACTAGGCCAATTCATACCAAACATGGCAGAAACGTTCCTTGGGTGACCCTTTTCAAAACTTGTTTATTCATCAAAAAGTGTGGGTGAGGCAGGGCGGTGCTTATCAGACTATAAGAAATCATGAGAGATTCTTTAAGAATAAAAAATTAGGCCATTTTGAACCAAACTTTGCAGGAATGTTCCTTGAGTGACTGTCCTCAACATCTTGTCGTGAATTTTGTATTTGTCCAAAAATGTGGGCATGGCAGGGCTGGGCATTATCAGACATAGAGAAATTGCTTGATAATTCTTTAAAAATCTTCTCTTTAACCATTTTGCAATTTGTTACCAAACTTGGCAGGAATATTCATTGTGTGACTCATTTCAAAATTTGTTCACAAATTTTTGATTTGCAAAAAATGTGTTCGTGGCAGGGCAGGGCTTATTGGACTTAACGGAATCAGGAGAAAATTCTTTAAAAAAGCAATTATAGGGCAAATTTGAACCGAATCTTATGTATATACCTTGAGTGACTGTCTTCAATAAATGTTTGTGAGTTTATTATTTATTTAAAAATGTGGGCATGGCAGGGCGGGGCTTGTCTTCCTCATACAATTTATATATTAATACTTTTAACATATTTCATTCTGATGTTTCAAAATTTGAGTGTAAAAGTTGAATCTGCTTATGAAGATCAAACTAGAACAGAGGTTGATATTGAATAGTAAATATGTATGCAAATGCTACTAAATGCCATATGATTGAATGCTAATGATGAGACTTCATTGCATACATAGGAAATTATGAAAACTTATTTTACAATAATCTAATGTGACATGTTTATTTGTTTACAACAAAATTCTTATTGTTCACAATTCAAACATGTATACATCTGGCACTCTTGTTTTTTCAGATGCTGTTAAGTGTTGTTTTGGACAAAGAAGAAGCTTTATCCTATATCATATAGCTGCAGCCATGGCGTAGTTTGTAGTGCATTAGACTCTCACTTGTGAGGTCACAGCGTTGATCCCCAGCTGCGGCAAACATCCTTTCAGACAAAATTGTCTCCCATCGATGAAGATGTTAAGCTGTATGGGCGAGCAGCTGGAGGCTCTGTAAGGGTGTTCTGGTAGTACTGGTATGAGAAACAACAGGAATCCTGAGAAAAATAGGATTCCATGATTAGGTGCTCCAGCTATGTGATGTCACCATAGTATTTGAAAGAGGCATTTAACACCAATCAATCAATCAATCAACCTAAATCATATTTGATCACTATGATTGAGATAGGGGATGTTCATTATACTTTTGCCTTTCTGTCTGTATTAATGTATGCCAGAGACTTTGCTAATGTGTTAAAAGAAGATATCCTGTCATTCTGCTTCCTCCCCCCCCCCCCCCAGACATTCATAACAGAATTCCAATAGGGCATCACTTGTCACATAGGTGAGACTACTGTTTCAAAATGTTCCCCTGTACATATGAAAGTAAGTAATTCACATATGTCAATGTAAAAACTTGACATTTTACTGAAATAGGCTATCGCATATGTCAACCCATACCAGGTAAGTGTGTAGTGAAACTCTCATGTTTAAATGACAAGCTATATAATCTGCAGAATATCAAGTTGTGAATTATCTTTATGTATTACAATAGAAAGTGAAAAAATATTTATATTGTAATACATATTTTAAAGTTTCACTAGTTATGGATGGGGCCTTTTACAGGGTTTGAACCGCCTTGTTGATCACAATGCTCTTCTTTATATTTTATTTTTTTCTCATTTAGAGTTGAAATATGCAATTACAGTTTTTGCCTTAAACCTTAAATTTCATTTTAAGTCGTGTTTACAATAACTGAATCTTTCGCTCAAATCTTAACCTTACTTTGGCTTCAAATATATTTTTGTTCTCTCTCTTCATATCCTAAACTGAAATTTTTTCGCAATTGGAAACATTTTTTTAGCATTTCAAAGTTACTGATTATAATGCTTTCTGAAAAAGATTTTGGAGAACATATAGTCGCCACACTGTCTGTTTATCCTCCTCTCCATCCATCGATGTGTCTGTAGCCAAATCTAAGCAACCCTTGGACCAAATCAATGAAACCTCCCATGTTAACTCTCTGTGTGTGTAGTATTTCCCAAAGATCTTTTTCTATATTTCCCAATTCAAGGCTATGTCAGAGAAAAATGGGTTTTAATGTAGAAATTAGTGTTTCTTTCATATATTTTCATCCAATGGGCAGAATTTAATGGAAATTTTGTATTAAAGTGATAAATGAGATGTTTTAGGCCAAACACCATAATCAATGTGCAAAAACTTGTCATAAAAAGGGGACTAAATGCAAGATAGCTTTGCATCTATTTCCGTCATTCTGTCCAAAGCTAATTCTCCACAAGCCTTAGACCAAATTGGATAAGACTTCAATATGAACTTCCTGCAATACTCTAAATTTGAGAATGTATCATGGCAAAGAGGGGCCTTTATGTAGAAATTAGCTTTTCTCTTATTTCTTTTAATCAAATTGTTAGAATTTAATGAAATTTCATACTTGCCTAATGAATCAGATTCTATAAACCACACACTTTAATCTGTTATGGAAAAAGGGTGCTTAATGTATGATAGCTCATTCTGATTTTGCAGTTCTCGAGTGATTTTTTTTTTGTGACAAACACTAATTCCAATTTCCGGGAGCATAACCTGTCTATGACAGCTGTTGTTTTGTTTTATTTCACTGTCCTTCTCTTTGTTTCAGGTTAAAAATCGAAGATTAATTGATTGTGATTATACTGTATAAACAGTTCTATATGTGGTGAATAAACAATATTGTTAAAAAAAGTGTACTTAATGTGACTAAATTTGTTATATTAGTTATTCATGTGACTTGATGTGGAGTTATTAGACGGTTGGAACTAAAGAGTGAACTTCATGTGACTTAATTTGTGATCAGTTATTCATGTGACTTGATTCCAATGATGTGAAGTTACTTGACAGCTGCAATAATTGTGCCATTTGACCCTTGTACAGTTGGGTTTGAACACAGGAGGGAATAGTGAAGATAAATTATATATAGTAAACGAAAGGTAAATGTCATTATTTGATGCCCACCTGCATTGATTTTTCTGTTTGTCAAATACCTTTTAACCCTTTCCCAAACAAGACCTGGTTTTGACGTCCCTAATAGAAAAGGCTTAGGAAAACATTGAAACAAAAGAAGAAACTGCTGATAATCAGCAGTTTCTCCTTTTGTCTCAATATTTTCTATGCCATATTTTACACAAATTCTATCTTTAATAACTTCCATTTCGTCATTTGTGGCAGTTTTGAAGGGGATCACCTTAAGATTTTGTCGTTTGGGAAAGGGTTAAGGAATGCAACCCATCATTAGCACCACAGAGCCAGAGGCCTGAAAAGTGCCAGTAATTCCTAAACTGTGATACATTTCCATTCCAAATACGAACATGATCATTTTGAACGGTTTAGAATTTTGAATTAATGCATACTTATGGAAATATTTGACTAAAATGTTCAAAATTACCTCCCTTGCATATGAATAAAGAGTAAAATAATATTTGAAAATTATTTTCTTCTTGAAGCATAATCTTTAAATTGGGCATGGTGAATCAACTTATATGAAGTGTATTTACAAGTGTGTGTAATTTGATGCATTTCATATTGCTAGAAAGTGATGTTTTAAGGTTTACAAACTGAGAATGAAATGCAGAGCCAGAGCCGAAATTTGAAAAGTGCCAGTAATACCTAACCTGTGTTACATTTCCATTCCAAATACAAACATAAGCGTTTTGTATAGTTTGGAATTTTGAATTAATGCATACTTATGGAAATATTTGACAAACCTGTTCAAAATTACCTCTCTTGCATATGAATATAGAGTAAAATGATATTTGTAAAATATTTCCTTCTTGAAGCATAATCTTGAAATCCGGCATGGTGAATTAACTTATGTGAAGACAGTGAAGTGTATTTACAAGTGTGTGTAATTTGATGCATTTTATATGGCTAGAAAGTGGTGTTTTCATTCTCAGTTCATAAACCTTAATGATGGGCTGTATACCTTAATTGAACATACATCAAGGTAATGCATTGAGGTCAAACTAAAAGTCATTCTATTGGTGGTTATCAAAAATGTATTGATTAGTAAGTTTGGTCTAATGGTTACATAATAACAACATTAATAGTAACTCTTTACCAAACATTCATTACACTGATGTTCATTTTAGTATAGTGTGTTTCATAATGTATGTTACAATTTCAAACAGATACATACAATACTATGTACAAACTTAGCGTAGTTAAATTTACAGACAGATTAGCATAGATCATTTAAAAACATACACACTATATATGGAAACATTAGATAGACAGGTCAGCAATTTCGGTCATTTCATTTTACTGAATATACTGTTTCTTATTATATGCTCAAAATAACATCAATTTTGATGTTGCTCTGCATTCAGTTTTGTTCTGATATTCTGAATTGCAGACCTTTTTGATCTATTGGGGATCATAAGTTTCTACTGCTAAGTTTTTCACTTGTTAGTTGGATACATAATTTTCATTTCTTCTATTACATATAAGTAACAGATTTTAATTCAAAACTGAATTTCAGAATGATTTAACTTTTCCCACTATTTTGAAAAAATGTGTACCTTTTGATGACGTCGAAAATGACATCGTGATGTCAATATTTTCTAGTAGAAATTAATTACATAAAACTGTCTTCAAAATTATATATAAACTAATTATGTACGAAGATAATGAATATCCTTTTATTTCATTTGAAAGTGTAACATATATTATTAGACACCTTGTATATCTAGAACTGTTACCTTTTTATGTCCCTGTATCGAAAGATCAGGAGGATATTTTTTTATTGTTGTCTGCTGTCAGACAGTCCAAAACTTAATGTGAAAACTTAACATAGGCCTTTTTTGGTGCATTTGTGTTTCACAAAGACATCTTCTTCATCTGAATTTTTAGGTGCAATATTTTTATGCCTTTGTATCGAAAGATGGGGGGGGGCATATTGTTTTCCTCATATCCGTCTGTCTGTCTGTCCAACTGTTAGTCTGTCTGTCTGAAAATTTACCTTTGCCTTTTTCTCCAAAGTTATTCAACATAAAAAGCTCGAATTTGGTATGTAACCTTCTTTCAATGATATCTATCTGTTCCATGCGATATGTAACCTTCTTTCAATGATATCTATCTTCCATGCGATATGACATTCATCAAGGTCATTCATTAATCCTTATCAACCCTTAACACAAAAACTTAACATGAAAACTTAGCATTCCCATTCTGGAGGCATTCATGTTTCACTAACACATCTTTTTTATTTATTTCAAATACTTCTTAACGTTATTCATTGAAACTTACATGTTACATGTGTTCAGAGTCATACCGTTTTAAAAAAAATCTGGCATTCATGTTGTGGAATTATGCCTAAAGTTTTTATTGAATTGCTAGTACTATGCAGCATTCACAAAATTCAAGTGTTGCTGAACACTGGCAGCTCTTATTTTCTATTTTCAGTCAAAACTAAGATGCCACGAAAGAAGAACTGGAGAAAGGCTGAAGTGATGAAGTCAAAGAGAAGCATGGCAGATGACAGTTTGGGTGTCTCCGGAATATCAGATGATGGTCCTTCGTCTCCATTAGAAGTCCCATCTGTGTTCATAGAGGGTGTCTCTGGAATAGTGCCGGATGGGGGCCTAGCCCACCCCATGTCTCCTTCGGGAGTCACATCCGTGTCACTAAAAACTGAAATTGAAAATGAACTTGAACATGGAGTTGAAATTGAACATGAACTTGAACATGGAGTTGAAATTGAACATGAACTTGAACATGGAGTTGAAATTGAACTTGAACTTGAACTTGGACTTGAAATTGAACATGAATTTGAACATGAAATTGAACATAAACATGAAATTGAACATGAAGATGAAATTGAACAACCTAAAATTGAACAACCTAAAATTGAACAACCTGAAATTGAACAACCTGAAATTGAACATGAATTTAGAATTGAACTTGAAAATTATCATAAAATTGAACTTGGAAATGTATTACTTGGAGATGAACTACTTGGAGATGAACTACTTGGAGATGAACTACTTGGAGATGAACTTCTCAAAGATGAACTACTTGGAGATGAACTACTTGGAGATGTGATTGAATCTGTGCCTGAAACTGTGCTTGGAAATGTGATTGAAACTGTGCTTGATGAAACACATAATACTGTGCTTAAGTCTGTACCTGAATCTATCTCGCTCAATCCTAAGCTTGTAGACAGGAGCACACTACCTCAAAGGAAAAAATATGATTTTTCTGCAAGAAGGCACTGTCAAAAAAATACTCTCATTGATAATGTTAGAACAGATCAGTTAAAACTTTCACATCCATTCAATGCAAACTACATCATGCTTGGATCATTCCATCAAGGTGATTTAATGTTTTCCCATTTTTCTAGAGGAAATCAATGTGTTGCCAATTCTCTTTGTTGTTTAATTAGAGATGGGAGTGAGTACACTCAAAATGAGCTTGATGAAATTTTGAAAGAGGGAGATTGTTTGTATAAAATGATAGTGAGCAGTAGAAACGATTCTACAAAGCTTTGTTCCAAGCTTGTAAGTTTTGATGAAATACCCTCTATTGTAACTATCTCAAGAAGTAAGTTTAATTTATACAAATATGAGATAATTTCTGGCGTAGCAATTCAAACTGACCCAAGTTCCCCATTACCAACTCTACAAGAAGCTCTCCAAATAGCATTTCAGAAATCTAAAAATTTACTTGTTATGATCGGTGCAATTTGCTCTGCAGTGTATCTTGCCAAGAACATGTATTGCTTTTTTGACTCTCATTCTCATGGCAGCAATGGCTTGGGTGCCCCAGATGGAAGATCTATTTTGTTAACATTCAAAAACTTACATGATCTTGTTACATTCATGTATGCTTTATATGAAAGCATGAGCTTAGATTTAGGCAATCAGTTTGAAATTCTTCCTGTTACTTTTTCCTGCTATTCTCAAATTTCTGACTCTTTAGTAGAAATTACTGTTTTAAACAAATCACAAAGTAAATATCAGGATAGAACAGATATTGAAGCAGATAGAACATATTTTGAACAAGAAAGAACATATGTTAAACAAGATAGAAAAAGTATTGAACAAGATAGAACATATATTGAACATGATAGACCAAATATGGAACCAGATAGAAGAAATATTGAACAAGATAGAACAAATATTCAACAAGATAGAACAAATATTGAACAAGACAGAACTAAAATTGAACAATACAGAACAAAAAATGAACAATATAGAGCAAATATTGAACAGGAGAGATCAAATACTGAACAAGAGAGATCAAACTTTGTTCAAAGAAGAATAACCAATGATCAAAATGAAGCAAGCAATATTTTTAATGAAACAAACACTGATAGAATTCAAATAGATGACGATCATAATAAAACAAATAATGATCAAAATAGAGCAAATACTGAAACAAAGAACAATAGAAATGGAATTAACAACGAGCAAAATGAACAAAACTTTGGTGAAAGTGGAACAAGAAATGATCAAAGTGTCAAAAATCGAAATAAAAGTGTAACAATCAATGATCGAAGTGAAACAAATAATGATCAAAGTGTCACAAATTGTATATTCCAAGATAATTCAGCTTGTAGAAGTACAGGTAACTGGCTACGATTCTACAAGATTCCAAAACAGAATTTAACTAAAAATCTAGAATATCCTGTATCAGAAGAGGAAAAGTTGTTGCGAAAAAAAGAAATGAAACGTACAATTGAAAGAGAGAGAATAGCATTAAAAAGAAGTTTACTTACAGAAGATGAAAAAATGCGAAATAGGGAAAAAGACAAAGTTTTAAAACAAAAACTACGTGGCATTGCACACATAAAAGAGGCAAGCAATGCAAGAGAATCTAAATTAAAAAGAATAAAAAGGCAGAATCCAGAAAATCGAGCCAAACACAATGAAAGAGAAAGTTCAGCACAGAGGAGGAAAAGGGAAGATCCAGAAGTTAGACAGAAAAAGAATGAAAGGGAAACTCCCGCTAAAAGAAAGATAAGGGAAGATCCAGAGGTCAGACAGAAAAAGAATGAAAGGGAAACTCCCGCTAAAAGAAATATCAGGGAAGATCCAGAAGTCAGACAGAAAAAGAATGAAAGGGAAACTCCTGCTAAAAGAAAGATAAGGGAAGATCCAGAAGTCAGACAGAAAAAAATGAAAGGGAAACTCCCGCTAAAAGAAATATCAGGGAAGATCCAGAAGTCAGACAGAAAAAGAATGAAAGGGAAACTCCTGCTAAAAGAAAGATAAGGGAAGATCCAGAAGTCAGACAGAAAAAGAATGAAAGGGAAACTCCTGCTAAAAGAAATATCAGGGAAGATCCAGAAGTCAGACAGAAAAAGAATGAAAGGGAAACTCCTGCTAAAAGAAATATCAGGGAAGATCCAGAAGTCAGAAAGAAAAAGAATGAAAGGGAAACTCCTGCTAAAAGAAAGTTAAGGGAAGATCCAGAAGTCAGACAGAAAAAGAATGAAAGGGAAACTCCTGCTAAAAGAAATATCAGGGAAGATCCAGAAGTCAGACAGAAAAAGAATGAAAGGGAAACTCCTGCTAAAAGAAATATCAGGGAAGATCCAGAAGTCAGAAAGAAAAAGAATGAAAGGGAAACTCCTGCTAAAAGAAAGTTAAGGGAAGATCCAGAAGTCAGACAGAAAAGAAATGAAAGGGAAACTCCCTCTAAAAGAAAAAAACGTGAACCTTCTTCTAATATTGATGTAGCCATTCATGCATTTCAGGAAAGCATTCAGCATGGACCAACTTTTATTTGCACCATTTGTAATAGACTTCTGTATCGTAACTCTGTAAAATACTTCAACAAATTAGAACATGAAAGCATGCAATTTTGCATCACAAACACAACATCAAATGATGGTGTAGAATACATTTGTTTCTCCTGTGAAAAGTACATGAAAGCACACAAACTCCCACCTTTAGCTGTTAAAAATGGACTAGAACTGGAAGAAGTCCCTTACGAAATCAATCAACTAAACTCATTAGAATCAATTTTCATATCCAGACGGATACCATTTATGAAATTACTGGCATTACCACGAGGAAAACAAAGGGCAATCCATGGTTGTGTGGTCAATGTTCCGATTGAACCAGAGCAACTAGCTTCTGTATTACCACGTCTACCTTCATCAGATTCTTTCATAACAGTTAAAGTGAAACGAAAACTGAAGTATCGAGGGCATTCTTACATGAGCACTATCAGACCAAGGAAAATCATTAATGCTCTCAACATATTAAAAAACCAACTGCACAATCCACATTATAAAGATGTGCTATTGAATGAGAATTGGATTGAAGACAGTGAAGAATTAAACCCAGATCTGTGGGACTCCCTTGTACAAACTGATCAAAGTGATGGTAACAAAGATGATGAACAGTTGTCAGGAGAAGAATCAGAAGACACTGATGATGAAAAAGAAGATGAAAGATCTAAACTTAGTGGTATAAATTTTGACTCTTGCATACAACCAAAGGACTTGCTACATGATGGTATTCTTAGTATGGCTCCTGGAGAAGGAAAAAAACCCATCAGTTTTATGCATGACAAATTTGCAGAAGAAATGTCATTTCCTCAACTACTTCCAAGTGGAAAATTTGGATTTTCGCATGAGCGTTCTTCAAAATTATCCTTGAAAAAATACTTTCAATGCCGACTATTGAACTGTGATAGACGATTTGCAGGAAACATAGATTACATCTTTTTTGCTCAGTACAGGGTAGAAGCAAAGGAAGTTTATGACAGTATTTCTATGAGTCTTCGTAAAGGAAAGGAACAAAAATTGACTGCTGGTGATTTGAAAAATAAAGTAACAGACTTTGCTAGAACAGACCTTGGAATTCATTTCATGCAGAAAATACGTGGATCTCCAGCATTCTATAACAAAATGTTTTATGATCTACTTGGTATGATAAGACAGTTAGGGCCTTGTACATTGTTTGTAACACTGTCTGCTGCAGACTTGAAATGGACAGATACAATCAGTATTATAGCTAAACAAAGAGGATATGTGCTCTCTAAAGAAGACATTGAAACTTTGTCTTGGGAAGAAAAATGTCATTTTCTACGCTCTGACCCAGTAACTGCAGCTCGGCATTTCAACAATCGTGTGAATCTATTTTTCAAGCATGTCCTTCTCAATAAAAACCTGAATCCCCTTGGAGAAATCATTGACTACAAATATCGAATAGAATTCCAACAGAGAGGGTCCCCTCATTTACATATGCTGGTTTGGATAAAGAATGCACCAAGTCTTGAAACCCATGATGAGGCAGACATAGTTGAATATATCAATAGTACAATCTCATGTGAACTTCCAGAAAATGACCCGGAGCTATTAGATCTTGTACAGACTGTCCAGAAACACACTCACTCTGTTGCCTGTAGAAAACATGGTAAAAGTTGTCGCTTTGATTTTCCAAGACCACCATCAAACAAAACACTAGTGCTGAAACCCTTGGAGGAAATGCCTACGACTGCAATGCAAAATGCTTACTCTGAAGCCCTGACTGCTGTTTATGAACAGCTTACAGAAGTAGATGAAGCAACTACACTAGATGACATACTTCAAAAAGCTCGAGTTTCAGAGACACTTTATACAAAAGCTTTACACTGGATAAAGACAAAGAGTGGTCAGCCAGCAGTGGTCTTAAAACGAAATCCAATTTCTGTCAACATCAATAATTACAATCCAACTTTGATTAAAGCATGGGAAGCAAATCTGGATGTACAGTTTGTTACTAATGTATATTCCTGTATAATGTATTTGGCTTCATACATTTCTAAGCCAGAAAAGACTCTAGGTGATGTACTACAGTCAGTGTGCAAAAGTTCCCAAAACTTGGGTGCAAAACAAGCCATGAGAAACGTTGCCAACAAATTCCTTACCCATAGAGAGGTCAGTGCTCAGGAAGCAGTGTATCGACTAATGTCACTTCCACTTACTCAAAGTTCAAGGGAGATTATATTTCTATGCACAGACATGCCAGAGGACAGGACAAGATTGTTCAAGCCTATGGACATTCTTCAATCTATGGATGATGAAGATGAAGATGTTTATTTAAAAAATATTCTAGACAGATACATGGCCAGACCTAACCAATTAGAAGACATATGCTTAGCAGAATTTGCAGCAAAATACAGGCCATCATACAACCAAGCTAAACCAATTGACACATCAGAAGAAGTGACATCAGAACATACATCTGAAAAAATAACACTCAAAGACGGATATGGATTCATGATAAAAAGACACTCACCTGCTATTATCCGGACACATCAGTGGTCAATCAAGAAGGATCCAGAAAAATATTTCCACTCACAATTATTACTGTATTGTCCCTGGAGAAATGAAATTAATGACTTGCTGGTTGAAACTTACCAAAACAGTTATCAGTTGAATCTGGACATTATTAATTTAAACAGGCAACATTATGAACACAAAGCAAATGAGGTTGCAGACGTTTTGGAGCAAATAGATGAATTTGGATTCAATGAAGATAACTGGATTACTGTTGCTCCACAAACAGAACAAGCCAGACTTGAAGAGTCGAATGAAGGTGTTGAGTGTGAGCCATCTGTCCTTGATGCATATGACACAAGCGCACATAATACAGGTATGGATGCAAGTGCAGTACCATATGAGTTTATTCCCTCCACAGAAGATGTTAATAATACTGACTGGAAATCCATGATTCTCTCATTGAACACCACCCAGTATTGTCTCCACCAGTTCATAGTTACATGGGCTTCCTCTCTGCTACTGTCACATACAAACCAAAAGACAAAGCCATTTAACATTTTTTTAACTGGCGGTGCTGGAGTTGGCAAAAGTTTTCTTGTCAGAACTATTGTTCAAACCGTAAAAAGACTTCTACAGAGAGAGAACCAGATAAATGATGTACCTATCTTGGTATGTGCGCCCACAGGAGCAGCTGCCTATAATATAGCAGGTTACACATGTCACTCGCTCTTTCAGTTACCAGTCAGAATGAGAAAAGATGACGATTATATACCACTGTCTAGAGAAAGGTTAGCTACTATGAAGGAAACACATGGAAATGTAAAGCTCATTGTTATAGATGAAATTTCAATGGTCAGTTCAGACATGCTGTTGACAATACATAGAAGATTGTGTGACATAATGACAAATGAAGAGCCATTTGGAGGAGTATCTATTCTAGCAGTCGGTGATTTGCTGCAGCTTCCTCCAGTTGCCCAGAAGCCTGTATATAGTCCCCCATCAGATCAAATGGCCTCCATATATGGATCTCTGTGGCAGAATAATTTCAAAATCATAGAACTGACTGAAATTCAGCGTCAAAAGAATGATGTAGTATTTGCTGAACTTTTAAATAGAATTCGAGTTGGTGATCAAAAAGTTGATGACATTAAACTTCTTCAGTCCAGAGTATCTACAAATTTATTGGAGAAATATCCAGAAAATTGCACTCATATGTATACCATCAACAAACTGAAAAATGAACACAATTCCAAAATGATTATGAATCTCAATCAACAAATTTTCATGTTTAAAGCTGTAGACACAAAAACAGATGAACAAACAAAGCGAATCATTCCGTCAACTTTTGAGAAAGATGCTGGAGGTCTGCTAGAAGAGCTTAATGTAGCAATAGGTGCCAGGGTGCTACTGACAAAAAATCTTGATGTTTCAGATGGCTTAGTGAACTCTGCCACTGGTACTGTAACAGGTTTTATTCCCAATTGGACCTCAGAAATGAACCCAGAAATGTTCAAACCAAAATACATTTTAGTCAATTTTGATGATGAACGTGTCGGCAAAATGTCTCGCTCACACTCAAGGGGCCTTCTATTAGATCAAAGATCTACTCCAGTACCTACTGTTGAAGTTCCAATTTACATTGGAAAAAGATCTTCAAAGGTAACATGTAAACGAGTACAGTTTCCTCTTTCGCTTGCTTGGGGTGTTACAATTCACAAGGAACAAGGCAAGACTGAAAACACAGCAGTTATTTCTACAGAAGGAAGATTCAACAATGGCCAATTCTATACAGCAGTTAGCAGATTGAGTAGATTAAGTGGGCTTTACTTTCTAGGTGATGTCTCTGATTCACTCATAAAGGTTAACAAAGAATCTCTACAAGAAGTCAATCGTATGAAACTAGAAAATTCATTTGTACCAACAATTCCCATCACGCTTACTAAATCTACTGATTTATTCTTGAAGTTACAACTGTTCAACATAAATTCAGTAAAACCGAACTTCAGATGTTTTCTCAAAGATTCGCTGCTACAAAATCATCATGTCATTTGTATTCAAGAAACATGGCTTACAGAAGAAGATGACACTCCTGAAATTCCATGCTACCACACTGTCAGACACGACCATATTAAAAGTGTGAGAAAACACAGACAAGGAGGACTATTGATGTTTATACACCAAGACTTCAGACAAATTGAACAGCATCATATCACTAACTCTTCTCTAGAACATCAGGCTATCATTCTGGAACACTCAAAAGATAAAACTCTACGAATTGCTGTTCTCTCAGTATACAAAAACCCCAAGATTTCACTTACAGAATTCCTCCCACAGTTTGAAAAACTCCTCCAAATAATACCTCACAACATACCATGTTACATTATGGGAGATTTCAATATTGACATGAGACGAAACACAAAAGCTTCTAAAGACATGCTTTTCCTCTCTAGATATTATGGTTTCATCCAACTTATCAAGCAACCAACACACAGAAGAGGAGGACTACTAGATCTGCTATTTGTAAATCGTGAAACCCATAGCACCCATACAGATGTCATTCAAACATATTACAGTGACCATTTTGCTGTATCATGTGCAATACCTCTTCAAAACCTTCGTAAGAAGGACCTCTGTGCTGACAATTAATTTTACATTTGGACCACTCATCACAAACATACTGTTGTATGAATACTGGTTATCTGGTTTCCTGCAATATACGAGAAAAAGTACTTAAGGTATATGACCCATCATTAAAAACACCACTTTCTAGCCATTGGACGTGCATCAAATTACACACACTTGTAAACACACTTCAAATAAGTTGATTCATTGTGCAGGATTTCAAGATTATGCTTCAAGAAGCAAATAATTTTCAAATATCTTTTTACTCAATATAATTATTCATATGCAAGGAAGGTAATTTATAACATTTTTGTCAAATACTTCCATATTTATGAATTAACTCAAAATTCTAAACCGTTCAAAATGCTTATGTTTGTATTTGGAATGGAAATATAATACAGTTTAGGATTTACTGGCACTTTTCAAATTTCACCTCTGGCTCTTTGGTGCTAATGATGGGTTGTATACCTTAACCTTGAAGATCTGCCTGATGTTTGTTTAAAGCGTTAAACTCATTTTATGAAGTATTTTAAGAATGATACAATGTTCATATACTTGAAAACTTTTCTGATTCAATTTATTAGTTTACAGTTTTAAAATATGAAAATATCAAAATGCACAAATACAGTGCTTTTGGGGGGTATGATCACTTTCAGTGATTTTCATGATTTTTTCATCTGTCAAAGCATGAGGGCGTGGCAGGGCGGGTCTTATCCGACTTCAAGAAATCGTTAAATAATTCTTCAAAAATTTTCTCCTCCTGAACCACTGAGCCAATTATTACTAAACTTGGCAGGAATATTCCTTGGGTGACTCTTGTCAAAATTTGTTTGTGAATTTTTGATTCGTCAAAAATTGTGGGCGTTGCAGGGCGGGGCTTATCGGACTTAGAGAAACCATGTGAAAAATCTTTAAAAATCAATTATCAGGCCAATTTAAACCATACTTGGCAGGATTGACCCTTGAGTGATTGTATTCAGTGTATGTTCATAATTTTTTCATCTGTCAAAAAATGAGGGCGTGGCAGGGCGGGGCTTATCCGACTTCAAGAAATCGTTAAATAATTCTTGAAAAATCTTCTCCTCCTGAACCACTGAGCCAATTCTTACTAAACTTGGCAGGAATGTTTCTTGGGTGACTCTTGTCAAAACTTATTGGTGAATTTTTGATTTGTCAAAAATTGTGGGCGTGGCAGGGTGGGGCTTATCAGACTTAGAGAAATCATGTGAAAAATCTTTAAAAATCATTTATTCGTCCTTTGTGAACTTAACTTGGCACAAATGTCCCTTTAGCGATTGTATTCAATGCATGTTCATGAATTTTTGATTCGTCAAAAAATGAGGGCGTGGCAGGGCGGGGCTTATCCGATTTCAGGAAATCGTAAAATAATTCTTCAAAAATCTTCTCCTTAACCACTGAGCCAATTCTTACCAAACTTGGCAGTAATGTTACTTGGGTGACTCTTTTCTAAACTTGTTCGTTAATTTTTGATTCGTCAAAAATTGTGGGTGTGGCAGGGCGGGGCTTATCGGACTAAGAGAAATCATGTGAAAAATCTTAAAAAATCAATTATCAGGCCAATTTAAACATACTTGGCCGGATTGACCCTTGAGTGATTGTATTCAATGTATGTTCATGATTTTTTCATTCATCAAAAAATGTGGGCGTGGCAGTGCGAGGCTTATCCGACTTCTTCAAAAATCTTCTCCTCCTTAACCTTTGGGCCAATTCTTACTAAACTTTGCAGGATTGTTCCTTTGGTGACTCTTTTCAAAATTTGTTCGTGAATTTTTGATTCTTCAAAAATTGTGGGCATGGCAGGGCGGGGCTTATCAGACTTGGAGAAATCATGTGAAAAATCATTCAAAATCAATTCTTTGACCATTTTGAACTTAAGTTGGCACCGATGTCCCTTGAGTGATTGTATTCAATGCATGTTCATGAATATTTGATTCGTCAAAAATTGTGGGCGTGGCAGGGCGGAGCTTATCCGATTTTGAGAAATCGTCAGATAATTCTTCAAAAATCTTCTCCTCCTTAACCACTGAGCCAATTCTTACTAAACTTGGCAGGAATGTTCCTTGGGTGACTCTTTTCGAAACTTGTTCGTGAATTTTTGATGCGGCGATTTTTTTTTTACCAAAATTGGCAGGAATGTTCATTGGGGGACTTATTTCAAAATTTGTTCGTGAAATTTTGATTTGCAAAAAATGTGGTAATGGCAAGGCATGGTTTATCAGACTTAACCAAATCATGAGAAATAAGCAATTATACAGAAAATTTGAACCTTGATTGACTGTCTTCAATGCATGGTTGTGAGTTTTTGGTTTATTGAAAAATATGGGCATGGCAGGGCGAGCTTTGGGGATTGTTAAATGTGTTGTTTGGTCTGTTGATTTTTTGTTCGCTCTATTTCCCAATTGATCAGCTCAAAGTTCAAATGAAATCAATTTCTCAAAATGCACAAAAACTGCATTTTTGGGGGGTATGATCACTTTCAGTGATATTCTAGTTTATTTTGTAGCAGCTTTCAAATCAGAAAATTTCAAGTTTTGTTTGCTTTGGAAAAAGTTTAAGGTAAGGCCTGTGTAATCAGTTATGGAACGAAATCTGTATGGTGTGAATAGACGATTTTAGACGATTCTAAGACGATTTTAAAGGGAAGTGATTTTCATTGCTCTCAACATTTAAACTTTTTGACTTTTGTTGGGTTTTTTGCCTACTCTTTATACAATTTAGAAACATTTTCAGAAAAATTGTTTAGAATATTCCCCGGAAAATTGAGCACGCTCAATTATTTCAGTTTTTGCGGAAACAGTCGATATTGCATCTAACAGTACTTTAAAAAGCGGGGAACTACTATCAGACAGTACCGGAATTGTTCGGTGTATGCTCGGCCTTACAAACATTTACGGAAAATGTCGAAATATAATGATTATTCAGGGAGTGCATTACGCAGGCCTTACCTTAACAAAATCTAGAATTACATCAAACAAGTGATTGGATTGGTGAAAATTATGTGCTTATAAACAGATGATATGAAATTAGAAAATAAGATTCAAGAATTTTTGGAGAAGAAGCATTTTTTGACTGGAGAATAATTGAATTTAATTTTTTCTGCTGTGCTAAATTATTCGATTACTTCAGCTGGGCAGGTCGGAAATTGAATCTGTGCTGTTGATTTTGAAACTTTCAATAGGCCAGACAATTTGAATTAGTGTCTGTTCTGGTATTAAAGAACAAGATACTGATTTGAATTTTTCTATTATCCCTTCATGCAATCCTAGCTTTATATCCATGTGTTAAATTACAAATTTTGAAAATAACTGTACTTTGAATTTGTGGTATGATGCATACAGTACATAAAATTGAATTTAGAAAAGTCCGAGAACTAATGTTGTCTGGTAATGGGTTAAACAATTGCAATGGTGGATGGGGTATTGTATTCAGCAAAACAAAGGTTTAGTCCTTTTCTGACAAGACGTGGTTTTGATGTCCCTGATAGGGAAGGCCTTGGAAAACATAGAGGCAAAAGAAGAAAATGTTGATTATCAGCAGACTTGTTTTTCTTACTATCGATAATGTATAATGTATTTAATAAACCTTGTTTGCTAAATGTATTACCCCATCCACCATATTTTTGCAGTTGTTTCAACCCATTACCAGTAAGGAAATATTCAGACTGGTCCAAATTCAAAGATGATGCAGAAGACAATTTCAATTGAATGAAATTTTACATTTTGATGGTCGACAGTAGGGGTAGAAAACATTGTGGGAAACTTGTCACAAGCAATTTCTTCATTTTCCACAATGTTTTCCCACAACTTTATCTTGTTTGGCTTCAGTGGATGGTAATATTGGTTATTGTTATATTGTCGTTGTAAATGCAAAACCTCGTATCTCGTTTTTGGAAAATTTTGAAGGGGGAGGTAAAAAGTGTAATAACTTTTCCCAAACTGAAAGGATTTACTTGAAATTTGGACATATTGTTCACAAATAATGTGTCATTAATACTGATTAGTACAATTATTTCAAAAACTGCAAGAATTGTCTTTACAGGGCACACAAGGTACTACTTTGAAAATCGCAAAGATCGACATTCCAGGTTTTGCATTTACACCAATGATATGTTCTTACATCATAGATCGGTACAGACTATGGTGTAGGTTAACCCATTACCAAACAGCAAAATTTTAAGTTAGTCCAAATTCAAAGATGATGCAGATGACAATTTTGAATGAATGAAATTTTACAATTTTGGTCACTAGGGGTAGAAAACATTGTGGGAAATGAAGAAATTGCTTGTTACAAGCAATTTCTTCATTTTCCACAATGTTTTCCAAAGTAATTATCTTGTGGGGAGTCAAAAAGAGTCATTTTGTAGTAATGGGTTAATGTTATATGTTCTTACATCACAGATCAGTACAGACTATGGTGTAGGTTAACCCTTTCCCAAACAACAAAATATTAGGGTGAGCCACTTCAAAAACTGCCACAAATGACAAAATGGATGTTATTAAAGATATGATTTGTGTAAAATATGGCATAGAAAATATTGAGGCAAAAGGAGAAACTGCTGGTTATCAGCAGTTTCTTCTTTTGTTTCAATGTTTTCCCAAGTCTTTTCTATTATATATTAGGACGTCAAAACCAGGTCTTGTTTGGGAAAGGGTTAATGCATTAGTTCTGGATGAACAGATGTATTGTTTGCTAATATTATCCGGTGCCAAGTAACAAGGGGATTCTGACTTTGAACACACAGATACATTTCTATAATGGACTAAACATGTGACTGACTTGTTTTTCTTTTTATCAGCCATAATGAAACAAACCTCGTTTTGTAGAAAATCATTGGTGTTATAGCAAAATGTCGTAAGTACAGCTTGAATCAAGCTGAAGTTACAAGGTTTTGCAAAAATGCTGATGATTATTACTCCACCCACCGTCTGTTTGGGAAAGAGTTATATTTTCTCTTTTCTATATTGTCAACTCTAAAATTTTCTCTCTAATTCTAAAATTGTGCAATGATCAATCTGATTGGCCAAGACATGCATCTTGTCAAATGAGATTGTTTTTATTTTTGATTTAGAAAAAGAAAAATTGTTCATAATTTTTTGTGCACGTAAGTCCTAACTCTGCTTTGAAAAAGCATTAGAGCTTGTATAATATAAATAAAACAATGGACCACCTTGAAGAAATCAGAAATTGCAATTGGACCCATATCAAACTTGCAACCATTCAGAAAATATTTTAATGATTGTGTACTTTTAGATAGGGTTCATGTATTTTCAAACTGAGAGTCATTCTTTAGCATTTTCATACCAGAACAATCTACATGCATTGTAACTAGATAAAACTAGTGTAATCATTGCATGAGCATTATATTTGAGCATTCTTTGTGACCATGACGTGACAAATAAAACTTAACAGATACATGTAATTCCTGGGACTGCACATATATACTCGGCAAAACTGCTAACGCATCACTCAGATATTTGTTAATATTTTTTTTAACGAATATACAGAATTACCTTCAAAATTTGCACATGCTGACTACCACCATTTGATAAGAGATCTATGAAATTTCATAGTAAATGTTACCCTATCTTGTAAAATATTGAACTTTTAATAAGGACACCCTTAATTCTAAAATTCATTAAGACTGAAATTTGATTAAAATGGAAAATTCACGCATTATAACTTTCAAACCTTTTGTATTGGCTGAAAGAGTTTCTGTTTATAAAAGTTACCCTTCAAAAAACAAATCGACGGCTTTAACTTTTTTTATGGGCGCGTAATGTATTCCCACAGAGGCATTTTTACATCACTAGTGCCGTAGGTATCATTGATGGCGTCGACGGCGACGTAGGTTACGTACACAAAAACGTATCGGTCTATATCTTATGAACTGTATAAGATGCAGTCTTGATATTTCACACATAGACAGGCCCCAGCAAGACCTTTCACATGACACTACAAAATTTGACCTTGTGACCTTGACCTTGAAAAATTGACATTTTCTTTCAAAAAGGTGCGTCTATGCGAGCTACGTTGTCCCGGAGCAGCCCTTGTTATGTTAGATAGAAAATTAATTTTTTAGACTTTAATTTAAAAATAAACCAGCTTTCAAAATCAATTCAAACAAATATGATTGAAAAAGATCACAAGTTACACCAGCCGAAAAACTGTTTTGGCCCCCTTTGGTATGACACGGTCACATAAGAAAGAAAACTAGGAAATAGTTTTATGAATGAGTGCAGAAACTTGTGGGATAAACATTTGCCAAATTATAAATCTAAATCTTTGACAATAAAGAAGTTATGCAATTTTAAAAAGTGATGCGTTAGCTCTTTTGCTGAGTATATAATGTACAGGGTGGCTTCATTTTAGTACCATTAGAAACTTTTTTCAAGAACCAGGCCAAACCCTTGCGAAAAAGTTCAAGAAACGCATTTCTAGTTCTAGAACTGTTCTAGAACATTAAATGGCACTTCTAGAACTGTTTTAGAACAGTTCTAGAAGTGCATTTAATGTTCTAGAATGGTCTAGAATAGTTCTTGATCTTAAATGAACTTTTCGCAGGGGATATACTTTCTTTATTATACTCTTGCAATTGTGTTTGCACTGAGGGCTTGATAATGTTTCCTCTGTATAATTATATGTATCCTTGTTACTACAAATAAGATCTGTCAGAAGTTTATGGCAGTTTGGTATTTGGTTTTATGATGTGTTGTGGGAAGATAATCTACTGAAATATGTTCCCATTTACCTTAGTACATAAAGTACCCATGTTTAGGCTATATATGAAAATGCTTTCTTCGCAGCATTTTTCTGATCCCGATGACAGATTTGGTCCAGTTGTGATGTCCTGAAGTTGCTTCTAGGTAACCCCTGCAGGCGCAAAGCACGTGCTTCTGTTTCTTCAATGCTTGCAACATGCTTCCAGACAAATTAATGTCAAAATATTTTACAACACAATTAAACTCTGTATGTTTCTTCTGTCTTAATTCACAAATTATATCTTCTCTTTCTCAATATTTACAAAATTTCTAGATGTAGCTCTAACCATTTTTCTGCAGTCTAAGCCAGAAAAATTTCATATCAAGATATTGCCACACAAGGCATAAATGATAAATCTGTATGTTTCTATCTGTCTGAAGATAAGATTGTATGTTTTTCACCTGTCTAAATTTTCTAACCATATTTTCTTTCTCCGTTAATGTTGCTATTTTCCTGCTGTCTAAGCCAGATCAAAAAAACTTGTATATCAATAACGATATTGCCACACAAGCATCATGGATGATAAATCTGTATGTTTTTATCAGTCTAGTGTTACAAAAGCTGTCAGTTATATGGTTCTTATCTTGCTCAGGAGATCTTTATAATGATTTAAAGAGGTTTTAACTGATGCCTCATTAAATTTTGTTCTTGAAACATGAGTTATAGCTATGAAAGAGCTCTTGAATCAGCAAATTGAGTATGACAACTTGCTGAATCAATATAGTGCAGCACAAATCAGGCTGATATCAAAGGTCATGCTTTCAAAAAAGATCTGCAAATACAATTGTATTAGGTTAATGATCTTGGAATTATACAAAAGACTAAATGTCTTATTCAAACTGCAAATGACATAATATTTTCTAATTTTCAATTAATTATAGGTTTTCATACATAAAGCTTCTGAATTCATTGGAAGAAATGGCAGTGTGAAGTATTAATTATGTTTTATTCTTTACAATGAAATACATTTATAGCTTCAGATTGTAAAACCATCAAAGTTAAAAGAGAAAATATCAATGCTTTTCAACAAAAACCTCATATCTGCAGCCACTTTTAAGCTGCAGTTACGAGATTTTTGTGGAAAAGCGACAATATGTTTTTTTGCAACAATTTGATACTAAATTTCATTTTAAAAAATGTATTGCGATGACACGTTATGAACATAAAACTAGTAGTAGATTTTCAGAAAAGTTTTGATTATCATGAATGGCTATCATAAAAAAGATTGCTCCAACTTTTCATCACAGAATTGTGAATGTTTCCCCTCATTTTATGTTGCAAATAGCCTGTAATGTGTCTGTTGGATAACTCATAAAGAACAAATCAGGAAGGCAAGTGGCAGGTCAATAGAAAATTACCTAGGGGGAGAGGATTTCTATGACAAAATCAATGAAACAATCCTGGAAAAATATCACCACTTTTTTTTCAAAAAGCCTTGTATTTAACTTAATATACAGCTTTAACTCTTTCCCAAACAAGACCTGGTTTTGAAGTCCCTAATAGAAACTGCTTGGGAAAACATTGAAACAAAAGAAGAAACTGCTGATAACCAGCAGTTTCTCCTTTTGTCTCAATATTTTCTATGCCATATTTTACACAAATCTTATCTTATAACATCCATTTTGGTCATTTGTAGCTGTTTTCGCAGTGGATAACCATACATTTTGTCATTTGGGAAAGGGTTAAAGCTGTATACATATAAGTTGTGAGGTTTTTGAAGAAAAGTGATGAAAAATATCATCTAGAAAAAATAATTTAATTTTGACTTTAATAATTTATGATATTATCAAAAAAGTAAATTTTTCGAAAAAAAAGTTTTGATAATCATGCATGGTTATCATAAAAAGATTCCCCCGACTTTTTATCACAGAATTGTGAATGTTTCCCCTCATTTTATGTTACAAATAGCCTGTAATGTGTCTGTTGGATAACTCATAAAGAACAAATCAGGAAGGCAAGTGGCAGGTCAATAGAAAATTACCTAGGGGAGAGGATTTCTATGACAAAATCAATGAAACAATCCCGGAAAAATACCACCACTTTTCTTTAAAAACCTCGTAACTACAGCTTTAACTCTTTCCCAAATGACAATATTTTAGAGTGGTCCAATTTGAAAGAAGTTGCAGACGACATTTCAATGTGAAGATATTTTGAAATTTTATAGCTTTTTTGGTAGAAAACATTGTGGGAAATGAAGAAATTGCTTGTCACAAGCAATTTCTTCATTTTTCACAATGTTTTCAAAAGCCATTATAATTTTGGGCATTCAAAAGGCGTCACTGTGTGGTAATGGGTTGATTAACCCTTTCCCAAACAAGACCTGGTTTTCACGTCCCTGGTAGAATGGCTTGGGAAAACATTGAGATAAAAGAAGAAACTGCTGATAACCAGCAGTTTCTCCTCTTATCTCAATATTTTCCATGCTGTATTCTACACTAATTCTATCTTTAACAACATCTCTTTTGTTGTCAGCAGCAGCTTTCAAATCGAACCAACATATTTTTTGTCGTTTGGGAAAGGGTTAAACAAAGCTGAAGTTTATGAAGAAAAGCAAAGATATGATGTATGTTATGAACACATGAAATTGTTTTCTATTATCAACATAGTAGATTTCTGAAAAAAAAGTTTGGGTTATCATGCATGGCTAGATCATGAAAAGATTCCCCCGACTTTTTATCACAGAATTGTGAATGTTTCCCCTCATTTTATGTTGCAAATAGCCTGTAATGTGTCTGTTGGATAACTCATAAAGAACAAATCAGGAAGGCAAGGGGCAGGTCAATAGAAAATTACCTAGGGGAGACGATTTCTATGACAAAATCAATGAAACAATCCCGGAAAAATATCATCGCTTTTCTTCCAAAAATCTTGTATTTACAGCTTTTAACAAAGCTGTAGTTACAAGGTTTTTAAAGAAAAGCAATGAAAAATATCACCCAGAAAAATATTTATTTTGATTTTAATAATTTATGATATCATTAAAAAAGTAATTTTTTCAAAAAAAAAGTTTTGATTTCATGCTATGTTTATCATAAAAAGATTGCCCCAACTTTTTATCACAGAATTGTGAATTTTTCCCCTCATTTTATGTTGCAAATAGCCTGTAATGTGTATGTTGGATAACTCATAAAGAACAAATCAGGAAGGCAAGTGGCAGGTCAATAGAAAATTATCTAGGGGAGAGGATTTCTATGACAAAATCAATGAAACAATCCCGGAAAAATATCACCGTTTTTCTTCAAAAACCTCATAACTACAGCTTTAAACAAAGCTGTTGTTACAATATTTTTGAAAGAAAAGCAATGAAAAATTTCATCCAGAAAAATAATTAATTTTGACTTTAATGATTTATGGTATCATTAAAAAAGTTAATTTTTTGAAAAAAAAGTTTTGATTGTCATGCATGGTTATCATAAAAAGAATGCTCCGACTTTTTATCACAGAATTATTGTGAATTTTCCCCCTCATTTTATGTTGCAAATAGCCTGTAATGTGTCTGTTGGATAACTCATAAAGAACAAATCAGGAAGGCAAGTGGCAGGTCAACAGAAAATTACCTAGGGGAGAGGATTTCTATGACAAAATCAATGAAACAATCCCCGAAAAATATCATCACTTTTCTTTAAAAATCTTGTATTTACAGCTTTAAACAAAGCTGTAGTTACAAGATTTTTAAAGTAAAGCAATGAAAAATATCACCCAGAAAAATATTTAATTTTGGCTTTAATAATTTATGATATTATCAAAATAGTAGATTTCTAGAAAAATAGTTTTGATAATCATGCATGTCTACCATAAAAAGATTGCTCTGACTTTTTATCACAGAATTGTGAATGTTTCCCCTCATTTTATGTTGCAAATAGCCTGTAATGTGTCTGTTGGATAACTCATAAAGAACAAATCAGGAAGGCAAGTGGCAGGTCAATAGAAAATTACCTAGGGGAGAGGATTTCTATGACAAAATCAATGAAACAATCCCGGAAAAATATCATCAATTTTCTTCAAAAATCTCGTAAATACAGCTGTAAATAAAGCTGTAGATACAATGTTTTTGAAAAAAAGTGTTGAAAAATATCATCCATAGAAATATTTAATTTTGACTTTAATAATTTATGATATTATCAAAATAGTAAATTTTTAGAAAAAAAGTTTTGATTATCATGCATGCATGGTTAACATAAAAAGATTCCCCCGACTTTTTATCACAGAATTGTGAATGTTTCCCCTCATTTTATGTTACAAATAGCCTGTAATGTGTCTGTTGGATAACTCATAAAGAACAAATCAGGAAGCCAAGTGGCAGGTCAATAGAAAATTACCTAGGGGAGAGGATTTCTATGACAAAATCAATGAAACAATCCCGGAAAAATATCATCAATTTTCTTCAAAAATCTCGTAAATACAGCTGTAAATAAAGCTGTAGATACAATGTTTTTGAAAAAAAGTGTTGAAAAATATCATCCATAGAAATATTTAATTTTGACTTTAATAATTTATGATATTATCAAAATAGTAAATTTTTAGAAAAAAAGTTTTGATTATCATGCATGCATGGTTAACATAAAAAGATTCCCCCGACTTTTTATCACAGAATTGTGAATTTTCCCCCTCATTTTATGTTGCAAATAGCCTGTAATGTGTCTGTTGGATAACTCATAAAGAACAAATCAGGAAGGCAAGTGGCAGGTCAATAGAAAATTACCTAGGGGAGAGGATTTCTATGACAAAATCAATGAAACAATCACGGAAAATTATCATCGCTTTTCTTTAAAAACCTCGTAACTACAGCTTTAAACAAAGCTGCAGTTACAAGGTTTTCGAAGAACAGTAATGAAAATTATCATCCAGAAAATTATCATCCTGAAAAATATTATTACTTTTCTTGAAAAATCTTGTAAGTACAGCTTAACACAAAGCTGTAGATACAAGGTTTTGGAAGAAAGGGATGATATATTTCTCAAATATAAATACCGAGCATCATTGTGACATTATGCAGCCCTCCAGCTATGTCAGTTGTAATAATTCTGTACCCCTGTTACATTTGGAGAAGCTAGACTCTCGAGGTTATGCACAATTTCTGATTATTTGGTCATGTTGACAAGACATTAGCATGAAGTATAGAATATTAAAGATACATTTTTACAGTTACTTAGTTATTTTGGGGGGTAATTTGCTGTAAAAATAACTGTACATAATTAAAATATTGCCTTTAGTTTTTCTCTGTGCCAAATTTCAGCTCTGTCTGATCTGTATTGGCTCACAGGCGTCCGTAATTTGAGCCTTGGCACCATCTAGACTATTCTTTATCACAAGGCATTTTTCTACGTTCAATCTGATCGCCACCCCTCTCTCACAAAATACGGTGGAACTTTTTCAAATTAACAGATAAGCTGTCCAATCTTTCGTTAACCGAGAGCCAACATATTTTTCTTCAAAGAAAATGCAATTGTTTGGGGGTGGGTAACGAAGTCTGACTGCTACAATGGCTCAAAGTTGAAATTTCCATCAAGGTTTTGCTTCATGGACACTCTGACGTTCAGTCGATTTCAAGATATGAACACGCTTGAGATCAAACAGAACGACATTCTAACTTCGTGAACACCTAAAGCAAGTTTAAATCAAACACTGACCTGTCACAGTCGTCTTCTACAAACGCAAACAACTGAGAATTCGGTGATTTTGAGGTTTGTTGTCAAATTTTCAAAAGCAAACTGCCAATCTGGGTCAGATGTAACGATGGGTAATTTCGTTGGATAATCGATGTCACGTTTTTGGTGACGTAATTAGCGGCGAATGGTTTTATTGGCCGAGTATCGTTTTGACAGTCTCGCGCGAGATTGGTACTCGATTTCTATAGCTATTTTTAAACAGTTTCATGATGTAAGAGCGGGAACCAGAGGGTATTTAAACATTTAGCTTACGGAGACAAAGGAAAGTTAGAAAAGTTCGCTCATGTTATTTTTCAGCAGTAAAGAGAAGATTATAAGAATGTAGATTATTCAAAACACATTTAGTCAAGCTTAAGTGGCGCTAGCGATAGTGGTGGTGCCTCGATTTTCGGGGGAATGTACGAACAAGTTAACAGAAACGAGTCGACCAATGAAATTATTCGTCGCCAATTACGTCATCTTTTCAAGATGTCTACTTTCATGTCAATACTCTAGCTGAACGGGAAAATCGTGAAATGTTTGATTCTAAGCCATTAGAGAAGACGAATGTGGCAGGTTAGTGTTATATTTAGACTTGCTTTTGGTGTCCATGTAGTTTAAAGGGCGCTCTGTTCGATCTCAAGCGTGTTCATATCTTGAAATCGACTGAACGTCAGAGTGTCCATGAAGCAAAACCTCGATGGAAATTTCAACTTTGAGCCATTGTAGCAGTCAGACTTCGTTACCCACCCCCAAACAATTGCATTTTCTTTGAAGAAAAATATGTTGGCTCTCGGTTAACGAAAGATTGGACAGATTATCTGTTAATTTGAAAAAGTTCCACCGCATTTTGTGAGAGAGGGGTGGCGATCAGATTGAACGTAGAAAAATGCCTTGTGATAAAGAATAGTCTAGATGGTGCCAAGGCTCAAATTACGGACGCCTGTGTATTGGCTTAGATTATGATGGATTTAAAACCCAATATCATATCATTTCGTAAACATGATCAACCCGCTTTAAATATTTTACATACTTTTACACTGCTTCATGATTATCGATTTATGTCATTTACTGTATGTACATTATCTTGTATTCTGTCTTATAAAGTCTATAAACGGTGCTACAACATGCTAAAAGCCAATTTCTGTGGACCATAACGGATTTATGCCTGGGGAAACTAATGTCCCTTTTAAGGTCAGGCAGCATGATTCAAGATAAAGCCTACCAAGATGATCCCAGAAAGTTGTTTGAACAAAACTGAAAGGGTTTCAAAATAATATTTTGTATGATTGATGACATAATCCTGGAAAAATATTATCCCAGAAAAATTTATTTGCCAAATATAAATACTGAGCGTCATTGTGACATTATGCAGCCCTCAAGCTATGTCAGTTATAATAATTCTGTATTTTTGTTACATTTGGAGAGACTGACTCTCCAGGTTACGCACTATGTCTGGATATTTTGAATTGTTTTTGTCATGCTGAATTAAAGACAAGCTTAAAGTATAGAATAAAGTCAGACTGCACCTATGTAATGCGCAGATCCAGGGGTGGGGCCTTGAACCATCCCCTGAAAATCTGGGCTGCCTCTGGGAAAAATTCTTGATCCGTGCATCTATGCAGGCTGACTTTATTCTAGACTGCTATAGGCAATTCTCAAAGAATGTTTTGGGAACAAAATTGAATGGTTTAGAAAAAATTATTTGGTAGAGTATAATTCATGACAAAAAATCCCAAAGAAATATATTATTCCAGAAAAATATTTTTCCCAAATATAAATACAGAGCATCATTGTGACATTATGCAGCCCTCAAGGTAATGTCAGTTGTAATAATTTTGTACCTCTGGAATATTTTTGATGGTCTGGCCATGTTACGCAAAGTTTCTGAGTAATAATTTTGAAAAGAATTCGTTTTGTTTTTTGTCATGCTAAATGTAGGACCCACATGAAGTATAGAATAAGGTCAGACTGCACATATGTGCAGGCTGACATTATTCTAGACTGTCTGCCATTATGCTCCCAGAATATTGCTGGAATGGAATTGAAAGGGAAAATGTTTTTGCTAACATTGATGAAACAATCCCAGAAAAATATATCCCAAATATAAATACTAAGCATCATAATGTGACATTGTTCAGCCCTCCGGCTATATCTGTTGTAATAATTCTGTATTCTGATTATATTTGAGAGACTGACTCTTGATGTTATGCACAATTTCTGAGTATTTTGAATTGTTTTTGCCCTACCGAATTTAGGATAAGCATGAAGTATAGAATAAGGTCTGACTGCACATATGTGTAGGCTACTAGGCTGACATTATTCTAGACTGTCTGCTATTATGCTCCCAGAATATTGTTGGAGCGAAATTGAAAGGGAAAATTTATGTGGTAACATTGATAAAACAATTCCAGAAAAATATATCCCAAGTATGAATACAGAGCATCATTGTGACATTATGCAGGCCTTCAGCTATGTCAATTGTAATAATTCTGTATTTTCGTTATATTTGGAGAGACTGACTCTTGATGTGATGCACAATTTCTGAGAATTTTGAATTGTTTTTGCCCTACCGAATTTAGGATAGGCGTGAAGTATAGCATAAGGTCAGACTGCACATATGTGCAGGCTGACATTATTCTAGACGGTTTGCCATTATGCTCCCAGAATAATGTTGGAATGGAGTTTAAAGGGAAAGTTTATGTGGTAACATTCATCGTCATCATCATCGGTGTTTCATGTTTAATGTGCAGGTTAAGAAGCATGGTCCTCGTTAGTAGGCTCCCTTCCAGGTAACTGGCTCGCTGTACGCATGGCTGTCCTTACACCTGTCCTCCATCTGTCCTTGTCGTGAGGGTCGATTGTTTTGAGATTCCATTGTTGGCGATCTTTCTCTGCTAGCTGCTTCCAAGTTGTTTTTGGCCTTCCTGAACGACGTATCCCATTGACGTTTATGTCATATGCTGTTCTGATAGCCCTGTCAGATCTTTCGACATGCCCATACCATCTCAACCTACGTTCCCTCAGGATAAGTTCTAAGTGCTCGAGGCCGAGCTTCTTGCAGAGATCGCATGATCTGGTGGTGCGGATATCATCTGTTTTTACGCCGCATATCTGTCTGACCATGGCATTGTCATTTCGCTGTAGGCGTTGAAGATTTGGCTTAGACAGAGGCCATGTTTCGCTCACATATATCATGACACTTCTGATGCAGGTACTGTACACTTTTCCGCGTGTTTGGTATGTGAGGTGACGTGAGGATTGGTACAGTTGTCGCCACATCGTATGGCATGTGTTTATGTTTTGTTTAACGTTCAATTACATTGAACAAAATATAAACATTGTGCCATACGATGTGGCGCCAACTGTAGTAGCTCTTTAAATTTCCTCCATGCTGCTTTGACTCTGGTCACTGTTGCTTGATCACATCCACCTGCTGCTGAGAGCATATCACCCAGGTAGCAGAAGGATGCTACCACCTCCAGCTTGTCCTGACCAACCTGTACCTCCGTCTGCGGTCTACCATCCAGTGGTCGCGCAACTCCCTTACAGCGGGCACACTTGTAGTTTGGGTCCTCTTTGATCAATCCACTACATTTCTTGTGGACCCAATTTCTGCAGCCACTGCATAAGACGCTGTTGCTGCCGACACCAGTGCAGCAGACAGCACACGGAAACTTGCCAGATCTCTCTTAAACGTCCAGTCCAGAGCCGCAGACCATGATCGTTTTCTTCTTAGCATTCACCATGAGTCCTTTCCTCTCCATACCTTCCTTCCAGGTACTAGTAAGCAGTCTGGAGACACACTCCTCAAGTGATTCCGTGACAATGACTAGGTCATCTGCATAGAGGTCCTCCCAGGGGACGCCAGTTCTGAATTCTCGTGACAGGGCCTTAAGCATGACGATAAAGAGAAGTTTAAGTTTAAGTTTATTGGGGTTTTAGGCCGTTTTCAACTACCAGGGTCATATCGCGGCGGCTGGAGCACCTAACCGTGGGTTCCTGGTATTTCTCGCACCAGTACAACCACAAAATCCAAACCGAGCCTCCAGCTGCTCTCTCTCATAGATGATTCACACCCATTGGTGAGAGACAAATGACTTTTGTCAAATGTCAGAATGGATACTGGCCGAGCCGGGGTTCGAACTCGAACCCCTGGATTGACAGACTCTGACGTAACCGACTGAGCTATCCGGGCTCGGCGACGATAAAGAGAAGTGGGCTAAGTACCGAGCCCTGGTGGACGCCGACCTTTATATAGAACTTGTCACTGTATCTTTCTCCTACACGTACTGAACTGTGTGCGTTATTGTACATACCCTGGATGAGACATACTATCCATTCTTCCACTTCAAGCTTCCTTAGTGCCCACCAGATGACTTTGCGAGGAACTCTGTCAAACGCCTTCTCCAGATCAACAAAGGCCATGTACAGTCTTTTGTTGGCTGCTAGATACTTTTCCTGGAGCTGTCTGACAACAAAAATAGCGTCTGTTTTGTCTCTTCCAGGAACAAACCCAAACTGTGAGTCATCTATCGTAACCACTTGTCTAATGAGACTGTCCACGATCCTCTCTAAGACTTTCATAACCTGTTCTGTAAGCTTCAGTCCGCGGTAATTCCCTCTGTCCAGAGCATCACCTTTACCTTTGCACAGACAGACAATAAAGCTTCTTTCCCAGTCTGACGGAACTTTGCCATCCTTGATGATGGATGTTGCCAGGTCACGGATCATATCGGCTCCCTGGTCACCTGCTGCTCTGATCATTTCTGCAACAATACCTGATGGACCTGCAGCTTTTCCACTTTTCATTTTGGAGATAGCCTTCTTCACCATTTCCGTTGTAATTGGTATAGGAGAACCTTCTACTGGGTTTTCTTCGAATAGGTGTGTTGGGTCCCAATCAAACTCTACCTTTAGGAGTCTTTAGTAATGCTCCAGCCAGGCTTGCTGCTTGGAATCATCATTTAAGGACATCTCACCAGCATCATTCCTTATAGGCTTGTCTCCGACGACATCCACATTCTCCTTTCTCGTCTTACTGGCAAGTGATTTGGAGTTCATGTTCTTGTAAATGTCCTTTTCTGTAACGTATCGGGCGTGGTGTACAGTTCTTCTAGCTGAACGCTTGGCTGCCTCGTATAATGCCCTTGTACCCTTCCCTTTCTTCCATGCTTTGAAGGATTGTCTCTTGGCTGATATGTCCTTTTCTACGTCATCACTCCACCACCACGTTTCTCTTCGCCATGGGTGTGGGCGTGTCTTGTCACAGACTTCCTCTGTTGCCTGTAGTAGGCCTGTCTTTAGATTGGTCCAGATTTCCTCTGTGCTGTCTTCACTGGAGCAGACTTTCACATGTGACCTGAACACCTTTTGAAAGTGATCGCTCATTTCGGGGTCTTTCAACTTCCAGACCTTTAGCCTTGGGGTGAACTTACGCTTTGGTTGTTGTGGAACAACAATATTCAAATTGCATACAACGAGTTGATGCTGCAGGGCTACTTCCTCTCCTGGAATGACTTTCACGTTCTTTACAAGTCTTCGCAGGTTCCTTCGGTACAGTATGAAATCGATCTGTGTAGCAGTGTTTCCCGACTTATATGTGATGAGATGGGTATCACGCTTCCTGAAACACGTGTTTCCTAGGACCAGGTCATTAGCTAGAGCATATTCCAGGATCCTCTCGCCCTCTACGTCCGGTTCGGCTCTTCCATAGCCCATCCCTCCATGTACTTCGGTGTAACCAGTGGCTGTACGACCGACATGGCCGTTCCAGTCCCCGCATGGGAATAACATTTCCGATGTAGGTATTCTTGCTGTCACTGCACGCAGCTGGTCATAGAACTGATCCTTTACTTCATCGCTAAGACCACTTTGAGGGGCATACACGGACAGGAAGGTAAGCACTTGCTGTCAGGCTATGAGTTTGACAAGAATAATCCTATCTGAGACACGTTGGACATCGAAAAACTTTTTCAATCCATTCTTCTGCAACCATTACTCCAACACCAGCAGTACCAACGTCATTTCTTGACCATTAAAGTTTGTACTTGGAGGTCTTCCCTTTTATCGTGCGACAGTGGCCACCTCGGTATCTCGTCTCCTGGATGCAGCACACATCGACCTTCCTGCGAGAAAGCATCTCCACTACCTCGCAGACTCTTCCCCTTAGGGTGTTCACATTCAGAGTTCCCACCCTGAACATTCTTTGGTGCTTGCAGGATTCGCCTTTACGGCCTGACCCTGCCCCCCGCACCTTTGAGGGGGCCAAGCCAGAGACGGGACCAGCATATCTATGGCGTCTACTGGCACCACCTCATGCTGTATCTGTAGAACTAACCATATTTTGTTTGGAAAAAATCTGTTTCACAGGGGTCGCCTGTCCAGGGCTGTCACCACCAACTGAGATATCTGTCTTGATCTCAGAGTAGCATTTACATGCACGCCGTTCCCGTACTTGGGCAGTAGTGCCTTGCCGTTGACCCTTCAAAGAGAGTTACTCCGCCAAACCACATGCTAAGTAACACCATATCATCAGTCTGTCAATGGTTGCTGTCTAGCCCTGCCACCCAGGTTGTGGCAGCCTCCAATCCAGGAGGTGGGTTGTTTTGCTATTTGGCCATAACTGGGGGTCTGTTCATTGGGCACCATGGCAATGTCCACACGCAGGTGGGCCTGCATGCCACATGTCTGGGGGCAGACCTCCTCCGAGTCCCCTGTAGTTTAGCCTGAGGCCGCAAGGTGCTCAAATGACATGTGTTGCCACGAGGAGGCACTACAAATAGGGCTTGACTGTGAAGAGGCTTTATACTGGCAGGGGAGACTTACTCAATCTGTTCCCTTTTCGCAGGGCTAGCCAGAGGCGGAGGCTGAAATCGAAATGTGAAAGCACACAACACACAGCACACCTTACTTGACGCATACACAGACCTTAAAACACTCTGTTTCATTGATGAAACAATCCCAGAAAATTATATTTCCCAAATATAAATACTAAGCATCATTGTGACATTGTTCAGCCCTCCAGCCATGTCAGTTGTAATCATTCTGTAATTTCATTATACTAGCAATTTTACCCGTCTCAAAATTTGACCTTTGACCTCGATGACCTTGACCCCTCGATGACCTTGACCTATCCGGGGCTGCCCTCCACCTAATCCCGTCCCGTAACCCGTAAGCAATCCCGTCCCGTAACCCGTGAAAACATAAATTTGACCTTTGACCTCGATGACCTTGACCTTTCAAAAAATGAACCCCTCAAGCTAATACCTGGGGCCGCCCTCCACCTTCCCTCCAAGTTTGGTGAAGATCGGCCCAAGGACCTGGGAGGAGTAGGGGAACAAACGGACAAACGGACAAACATTGGTCAAATTATAGTATGATTTGGAGAGACTGACTCTTTGAATTGTTTTTGCCCTACCAAATTTAGGATAAGCATGAAGTATAGAATAAGGTCTGACTGCACCTATGTGTAGGCTGCCATTAATGTTAATCGCCTGTCATTATACTCCCAGAAAGTTGTTGGAACAGAATTGAAAGGGTTTCAAAATAACATTTTGTATAATTGATGACACAATCCTGGAAAAATATTATCCAAGAAAAATATATTTCCCAAAAAGAAAAAGAGTGTCAATGTGACAATGTGCAGCCCTCAAGCTAATTAATGTCAGTTGTAATTATAATTCTGTGCTACTTCTGTGATATTTTAGATGATCTCCCAAGGTTATGCACAATATTATAATATCTGAGTATTTCAGTAATCCCTTTCAATGAATTCCCTTTCTATAATTAAATGTGAGCTGTCAAAAAACATGAATACAATGTTGCACTGATTATGTTGAAGTCAAAACTTTTCAAAGCATTCTGTCAGATACTGCAAATGGATGTCAAATATTTTTTCAAGGGTTGTTGTTCTCATAAAAAGAGCATAGAGACCGACAAAAATGGAAAAACTGACAATTTTCGTACAAAACAAACATTAACAATGGCTAGACAGAAAATTGAAACAATCTACTGAATGTTGACGTCTCCTTTTCTGCAAAATATGAAAGTTATTTAAGTTTTTTATACGCCAGTCGAAGACAGGACGTATTATGGGATCACCCATGACGTCAGGCGTCCGGGTGTCCGGCGGCGTCCACTTCTTTGTCAGGAGCATAACTCTGTCACCTTAAGTCCGATTGACTTTAAACTTGGCAGTTAAATTCTTCTCATCATTACGGAGTGCAGTGCACAAGAACCATAACTCTACCTGGCTTATTTTTTGAGTTATTGTCCTTTGTTGTTTTTCATACTTGAATCTTGTCCGGTGTATATCTCTAAAAGTATAATAGCTAGGATCATGAAACTTCATGGGTGTATAGATCTCACCAAGGGGGAGTGCAGTACACAAGAACCATAACTCTACCTGGCTTATTTTTTTAGTTATTGCCCTTTGTTGTTTTTCATACTTGAATCTTGTCCAGAGTATATCTCTAAAAGTATAATAGCTAGGATCATGAAACTTCATGGGTGTATAGATCTCACCAAGGGGGAGTGCAGTGCACAAGAACCATAACTCCACCTGGCTTACTTTTTTAGTTATTGCCCTTTGTTGTTTTTCATACTTGAATCTTGTCCAGAGTATATCTCTAAAAGTATAATAGCTAGGATCATGAAACTTCATGGGTGTATAGATCTCACCAAGGGGGAGTGCAGTGCACAAGAACCATAACTCTACCTGGCTTATTTTTTGAGTTATTGCCTTGTGTTGTTTTTATGCCCCCGATAGGGAGGCATCATAAATTTGACTTGTCCGTCCGTCCGTCCGTCTGTCCGTCCGTCTGTCCGTCTGTCCGTCCGTCTGTCCGTCTGTCCGTCATTCCGTCCAAAAACTTTAACATTGGCCATAACTTCCTTATTACTTAACATATTCGCTTCATACTTTACCACAACATTCCTTGGTACATTACCTTTCTGTAGGCACATACTTTGGTGACCTTGACCCCTGGAGGACCTTGACCTTGAACATAGATTGGCCATAATTTAAAATCAAAGCGGTGTCGGGGGCATTGTCATCTTACAGTGACAGCTCTTGTTCATACTTGAATCTTGTCTGGAGTATATCTCTAAAAGTATAATAGCTAGGATCATGAAACTTCATGGGTGTATAGATCTCACCAAATGGGGAGTGCAGTGCACAAGAACCATAACTCTATCTGGCTTCGGCGTCGGGCGTCCGGCGGCGTCCACTTCTTTGTCCGGAGCATAACTCTGTCACCTTAAGTCAGATTGACTTTAAACTGGACAGTTAAATTCTTCTCATCATTACGGAGTGCAGTGCTCAAGAACCATAACTCTACCTGGCTTATTTTTTGAGTTATTGCCCGTTGTTGTTTTTCATACTTGAATCTTGTCCGGTGTATATCTCTAAAAGTATAATAGCTAGGATCATGAAACTTCATGGGTGTATAGATCTCACCAAGGGGGAGTGCAGTGCATAAAAACCATAACTCTACCTGGCTTATTTTTTGAGTTATTGCCCTTTGTTGTTTTTCATACTTGAATCTTGTCCGGAGTATATCTCTAAAAGTATAATAGCTAGGATCATGAAACTTCATGGGTGTATAGATCTCACCAAGAGAAGTGCAGTGCACAAGATTCATAACTCTACCTGGCTTATTTTTTGGGTTATTGCCCTTTGTTGTTTTTCATACTTGAATCTTGTCTGGAGTATATCTCTAAAAGTATAAAAGCCAGGATCATGAAACTTCATGGGTGTATAGATCTCACCAAAGGGGAGTGCAGTGCACAAGAACCATAACTCTTCCTGGCTTATTTTTTGAGTTATTGCCCTTTGTTGTTTTTCATACTTGAATCTTGTCTGGAGTATATCTCTAAAAGTATAATAGCTAGGATCATGATACTTCATGGGTGTATCTCACCAAGGGGGAGTGCAGTGCACAAGAACCATAACTCTACCTGGCCTATTTTTTGAGTTGTTGCCCTTTGTTGTTTTTCATACTTGAATCTTGTCCGGAGTATCTCTAAAAGTATAATAGCTAGGATCATGAAACTTCATGGGTGTATAGATCTCACCAAGCCTAAGTGCAGTGCACAAGAACCCTAACTCTACCTGACCTATTTTTTGAGTTATTTCCCTTTGTTGTTTTCATACTAGAATCTTGTCCGGAGTATATCTCTAAAAGTAAAGTAGCTAGGATCTTGAAACTTCATGGGTGTATAGATCTCATCAAAGGGGAGTGCAGTGCACAAGAACCATAATTCTACCTGGCCTATTTTTTGAGTTATTGCCCTTTGTTATTTTTCATACTTCATTTTTGTCCAGGGCATATCTCAAAGTATTACAGCTAGGACCATGAAACTTTTACCAACCCGCTCCCCCTGTCGACATAAAGCAGTGATACGGGCGTATCTTGTGACAGTTTGACACCTTGTTTATTTCTGGCTGTGGTGCTTTGAATTCTCAACTTGGGGTAATTGGTATGAGCAAAGTTACTACCAATAACCAGGAAAGCACATTTTCTTCAATGATATAATTGAAAAATTGTTCAAAACTTCATTTAATAAAAGCCTTATTTGAACATGAAGCATTTATAGTGTCTAGGTCAAGGCCGGATCCAGGATTTTTTTCCAGGGGGGTCAAAGCCCAAATGATGGCTTAAAATGTGTTAAATATGTAAAGTTATTTAGTCAAAAATCAATTTTTGGCCAATTCCAGGGGGTGGGGGGGTGTCATGACCCCCCCCCCCCTAACCCCACCCCTAGATCCGCCTATGTAGGTCTTGCTGTTACGAAGTAATAAAGCCAAGGTCACAGCATTGAAACCCTTCTATGAGACTCAATAGATATTGTTGCTTTTCAACAAAAACCTTGTAATTGCCAGGTTTTTTAAGCGAAGATATATCCATGGATGGTCAGGATCAAAATATTTCTTGTTTGAATGCTGAAATGATAAGTGGAGCAATGTTTGATAGAATCTAAATCAAAGTTTGGGATTCAGTAGACAATGACTTTGATACTTGAACGTAAAAAAATATTCTTTCTTTGTAATATATACTGCAAAATCTTTCCCAACCGACAAATGTCAGGATGTCCCAATTTTGAAAGCTACTGGACACAACTGTTATTGAAAATAAAAAGTCCACAAACAATGGTACAGTAATCATAGAAGTTAAGGGAGAAAATGCTGGTTATCAGTATATTCTTCTTTTCCGCCAAGAGTTTCTAGACTTAATTAGCCTGTAGACATCAAAACCTGGTTTGTTTTGGAAAGGAAAAGGTTAAGTTGTAAGAAAATGAAGTAGGAGGAGAGTTATGCCTTGGAATCATAAAACAGTGTTTCTGAGCTAGTACAATAGCTTCTTGCCAAAATAACTTTCTTGTTTTAAAGGTTAACTGGCTTTCTGTGATGTTCGGTACTCTGTCAGTATTCCAAAGTTTGGGGAAAAACAACTGTTTTATAAAAGAGTGAAAAAACACTTCTTCTAACGTTAATTTAATAGAAATGGACAGAAAAGATTTTGTAATTCTTCATGTTTTTGCTTTTTGAATTATGTTTAACTTATTTAAAACAATTAGATCGAAGTGCTTGCATGGAGACATGTACCGTGTGAAAGTTTTTCTGTTGGTCAATCTGTCCAAGAATTTCAAGGAACTTGTTTCTGTTCAATGCTTATAATAAGTCTTCATGTATTCTTGACTAATTATTGTTATAAAAAAAAAAAATAATAATACATTTTGTAAATAAAATACTAACCAAATTTTCACCTATAACTTGTGAAATAAGTTTTGCCAATAACAAAATGCCTTTGATATGTCAGGTCTTGACTTGATCCAAAGTTCAAGTAAAAGACTGAGATATTAAAAATGTTGTACAGACTGGTTATTAGGTATAGTTGTAAATATTCTTGCAGAAAGGGTATAAACGGGAGTAGAAAATGTTATGCCTGTGGCTTGGTTCCAAACAAATATCAAGCAGTCACACATCAACAGGACTAATTACTTTCATGTACAAATAACAAAGGTTTTCTCAGGTCATTGGCAAAGAAAAATTTTGGACAAATAGGTCAAATCATGTTTCATGTACTTAGAAAATATAGTAACAAAAGGAGTAGAAAATGTGGTGTTTGTGGCTTGGTTCCAAACAAATATCAAGCAGTCACACATCAACAGGACTAATTACTTTCGTTCACAAATAACAAAGGTTTTCTCAGGTCATTGGCAAAGAGAATAATTGGCGAAACAGGTCATGTTGTGTAAAATTATTGAAGGAAAAGAGGTTGGAAATGCCTTTGTGCTGCTAAAAGTTCCAAACAAATATCAAAGTCACACATCAACACAACTAATTACTTTCATGTACAAATAGCAAAGGTTTTCTAGGGTCATTGGCAAAGAGAAAAAATCTGAGGAAGCAGGTCACTTTATTTGCCATGTTCTTGAAAAAAAATGTAGCAAGAAAAATAGTTGGAAAATGTGGTGCCTGTGGCTTGGTTCCAAACAAATATCAAGCAAATGATACAACAACTTGACAAATTACTTACATGTACAAGAAGTAAAGGTTTTCTAATAGGCCATTCTGTAGAATCATACAAGACAGTATAATATGTATTTCATTTTCTCAGAATAAATTGTCAAATTGTTGAATGTCTATGTATTTGTCTTAGTGAAAATGTAAAAGTGAATCCGGTAAGAAAGAATGTAAGGTAAGGCAAAAGAAAGGTGAGATACAAGTAAGGTAAGATATTTAAGGTCAATTAAGGTAAAGTAAGGTAAGGTAAAGTGTGGTTTAAAGTAAGGTATGGTAAATTAAGGTAAGGTCAAATAAAGTAAGGTAAAGTAACATAAGTTAAAGTAAGGTAAAGTAAGGTAAGTTAACCCTTTCCCAAACGGCAAAATTTTAGGTTGCTCCACTTCAAAACTGCCAAAAACGACAAAATGGAAGTTATTAAAGATAAAATTTGTGTAAAATATGGCATAAAAAATATTGAGACAAAAGGAGAAACTGCTGGTATTGTAAAGTAAGGTAAGGTAAAGTAAGGTAAAATAAATTAAGGTAAAGTAAAGTTAGTTAAGATAAAGTAAGGTAAAGTTAAGTAAGTTAAAATCAAGTAACGAATTGTAAAGTAAGTAAAATGGTATGGTAAAGTAAAAAGTAAAGGAAAGTGAGGTAAAGTATGTTAACCCTTTCCCAAACAAGACCTGGTTTTGACGTCTCTAATAGAATTGGCTTGGGAAAACATTGAAATAAAAGAAGAAACTGCAGATAACCAGCAGTTTCTCCTTTTGTCTCAATATTTTCTGTACCATATTTACACAATTAAATCCTATCTTTTATAACATTCATTTTGTCATTTTTACAGTTTTTGAATTAGATCACCCTAAAATTTTGTCGTTTGGGAAAGGGTTAAAGTAAATTAAGTTAAAATAAAGAAAGGTAAAGTAAAGTAAAGTTGAAATAAAGTATAGTACAGTAAAGTAAGGTATAGTAAAGTGAGGTAAAAAGGTATAGTAAAGTAATAGGTAAAGTAATGTAATATTAAGTAAGGTGAGGTAAAGTAAGGTATAGTTAGGTAAGGTAAAATAAAGTAAGGTAAGGTAAGAGAATGTGAAGTAAGGTAAAGTAAAGTAAGATAAAGAAATGTAAGATAAGGTAAAGTAATGTAAGGTAATGTAATGTGAAGTAAAGTATTATAAAGTAAAGTAAGATAAACAAGGTAAGGTCAAGTTAGGTAGGGTAAAGTAAGGTAAAGTAAAGTAAGGTAACATAAAGTAAGGTAAAGTAAAGTTATGTAAGGTAAAGTAAGCCAAAGTAAGTGAATGTAAAGTAATGTAAGGTAAAGTAACATAAAGTAATGTAAGGTAAAGTAATGTATGGTTAAGAAATGTAAGGTTAACCCTTTCCCAAATGGCAAAATTTTAGGGTTATCTACTTCAAAAACTTTCATAAATTACAAAATGAAAGTTATTTAAGATAGAATTTGTGTAAAGTATGGCATAGAAAATATTGAGACAAAAGGAGAAACTGCTGGTTATCAGCAGTTTCTTCTTTTGTTTCAGTATCTTCCCATTCCCTTTCTAATAGGGACGTCAAAACCAGGTCTTGTTTGGGAAAGGGTTAAGTAAAGTAATGTAAGGTTAAGTAATATAAGGTAAAGTAAGGAAAGGTAAGGTACAATGCTCTACCAGGGACTGAAGTCGCCTACGGTGCCAAAAGGGTTAAGATGGGGTAATTGACTATTTATGGAACATTTTTCTGTCAGACAGAAGAGCTGGGAAGTATAATAATACAATGCAATAATAAAAGTACTAGATTGGATTGCATGTTTTACTGATGAATGCATATTTTGTTAGGCAATAAAAGCTGAACTAGGAGGAGAAAAATGAAATAAAATCTGTACTTTTGTTACATACAGACATTTTGTATTAACCTATTACCACACATAAACTCTTTTGACTCCCTATAAGATAATGGCTTTGGAAAACATTGTGGAAAATGAAGAAATTGCTTGTGTAAGCAATTTCATCATTTCCCACAATGTTTTCTATACAAAAATACCAAAAAAGATTAAATTTCATTCAGTTGAAATTGTCATCTGCAACATCTTTGAAATTGGACCAGTCTAAAATGTTGTCGTTTGGTAATGGGTTAACTGTTTTCTTGCTCGAGTAATCCCTGTCAAGAAAAAAAAAGTTTCATACATTTATATGAAATGTAAAGTTATTGAAAACTAGAAATCTATCACTACCCCCGCCACCACTTTTGTTCGGACAAGCATTTTTGTTGAATCAAGAGCCATAAGTCAGATATTGTCAATCCGATTTTCTTGAAATTTGGTCAAATCAGGGGCCATAACTCAGAAAGTAATGGTCGGATTTTCGTGAAATTTACGTCTTGCACATTTACAGGTCCTAATGCACACTTGTGCCAAGTATGAAGCAAATCAGACAGTAACTGTAGGAGGAGTTATCCGGACAAGCATTTTTTGTGAAATAAGGGGCCATAACTCAGAAAGTAATGGCCAGATTTTCGTGAAATTTGCGTCTTGTGCCAAGTATGAAGCAAATCAGACAGTAACTGTAGGAGGAGTTATCCGGACAAGCATTTTTTGTGAAATAAGGGGCCATAACTCAGAAAGTAATGGCCAGATTTTCGTGAAATTTGCGTCTTGCACATCTACAGGTCCTAATGCACACCTGTGCCAAGTATGAAGCAAATCGGACAGTAACTGTAGGAGGAGTTGTCCGGACAAGCATTTTTGGGTCAAATCAGGGGCAATAACTCAGAAAGTAATGGCCGGATTTTTGTGAAATTTGCGTCTTGCACATCTACAGGTCCTAATGCACACCTGTGCCAAGTATGAAGCAAATCGGACAGTAACTGTATGAGGAGTTGTCCGGACAAGCATTTTTGGGTCAAATCAGGGGCCATAACTCAGAAAGTTATGGTCAGATTTTCGTGAAATTTGTGTCTTGCACATCTACAGGTCCTAATGCACACCTGTGCCAAGTATGAAGCAAATCAGACAATAATTGTAGGAGGAGTTGTCCGGACAAGCATTTTTTGGTCAAATCAGGGGCCATAACTCAAAAAGTATCGTTCGGATTTTCGTGAAATTTGCGTCTTGCACATGTACAGGTCCTAATGCACACCTGTACCAAGTATGAAGCAAATCGGACAGTAACTGTAGGAGGAGTTGTCCGGACAAGCATTTTTGGATCAAATCAGGGGCCATAACTCAAAAAGTAATGGTCGGATTTTCGTGAAATTTGCGTCTTGCACATCTACAGGTCCTAATGCACACCTGTACCAAGTATGAAGCAAATCGGACAGTAACTGTAGGAGGAGTTGTCCGGACAAGCAGTTTTGGATCAAATCAGGGGCCATAACTCAGAAAGTAATGGTCGGATTTTCGTGAAATTTGCGTCTTGCACATCTACAGGTCCTAATGCACACCTGTGCCAAGTATGAAGCAAATCGGACAGTAACTGTAGGAGGAGTTGTCCGGACAAGCATTTTTGGGTCAAATCAGGGGCCATAACTCAAAAAGTATCGGTCCAATTTCCTTGAAATTTGCGTCTTGCACATCTACAGGTCACAATGAAGACTTGTGCCAAGTATGAATTTAATCGGTCCACAAGTGTAGGAGGAGTTGCCCGGACAAAGTTTTGGAGACAGACCAACCATCCAACCATCCAACCAATCAACCACTGGACCGACAGGCTGATTCCAGTATACCCCCTTCAAACTTCGTTTGCGGGGGTATAAAGATGGAGAAAATTGTTACTTGGAATATGAATTTTGCAAATTGCATTTTTATACCCCCGCAAACGAAGTTTGGAGGGGGTATACTGGAATCAACTTGTCAGTGGTTGGATGGTTGGATGGTTGGATGGTTGGTTGGTTGGTCTGTCTCCAAAACTTTGTCCGGACAACTTCTCCTACACTTGTTGACCGATTTAGTTCATACTTGGCACAAGTGTTCATTGTGACATGTAGATGTGAAAGACTCAAATTTCACGAAAATCAGACCTATACTTTTTGAGTTATGGCCCCTGATTTGACCAAAAAATGCTTGTCCGGATAACTCCTCCTACACTTGTCGACCGATTTAGTTTGTACTTGGCACAAGTGTTTATTGTGACCTGTAGATGTGCAAGACGCAAATTTCACGGAAATCGAACCGATACTTTTTGAGTTATGGCCCCTTATTTGACCCAAAAATGCTTGTCCGGCCAACTCCTCCCTACAGTTACTGTCCGATTTGCTTCATACTTGGCACAGGTATGCATTAGGACCTGTACATGTGCAAGACGCAAATTTCACAAAAATCGCACTGATAATTTCTGAGTTATGGCCCCTGATATTACCAAAAATGCTTGTCCGGATAACTCCTCCTACACTTGTGGACCGATTTAGTTCATACTTGGCACAAGTGTTCATTGTGACCTGTAGATGTGCAAGACGCAAATTTCACGGAAATCGGACCAATACTTTTTATACGCCGCCGGAGTCGGACGTATATTGGCGTCATCTTCTCCGTCTGTCCGTCCGTCCATCCGTCCGTCCGTCCGTCCGTCCACTTTTCTTGTCATCGCAACTCCTCCTAAGTTTCTGGCTGGATCTTCTTGAAACTTGGTCAATGTTATCACCTCAATTGGTAGATGTGCATGAAGGAAGGATTTTATGGTTCATTGATTTTTGCCTGAGTTATGCCCCCTTAAAACTTAGTCTCTGGAGCGGCGTATATTGTGACCATGGCACTCTTGTTGAGTTATGGCCCCTGATTTGACCCAAACATGCTTGTTCGGCCAACTCCTCCTACAGTTACTGTCCGATTTGCTTCATACTTGGCACAGGTGTGCATTAGGACCTGTAGATGTGCAAGACGCAAATTTCATGAAAATCTGACCGATACTTTCTGAGTTATGGCCCCTGATTTGACCAAAAATGCTTGTCCGGATAACTCCTCCTACACTTGTGAACCGATTTAGTTATCCCCCGCCGAAAAAATTTTTCGGGGGGGATATTGTTTTTGCCATGTCCGTCCGTCCTTCCGTCCGTCCGTCCGTCCGTCCGTCCGTCCGTCCGTCCGTCCGTCCGTCCGTCCGTCCGTCCGTCCGACATTCGTTTCCGCGCTATTTCTTGGAAACTATAGACCGGATTTCGATGAAACTTGGCACACAGCTTCACTACAAAGGGGACATGCGCATATCGTCGGGGTTACCCGGTTCGACCATTGAATTCAGAGTTACTGCCCCTGACTGTTTAAGCCATATACATACAGAGTGATATTCGTTTCCGCGCTATTTCTTGGAAACTATAGACCGGATTTCGATGAAACTTGGCACACAGCTTCACTACAAAGAGGACATGCGCATATCGTCGGGGTTACCCGGTTCGACCGCCGAATTTAGAGTTACTGCCCCTGACTGTTTAAGCCATATACATACAGAGTGATATTCGTTTCCGCGCTATTTCTTGAAAACTGTAGACCGGATTTCGATGAAACTTGGCACACAGCTTTACTACAAAGTGGACATGCGCATATCGTCGGGATTACCCGGTTCGACCGCCGAATTTAGAGTTACTGCCCCTGACTGTTTTAGCCATATACATACAGTGATATTCGTTTCCGCGCTATTTCTTGGAAACTATAGACCAGATTTCGATGAAACTTGGCACACAGCTTTACTACAATGAGGACATGCGCATATCGTCGGGGTTACCCGGTTCGACCGTCGAATTTAGAGTTACTGCCCCTGACTGTTTAAGCCATATACATACAGTGATGTTCGTTTCCGCGCTATTTCTTGAAAACTATACACCGGATTTCGATGAAACTTGGCACACAGCTTTACTACAAAGTGGACATGCGCATATCGTCGGGGTTACCCGGTTCGACCGCCGAATTTAGAGTTACTGCCCCTGACTGTTTTAGCCATATACATACAGTGATATTCGTTTCCGCGCTATTTCTTGGAAACCATAGACCGGATTTCGATGAAACTTGGCACACAGCTTTACTACAATGAGGACATGCGCATATCGTCGGGGTTACCCGGTTCGACAGTCGAATTCAGAGTTACTGCCCCTGACTGTTTAAGCCATATACATACAGTGATATTCGTTTCCGCGCTATTTCTTGAAAACTATACACCGGATTTCGATGAAACTTGGCACACAGCTTCACTACAAAGTGGACATGCGCATATCGTCGGGGTTACCCGGTTCCACCGCCGAATTTAGAGTTACTGCCCCTGACTGTTTTAGCCATATACATACAGAGTGATATTCGTTTCCGCGCTATTTCTTGAAAACTATAAACCGGATTTCAATGAAACTTGGCACACAGCTTTACTACAATGAGGACATGCTCATATCGTCGGGGTTACCCGGTTCGACCGTTGAATTCAGAGTTACTGCCCCTGACTGTTTAAGCCATATACATACAGAGTGATATTCGTTTCCGCGCTATTTCTTGAAAACTGTAGACCGGATTTCGATGAAACTTGGCACACAGCTTCACTACAAAGTGGACATGCGCATATCGTCAGGATTACCAGGTTCGACCGCCGAATTTAGAGTTACTGCCCCTGACTGTTTTAGCCATACACATACAGAGTGATATTCGTTTCCGCGCTATTTCTTGAAAACTATAGACTGGATTTCAATGAAACTTGGGTCACAGCTTCACTACAATGAGGACATGCGCATATCGTCGGGGTTACCGGGTTCGACCGTCGAATTCAGAGTTACTGCCCCTGACTGTTTAAGCCATATACATACAGAGTGTTATTCGTTTCCGCGCTATTTCTTGAAAACTATAGACCGGATTTCAATGAAACTTGGCACACAGCTTTACTACAATGAGGACATGTGCATATCGTTGGGGTTACCCGGTTCAACCGCCAAATTAAGAGTTACTGCCCCTGACTGTTTTAGCCATATACATACAGAGTGATATTCGTTCTGTTGAAGCCATATACATACAGAGTTATATTTGTTTCCGCGCTACTTTATTGACAATGAAAATATGTTCGGCGGGGGATATCAATTCAACGAATTTGCTTGTTCATACTTGGCACAAGTGTTCATTGTGACCTGTAGATGTGCAAGACGCAAATTTCACAGAAATCGGATCGATACCTTTTGAGTTATGGCCCCTGATTTGACCCAAAAATGCTTGTCCGGCCAACTCCTCCTACAGTTACTGTCTGATTTGCTTCATACTTGGCACATGTCTGCATAAGGACCTGAAGATGTGCAAGACGCAAATTTCATGAAAATCTGACCGATACTTTCTGAGTTATGGCCCTTGATTTTACCAAAAAATGCTTGTCCAGACAAGTCCTCCTTTAGTTACTATCTGATTTGCTTCATACTTGGCACAGGTGTGCATTAACTTCTGTACATGTGCAAGATGCACATTTCACGAAAATCAGACCGACACTTTCTGAGTTATGGCCCCTGATTGGACCAAATTTCAATAAAATCGGATTGACAATTTCTGAGTATGGCTCCTAAATCAACAAAAACCCTTGTCCGAACAAAGGTGGTGGTGGGGGTATTTTTATCACCTTCAGTGATAGATTTCTAGTTAAAAATATAAAAGGAAATGAGGAATGAAATACTGCTGATAAGCATTTTCTTTTTTCACAATAATCATACCCCCGCAAAACGAATGTTTTTCTGGGGTATTATACTGGAATCTGTCTGTCTGTCTCTTGGGCTGTGTACAAAATACTTGTCCAGAGCATATTTCTGTAAATAAAGTAACTATGAGCATGAAACTTCATGGGTAGATAGATCTCTGACTAAGGAGAAGTGCAGTGTACAAGAAGCATAACTCTACCTTGCTTATTTAGGAGTTATTGCCCTTTGACAAAAACGCTTGTCAAGACAAATGTTGTGGCAGGGGTATTTTATCACCTTTTAGTGATAGATTTGATAGATAATTAATGCTTCTGAAGAAATTGATTGACTCAAATTTGGTGTTTATTTGGTAAGGATAAGATATAGCATCTCCTGAAATTATTGCAGTTTCCATGGCATTAAACTTGAAAAATAGGAGATTTATTCTAAATTTATTGCATATAGAAGTTGTTGACAATTGTTTAGAATTTTCCTCAGGATAAAAACCTCTTTGACAAAAAATTTAATTCTGTGAAGAAACAAATGTTTTTTGAAGCCATTTACCAAACTGTTACAAGTTGGATTGTTGAAGCCAATTTTATTTTACCACTTCATCCCCCATAATTGTTACAGTACAATTTGTTTGGCAAACAGATTATGTATTTTGAAATTGGTTCAGAACTAATTAGCGATGAAAAATCACTTTTGCTGCTGTACAGTATTTTGGGCGATGAAATCTATTGGCAGAAAATTACGTGGAATTGATAGACATAACACACCTAGACTAGGTTATTTTACCTGTGAAATTATGTCATAACTATTTCTAGGTAATAATGCAAGGCCGTAGTCAGCGGTATGGCCATGGATGGACATGTTCTTATCACTTTTTTCGCGGAAAATTGTTATTGAGTTTTAACCCATTACTGCACAGTGATGCCTTTTGACTCCTTCAAAAGAAAAGGCTTTGGAAAACATCGTGGAAAATGAAAAAATTGCTTGTGACAAGCAATTTCTTCATTTTCCACAATGTTTTCTAACCCAAAATGGAAAGATTTTTTAAAATTTCATGAACTTGAAATTGTTGACAGCAACACCTTTAAAATTGGAACAATCTAAAAATTTGTCATCTGGTAATGGGTTAAAGGCAAAAGCGGGCTGGATCAATCTGCTTCTCCAGACATTCCAATTTTTTCTAGGAAGAGGTCCCCCAAACTCGACTCGCTCATTCCGGACAAGAAGGGGCATCACCCTTCTAATGTGCTGTCCTTCCCCCCCCCCACCCCCTTTGTGCCTAAAATGGCAAATTTTTTCACACCTTTGGCGTTAACTTTTTTTTTTATTACACAGCATCTCTTTTTAAAAGCTTAATTAGGATAGTACTTAAATGTGGTCCATGAACATTCAAAATATTATCGCTTTTCATTGAAAACCTCGTAACTACAGTATGTTTCAAGGTACAGTTACAAGGTTTTTTATGAAAAGTGACAATATAGTCTGGGTGTGTATTTTCTAAATATACTTGAAGACAAATTTATCCATTTTCACTAAAGACGGGCCGACCGACCGCAACAGAAGACATTAATACAGATTAGTCGGTATAAAGTCATGACATAAAGCTGGTAGATCGCCTACTACAGAATTTTAATTCTCGGAACTGTCTGCCGATTTTTAGAAGCCTGCTTTGTTAAACCTTAAAAAATCTTCTCCTAATCCAGGACAGTCAATATCCTTGAAGCTTCACAGGAATGATGCTTTGCTGAATGGCTATGAAAAAAAATTGATTCATTTTTAAAGTCATGATGCTACGGCATGTAAAAAATGGCAAGATTACAAAACTTTTGAAATATTCCTGAAACTTCCTTAAGATATGCAATCTCAGGTGAGCGACCCAGGGCCATCATGGCCCTCTTGTTTATGAAAAGTGACAATATAGTCTGGGTGTCTATTTTCTAAATATACTGGAAGACAAATTTATCTATTTTCACTAAAGACCCCAACTGAGACAGAAGACATTCATAAATTTGGTCCTTTTGGGATTAGAATAATAGGTCTTTATACAGATTAGTCGGTATAAAGTCATGACATGAAGCTGGTAGATCTCCTACTACAGACTTTTTATTCTCGGAACTGTCTGACGATTTTTAGAAACCTGCTTTGTTTATAACCCTTTCTCAGATGGTATAATTTTAGACTCAAAATAGAGACCATGGGACAACAAAATGCATGTTATCAACATGGAATTAAACATGTCGATCATACGAGTAGCACAGAAAATATTGAAGCAAAAGGAGAAAATGCTGATCATCAGCATTTTCTTCTTTTGCCTCTATGTTTTCCAAATTCTTTTCTTTCAAGGACATCTGAATCTGGTTGTTTTAAGATTAGAATAATAGGTCTTTATACAGATTAGTTGGTATAAAGTCATGAAGTAAACTTAGTAGATTGCATACAACAGACTTTATATTCTCGGAACTGTTTGTCGATTTTTTGAAACCTGCTTTGTTAAACCTTTCTCAAATGGTATGACAAAATAATGAGCTAGGGTGGTTCAATGTAAAAGGTGTTGCAGATCACAATTTCAAGTTGATGGAAGGTTTTTAAAAAGTAATCATTTACGCTTAGCTTGTGACAAGTGATTTCTTCCTTTTCCACTATGTTTTCCAAAGCCTTTATCTTGTAGGGCATCAAAAAGCGTCAATATGTGAGAATGGGTGAAAAGAGAGGCATCAAACTACATTTACCGTTATTTAATCAATTTCGCACAAAGCGATTACTTCATCTTTCAATTTTGATCATGAATTTTGACCTTGACCTAAGAATTTGAGCTATTTTATTGCGAAAAGCGTCTGTTATGGGGCATAGCCAGGATTACCCAAAAGATATGCAGTACCAAGGGGGGAGTCCCTTCCCAAGGAAATTGTACAAAAAATTGTTAAAATAGACTCACAATTTAGGATAAAAAAACTTGAGATTAATATGATTGATCTGAGATTTATGATAACTCGCAAGGTCAAAAAATGTATGTATTTAATTGAGGTGAGTTGGAGGCAAGTTGATATGTTTCATTTAGAAAAAGTATGGAGACTCTGGAAAACTGTAATATAGATCTAGTAGATCTATAAGCACGCTGATTTGAGATGACAGATAAACAAATATTGTCGCTTTTCAACGAAAACCTCGTAACTGCAGCTTTAAACAAGCTGCAGTTACGAGGTTTTCGTTGAAAAGCTTGTATATACTAAAACGTGCTATAGAAAGTCATCATGACAAGGTTTTTCATGATGAAGCGTGGGTGGAAAGTTAATAATCTTTCATTCAGAATTTTAGAGGAATGATCGATTCATTACTTTCATGCGTGTAGATGGAAACTACAGAATGATAGCGTAAGTAAACTCAATAATTTGAAATGACATATTCTATATATTAGAATGAGCAATGGAAAGTCAGCATGATAACAATTTTATGGAGGGAAGGCAGAGTGTAATGTGTTATAGCATTATTATCCCCCCTACCCCCCACCCACCCCGCCAATGAAATCATGGTGGATATTGTTTTTGCGTTGTCTGTCCTTCCATCCGTCCATCCTTCGGTCTGTCAAAGTTTGGTTTCCGGTCTATTTCTTAGATTATAATACAACGAGGAAATGTGCGTAATTATCCTCTGGGTTACCCGGTTTGACTATCAAATTCAGAGTTACTGCCCCTAATTGGTGAAGTTATGTACATACAGAGTAATATTCGTTTCTGTGCTATTTCTTGGAAACCACTCGCTGGATTTCAATGAAACTTTGTGGAAAGCTTCACTACAAAGAGGAGATGTGCATATCATCAGAGTTACTTGGTTCAACTATCAAATTTAGAGTTATTGCCCCTGATTGGTGAAGCCATATACATACAGAGTAATAAATGTTTCTGCACTATTTCTTGGAAACCATTGGCTGGATTTCAATGAAAGTTTGTGGAAAACTTCACTACAAAGAGGAGATATAATACTTGGTTCGAGTATTAAATCTACTAAATGAATATTAGATCTAACAATGAAAGGATTTTTTGTTTAAAATGAAACAGAAAATATTGAGAAAAAGGAGAATATGCTGCAACAGAAAATATTGAGAAAAAGGAGAATATGCTGCATTGCCGTATATCGAAATGTTTTCTTCCCAGGCCGTAATTGCTATTCAGTATTAGAGATGTCAAAGCAAGGCCTTGTTTTGGAAAAGTTCTCAGATATTTTTAGAGAAATGGTTAATGAAATTTGTGGTTACAGAAACAGGTCTCCCTAACCAAGGATTGGGTTTTATTGAGTTACATGGGTTTGTTTGAGGTAATTAGTGTTTAATGAAATTTGTGGTTACAGAAACAGGTCTCTCTAACCAAGGATTGTTTTTTATTGAGTTACATGGGTTTGTTTGAGGTAATTAGTGTTTAAATGTGTAAAAACAAGTTCAGAATTTCTGCTTTTCTAGCCTGACACCTGCCTCCGTCAGTGCGTTGTGACCCACGTGGGTGACGAAGGTAGTCAGGGCAAATAAATTTGTCATCTTGGTCTTTTTCATGGGAAATCATGTGACAACAATTTCAGAAAATCACCAAAAAAGTTGTTTATTCTTGAACAATTTGAATATAGGTAGAAAGCACACTTAGGAATATAGGAAATTTATTGCCAGGTCAAAATAGTTGGATGTGGTAGATCTTTTAACCCTTTCCCAAACGACAAAAAAATTGGGTGGTCAAATTTGACAGCCGCTGCAGACGAAAAAAATGAATGCTAATCAAGGTTGTACTTGCGTACAATATAGCTAAGAAAATATTGAGGCAAAAGGAGAAACTGCTGGTTATCAGCAGTTTCTTCTTTTGTCTCAATGTTTTCCCAAGCCTTTTCTATTAGGGATGTCAAAACCAGGTCTTGTTTTGGAAAGGGTTAAAGATTAGCTGAGAAAGAAAATATTGGTTGGTTTAGTTTATTGGGGTTTTATGCCGTTTTCAACTACTAAGGTCATATTGTGGCGGCTGGAGCACCTAACCATGGATTCTTGTCGTTTCTCATACCAGTACTATACCACAACATTTATTTTATCTATATTGGTTGGTCATCAATAACTTTTTTATCAGTAGATTTTTATGAACCTTCACATTTAACAAATCCCTGGTATTTTCTTGCCTTCTCAGTGCCACTTTCAAATCTTTTTGGAATCAGTCTTATCAAAAAAGACATAACTCAACAGAACTGTTGAAAAATATCGAAAATGTTATGTTGAATGATTCCTTGCTGACTTATACAGAAAAAAAAAATGCAGTCTTTGGTATGATGGTTCTGTATTTTTAGTATGATCAAATTCACTCTAAAATTGTAATAGCTTAATAGCCAGCTTAATGCCTTTGGTCTTAAATTGATTAAGGTAGAATACTTGAAAGTGGCCATTTTGAGATTCATTAAACATCAGATTTTTTCGAGCGTCGCTGTTACGTATCCGAACTCATTTGTGCGCGGTCATAAACATTTGGCAGTGGAAAGTTCCACCGTCAAGTGTTTTCGACGTTGCTCGAAAAATTCAGACGTCGCATGAATCTCATTAGGGCTAGACTACCTTAAGGTGATGTTCCTTTAATTAGTTTTCAGAATGGGTTTGTCATGATGGGATAAAGTTTCTCTCAAGGTTTAATGGATAAGAATGTGTCTCAAGTTCTTTTCATAAAAGGATAAGAAAGGAGAAGGTTACAGAACATGAATTTTGCAAACATCTTTTTCTTCAACCTCGATATCTGGGATGCTCAATTGTTCAAAAGCAGCCAGACTCTCAGAAATGATGTTGTGGTAGTGTTGGTGAGAGAAATACCAGGGTTCTTTGGTTAAATTTTCTAGCTTTAGCAATAACTGACATTCTACTTTAAAAGAAAATTTAGACCCAATTCTGATCAAATTCAAAATGTTCCTGAGCTCTGCCTAATGACATGGAATTCATCTGAATTTGGGTTGACTAAAGTGCAAGATCATAAGGATATCTTGTTGGAAATGTCGGCCATCTGTCGATTCCATCATAATTGGTTTGAGCATGAAATTGTTAGTTTTATCTTTTGATGGTGCTACATTTGAGATGGGGTTTGCATGGAAAATGTGTCCTTAACCCCTTCGCAAACAAGACCCTGTTTTGACGTCCCTATTAGAAATTGCTTGGGAAAACAGTGAGGCAAAAGAAGAAAATGCTATTATCAATCCCTATTTCCCCCCCCCCCCCCGCCCCCGCCACAAAAAAAGTTCATTTATGTCCAAGAATGGTTCAGAACATTAATTGGCACTTCTAGACTGTTCCAGAAGTGCCATTAACGTTCTAGAACAGTTCTTGAACTACTGTCTAGAAATGACATTCTAGGACAGCTCTTAAACTACTGTCTAGAAGTGCCATTTCACATTCTAGAACAGTTCTTGAACTTGAATGAACTTTTTTTTCTGGAGAATTTCCTTGACATATAACACAATATAAAGATAAAAAAAAATGTTCCTACATGAGGAAAAAACATGTAGAATATCATTGTACAATGCCATTACATGATTGAATTGTCCTCAGAAAAGAAAATTATCCCGGCCTTGTTCAAATTTGATGTGAATGTAATTCTCTTGAGCACAATTTCCCCATAACTGCAAGCAAAATGTGGCTGTACGGATACTCTAGCTTCAATGAAAAATTAGTTTTCATAATGTCGTCGCTTTTCAACAAAAACCTTGTAACTGCAGCTTAAAAGAAGCTGCAGTTACAAGGTTTTTGTTGAAAGGCAACAAGATAACTAATGTATTGAATCATTTCAAACAATGGCTAGCCTCTGAAAAAAGATGAGTTTAATAGAAATTGGCAGTTCTATGTCAATTTATTGCGGAATATTGTTATGAATCAATATAATGTGGCCAATTTGTCATAAAATGATAGGCTTTGTACATTTTTCAATGATTGAGAATGTTTTATACATTTTTGAAGGAAAAAGTAACATTTTTATGCCCCTGCATTGAAAGATAAGGGGTAAATAATTAGTTTTGTGTTGTTTGTCTGTTTACAAATATACTTGACATCCCCGGCGAAAAGTTCATTTAAGTTCAAGAACTGTTCTAGAACATTAAATGGCACTTCTAGAACTGTTCTAGAAGTGCCTTTTAACATTATAGAAATGTTCTAGAACAGTTCTTGAACTGGAAATGAACTCTTGAACTTTTTTCGCAGGGGTTTGGCTATGATATTCAATGTACATCAACATGGAACATTTTTGTGAAAATTTCACCCAAATTAACCCATTACCACACAGTGACACCTTTTGACTCCCCACAAGATAACGGTTTTGGAAAACACCGTTGAAAATGAAGAAACTGCTTATGACAAGCAATTTCTTCATTTGCCACAATGTTTTTTTATGTAAAAAGACCAAAAATTCAAAATTTCGTTCACTTTAACCCTTTCACTGCCATAGGCGACTTTTGTCGACTATAGGGGGTCCCTGCCATAGGCGACTTTTGTCGACAAATTTATGGGGACGAAATATATGAGTACCAACAACATAAAAAAGAAAAAAATATTGTCATTTCATAAATTACCTTTAAATTTTGGTCACATATAGGTGCTTAATTTGTCTGTATGTGCTGAAAATTTGAAAGGAATCCATCAAATGAGTCAGAAGTTATGCATGTTTTTGTGAACAGGGTATCGATTCTTGGAAATTTCTTCGAATTAATTCAGCAGTGAGAAACACGTCCGAAAAAAATATTTGGCAGTGAAAGGGTTAACTTGTTGTCTGCATTATCTTTGAATTTGGACTAGTCTAAAATTTTGCCGTTTGGTAATGGGTTAAGCCATAAATGTATAGGAGTAGTAAAGGAGGTGTAAATGGGGTTGTGGATGTGTACAGACAGATGGACAGGCAGAAATGGTGCCAATAGCAAAGAATTTTGTGCTAAAAATAGAATTGGTTTACCGTTATGTTTTGATAAACCGTCGGTGTTGTTATAAAATCTCGTAACTAAGGCTTGAACCTGAAGGTTCTGATGCTTTTTAACAATTAACACCTACGAAAAATAACTGTTTGTCCGAAACTACATCATGGTTACCTGGATAAAATTGTTCCCTATTTACGTCCACCTTGGAGGTGTTGAAAAAAGAAATAAATTGATATTGTGATGCAAATTTACACCTAGATGTAGAACAGCCATGTTCAATTATAATAGCATACTGATCAAGAAGTATCTGTTGATGCAACATTATAAAGTACTTCTATAGATGTGGACAGACAGGTTGATATGGACAGACAGAGATGGTGCCAATTTGTGTCCACCTTGGAAATGTTGAAAAAAATAAATAAATTGATATGGTGATGCAATACACATCTAAAATGTAAAACAGCCATTGTCAATTATAACATACTTATCAAGAGGTATCTATTGCCCAATGTTGATGCAACAATAAGTGTTTCTATAGATGTCAACATACAGACATAGAATTGATGGTGTTAGTATATATCCACCTTGAAGGGTGTAAAAAATCAGAAATAGATTTAATATTATGGTGTAATTAACCTCTAAATGTAAAACAGCCTTGTTCAATTATAACATACTAATCAAGAAGTATCTATTGCCCAACGTTGATGCAACAATAAGTGCTTCTATAGATGTGGACATACAGACAGGTGGACAGACAGAGAATTGGTGGTGTCAGTATATATCCACCTTGAAGGTGTGTAAAAAAATCAGAAATAAATTGATATGGTGATGCAATTAACCTCTAAATGTAAAACAGCCATGTTCAATTATAACATACTTATTAAGAAGTGTCTATTGCCTAATGTTGAAGCAACAATAAGTGTTTCTATAGAATGATGTGGACATACAGACAGATGGACATACAGAGAATAGATGGTGTCAGTATATATCCACCTTGAAGGTGTGTAAAAAATCAGAAATAAATTGATATGGTGATGCAATTAACCTCTAAATGTAAAACAGCCTTGTTCAATTATAACATACTTATCAAGAGGTATCTATTGCCCAATGTTGCTGTAACATTAAGTGTTTCTATAGATGCTGACATACAGACAGATGGACAGACATAGAATTGATGGTGACAGTATATATCCACCTTGAAGGTGTGTAAAAAATAAGAAATAAATTGACATGGCGATGCAATTCACCTCTAAATGTAAAACAGCCTTGTTCAATTATAACATACTTATCAAGAGGTATCTGTTGCCCAATGTTGAAGCAACAATAAGTGTTTCTATAGATGTGGACATACAGACAGATGGACATACAGAGAATTGATGGTGTCAGTATATGTCCACCTTGGGACTTGGTGTTGAGAAAATCAGAAATAAATTGATATGGTGATGCAATACAGCTCCAAATGTAAAACAGCCTTGTTCAATTATAACATACTTATCAAGAGGTATCTGTTGCCCAATGTTGAAGCAACAATAAGTGTTTCTGTAGATGTGGACATACAGACAGGTGGACAAACAGAGAATTGATGGTGTCAGTATATGTCCACCTTGAATGTGTGTAAAAAATCAGAAATAAATTGATATGGTGATGCAATACAGCTCCAAATGTAAAACAGCCTTGTTCAATTATAACATACTTATCAAGAGGTATCTGTTGCCCAATGTTGAAGCAACAATAAGTGTTTCTATAGATGTGGACATACAGACAGATGGACATACAGAGAATTGATGGTGTCAGTATATGTCCACCTTGGGACTTGGTGTTGAGAAAATCAGAAATAAATTGATATGGTGATGCAATTAACCTCTAAATGTAAAACAGCCATGTTCAATTTTAACATACTTATCAAGAAGTATCTATTGCCCAACGTTGAAGCAATATTAAGTGTTTCTGTAGATGTGGACATACAGACAGATGGACATACAGAGAATTGATGGTGTCAGTATATATCCACCTTGAATGTGTGTAAAAAAATCAGAAATAAATTGACATGGTGATGCAATACAGCTCCAAATGTAAAACAGCCTTGTTCAATTATAACATACTTATCAAGAGGTATCTATTGCCCAATGTTGCTGTAACATTAAGTGTTTCTATAGACTCTGTTAAACGCTTTCCAAAAGCATCAAATTTTAGACCAATATGAAAGCTGCAGCAGAGAGCAAAATGAATTCTGACTAGATAGAATATATTAGGGTCTAATGTACAATATAGCTTTAAGAATATTGAAGCACTAGAAGAAAGTGCTGGTCACCAGCATTTTCATCTTTTGTCTCAATGTTTTCTTCAAGTTTTTTCTATTCGGACTGTAAAAAACCTTGGCATGTTTGGTAAAGGGCGATAGAGACTGCCTCAACATCATGATGAAAGAAGTACTACCTATGAAAATGACTACCTTGTTAGGTTAGTGCAAAATTGTCCTAAATGCCTGTAGGTCGTTTTAGTTCTTAGAACAATTTGGCACTGACTAATTGGCGCTACTTAGGTAAGGGCAAAATTGTTCTAAGTGTCTGTACATCATAATAGGTTCTTAGAACAATTTTGTGCCGACTTATTGACTCCCGTGTAAAACATCAAAATTGTAACCACATGTCAGGAAAAGCTTGGAATTGCTTTGGTGTATGCTTCCCTCAATATCATCCTGCTATGAAAGGATGCAAGGAATAAAGTGGGGAGTCGATAATTGATGTTCAGTTGGAAATGATCATATTTTCTTGATTATAATTATGATATTCTTTATTACTACTTCAAACAGTTAACTCAGCATTGTTTTACTTTAATCTTTTTAGTGCTTTAAAAATTTTACATGAAATATAGGAAATTACAGCTCTATACAACGCTGTTTTTCAATAAAAAAAAACTCTTAACTGCAGCTTGTTTTATGATGTAGTTACACGGTTTTTGTTTAAAAGCGACAATTATATTATTATCTATCAGAGTGAGTTTGAATATCAGTTTTCTAATTTCGTTGTTTCTCATCCAAACCCTATGTTGTGGGTACTCATTTGCATCATTTCGATGAGACAATGCAAATGAGTGCCAATAAACAAAAATAAGCGATATTTTTCAAGTATTCGGCGCTGTAGTTTGCTCTTAGTATATATATATTCTACATTTTGCTGGAACATTTGGCATCAGCAGGTTAATGAGTGCCTCTCTTGATGGGAAACCTGAAAGTAGTTTGGCTAATTGTTACAGGTAGAAGGAAAACTTGTGTAATGTTGGTTGTTTGCTTACCTAAACTGCTGTGAAATTGCTTGTTAGGAGTGGATATTGTACCGTTATTATTGTGCAATCTTAACGAAATTATGTGATGTTGTTATTTGTTGTACCTAAATAAGATCTGTTTAGTTTTGGATATACTAATTTCTGTCGTTATTCTATTATGTAATCTTGACAAAATAACGGAAATTATCGTGATGTTGTTAATGGTACTGTACGTAAATCGTCGCCTCGTTTTTAGATTGCGCTAACTACCAAAACCACTTTTCCGAGAAAATCGACTTTAAAGATTCAGACCTTCATAACTTTTTTATGTTTGCTTAAAATTGACCCAAATTTTGCATGACAGTCAGAAATAACCTTATCTATCCACATGCGCAATTTAATAAGAAACCATGGAGCATTTTTTGATAAAAATCATTATTTCTGTTTGGAGATAGAGCAAATTCTGTCATTTTCAAAACCGCTTTTCACTTTTAAAGGAGATAGATCAAAACGACACAGAAAAACACTATTTGCTATATAGGCCGACCTTACGAATCATAAAAAAAGACAAACTGTCGTTTTGCCGTAGAAATTGGACAACTCATGCGGTTTTCTTACGAACCGGTGGCCTTTGTTCTAGATAAAGTAAAAAGAAATATTCGAGTACTAATTGATTTCAACTTTTTATGGCATCGGAAAGGATGCAGACTCTAGTCTACGTAGATTTAAATTGCAACAAATTCATATCATTTTTGCCCTAAAGAAATATATTTTGTTTGTTATAATGGCTACATAAGGTACAGTTGCAAAAAATCTACTTGTTGAAGCACTTGTGTGCCAAGATCAATTTCAATTACATTTTTTTCAAAGACTATCCGGCTATTCTACCCATCGAGGACTGGTAATCAGAATGTCGACATGCATATAGTGTTATTGTGAACGGCCATTGATTAAAATAGCATTTGAACTTGTTAACGATTGACTTGCTAACATATATGTACTTACATATTATCAAAATCGTCAATAGAAATCGATTGTTCACATTTTGTAATCGGAATTCGTGTTTGTATCACATAACAGGTCACGTGGTTTTTATACTTATTTTCATTGGACGAGAGAAATTTTCAGGCACAGATTGCTTTATGTCCTGGACATAGGATAAGATTAAGACCAATTTGAAGAAAAAATCAGGAGATAGAGCAATATGCATACGCGATTTCTCAAAAACCAGCCCGCCAATCGACGATATCTGGTGTTCAGGAGATAGAGCATAAAAATACGAACACAACGATACCAAATATAGGATTTTTTCAAAAATGGAGATAGCGCAGCTTAAAAACGAGGCGACGAAATAAGACCTCTTTAGTTTCCCAAATAAATGTATCTGGATTATTGCTTAACCTTTTCCCGAACGACAAAATTTGAGGTGATCCACTTCAAACACTGCTACAAAAGACAAAATGGATGTTATTAAAGATAGAAATTGTGTAAAATATGGCACAGAAAATATTGAGACAAAAGGAGAAACTGCTGGTTATCAGCAGTTTCTTCTTTTGTTTCAATGTTTTCCCAAGCCTTTTCTATTAGGGACGTCAAAACCAGGTCTTGTTTGGGAAAGGGTTAACTTGGCAAACTGCTGCGAAAATTGCTTGTTAGGAGTTAATATTGTACTGTTATTATCAAGCTTTCTTGAATAATTGTTACGGAAATTATTGTGATGTTGTTATAACTTGTGTCTAAATAAGACCTCTTTAGTTTTGGATATTCTATTGTTATTTTTATGTATTGTTTAACCGAAGTAAACTTGCGCTCATTATTATCAATATTGCAGACGATTACGTTTGTTTATAGATATTCACAGCGCACGGTCACTTCGGTTTAACAATAATCTTGATGAAATTCTGGAATTTTTTGTTATGTTGTTATATGGTGTACTTAAATGAGATCTCTGAGTTTTTCAAAATAAATCAGGATTAATAGTTGGGACCGATACTGCTGGGAAATTGTTTGTAAGGAGTTGATAATTATATTCTGCTGTAATATCATACAATCTTGACCAAATTTCGGAAATTATCCCGATGTTTTTTTAGGTTGTACCTAAATAAGATCTCTTGTTTCCAAAATAAATGTATTGGGATTATTGCTTAACCCTTTCCCAAACAACAATATTTGGGGGTGATCCACTTCAAAAACTGCAACAACTGACAAAATGGATGCTAACAGAGATAGGACTTGTGAAAAATATGGCACAGAAAATATTGAGACAAAAGGAGAAACTGCTGGTTAACAGCAGTTTCTTCTTTTGTCTCAATGTTTTCCCAAGCTGTTTATATTAGGGACGTCAAAACCAGGTCTTGTTTGGGAAAGGGTTAACAAAAATGCTGTGAAATTGCTTGTTAGAAGTGGATATTCTACCATTATTATTATGCAATCTTCAAGACATTGAGTGTGATGTTGTTATTATTGTGTACATACATAGCTTAAGATCTTTTTAATTTTCAAAAATAAATGTATCAAGATTATATCATGGCATTTTGGGTTTATATTCTGATATATTGGTATAGCTGTTTGATAAATACATGAGTCGCTATTAGGATTTACTTTGAGTGTTCCATAATATAAGTTTAGTTTTCTTATTGATGTACATGTTTGTCAAGTTGTACAGAACTTGGTATATTATGATAGTCGAATAGTAGAAATGTTTTTAAAACAGGATCTATTCTAATTAAATTTGGTCAACATGATCATGTGCATAATATTGCAGTATTTTCTCCATTCTCTAGTCCAAAAATTATCATTTATTATGAATTGCCAGATGAATTTGCCAGATTGTACATCAAGTTTTCAACAAAATTTTAGAAAGTGTTTTGCGTTTCTAGGAATTCAGTGCAAGAGTTCCAACAATGTCAAACAAGGTTAATTGTGAATTTATTTCTAGAAAATTGTATGATATTAAAGTTGATACCAATCATCATTATCAGTGAAATTTTGTGAAATCATTCTAGGAATTAAACATAACATAAATAGCAAGCGCGGATCCAGGTATTTTTCCCAGGGGGGTTACCGATCTTTAACCCATTTTTTGCCAAATTTCAGGGGGGTCACGCCCCTGACCACCCCTGGATTCATGCAGATACATGTCATGCCATGAAGGACTAAATATAACAATGCTTTGTCGTCGCACACAGGGAAGAATGACGCAGCTTATATGGGGCATAACCAGCAATCTTTTTGATAACCCCTTTTTTCGCCAAATTCCAGGAGGGGGGGGGGGGGGGTCATGACCCCCTGACCCCCCCTCTGGATCCGTGCATGAATAGTGTGTGTTTAATTTAGAGAGTTGTTTTTACAGTCTCCAAAAATTAAGCTATTGAATTTGTGAAAGTAAATATTACTCAGATATTGATATTCTAAGAAAGCTTTTAAATCATGCTTGTACAAAGAAGAGAGTTGGAAATCTATCAAGAAGCCACAAGCTTCTAAGAGTAGCTTTGTGTTATTAGTTATTGTCAATTATATGATGTATTCATCATCACATTGTGCTAACCCTTTCCCAAACAATACCTAGTTTTGGCGTCTCTAATAGAAAAGGCTTGGGAAAACATTGAGACAAAAGAAGAAACTGCTGATAACCAGCAGTTTCTCCTTTTGCCTCAATATTTTCTGTGCTATATTGTACACAAATTCCTCCCTTTTTATCATCAAGTTTGTCCTCTGCATCAGCTTTTAAATTATAAGGACTGCCCTACAATTTTGTTGTTTGGGAAAGGTTCAACTAAGGCTGCAGTGTTTCCTTGGATTACGTTAACTAACTTAACGGCTCTGGTATTTTGTAACTATCATTCCTTGCTGGATGGATGTACATGAATAAACGCAGGTGTGTGGAATTATAATATTCTGAGTTTTATTTTAGTGAGTTATTGTGGTAAAAGGAATCCCAGGGAAAGCTTTATATTGGAATTTAAGATAAAAGGTAATCCTTATTAGTAACTACAATATTTCTGCATTTATTGATAATTAGAAAGATTGTTGTATTTTTTTATGTGAATTTAACAAAAAGGGAATGAGGAACAACAACATGTACATTTCATGAAATTTAAATTAATTGTATTGTACATGCCGTAAAAATATATAGTATATAGTGTCCGAATTCATATAAGAAATATGGTAATAAACCAATTAACCAACAGACTTTATAACTAACTCATTATCATTGGGCCGCGGCCTTATATAGCGCAGTTGGTAGCGCATCTGACCCTCATTCCAGAGGTCCCGGGTTCGATACCCAGCCGCGGCTAATATATATACAGTAACCCTTTCTGACAAAATTGTCACCCACCAATGGGTTTGAAATCGTTAACCTAAGTGGGCGAGCAGCTGGGGGCTCGGTAAGGGTGTTGTGGTAGTACTGGTTTGAGAAACAACAGGAATCCATGGGTAGGTGCTCCAGCCGCCGCGATATGACCCTGGTAGTTGAAAACGGCGTAAAACCCCAATAAACTCAAACTCAAACTAACTCATTATTAACAGCGTTTAAGTATTTTGTAACTACTTGATGGATGTACATGAATAAATGCAGGCGTGCGGAATTAGAATTGTGTTATAGTTAAGTGAATTATTGTGAAACAAGGAATGCTAAATTAGATATAATTGGAATCAATAATCAGGTGATGCTAAATTTTATCTTGTCATTTATTTGTTTTGTTTAATTCATGAAATGTGAAATTTTAAAATCATTAGCTAACAAAATTTAAAGTGACATTTCAGAATTTTTTGTCATAAATTTTACTTTTATTTTTATCTGAAAGAACATATTTCCTAATGAAAATTCTGAAAATTTCGAGCCAAAATATTGCGCCGTTTACGAGAAATTTATATTTTTGTGTTAAAATTGAACAAATTGTTGTGGACAACAGTTCGGATTTATATGCAATTTATCGATTATGTCTCAACTTAAAATGCGTGTTTCTCGCTTATTGGCAACAACTTCCAAAAACCAATAGTATTTATACTCATTAGAATAACCAATGTTGGCATCAAGACATACTTTAAAAAATTGAAATTGGAATGAAATGTCCCTTTAAGACTGCAGGGGTATTTGTTACTATAATTCCTAATAAACATACATGTATATAATATGACTAAAAAAAGGTGAGGAAATTATATTAAGGTATACGACCCATCAATAGAATCATAAAGATACATAAGTTACTATATATATTCAAAATCAGCATGGTATCCCGCATCTAATTGCCAATTTTTATCTACTTTGATCGTTTCGTTAGTGAAATTTTGATAATTTTATATCTTGCATCAGGGTCATACAAAATCATGAAATGCCAAACACCCCAAGTGAGCTTTTAAACACAAAAACAGCATGATTAAAAGCAATAAACACAAGTGTTTGCATCTAATCAATAGCTTATATTATCACCAACAATGGACTAACAAGTAAATAAATAATAACCAGCAACAAAATATTTTTTTTTGCTTTTGTAATACACGGCTACCATACTTTCGACAGGCTTTTCGGACGAATCTGAAACAATAGTCAATTTTAAATAACATTAATTTCAATGATATATCAAAATGCATGGCACAAAAGGAAAATCATAATTTTCCTATGTGTATATTCTTTCAAATAAAGTAAAAATTAAACAGTTTCGCCGTACACAAATTTAGAAAAAATCACTTTGACTTATACACCCCCTTTTTTACCACCGCCCAATTTCTTAAGGAAAATGGCACTCTTCGTTCATTATACTTAAATAAATTGTTCCATACGAATTTTACAGGTTTTTTATTGTTTGTATTGGAATATCTATATAATAGTAAATGTTAATATTAAAAAAACATATATATAAATAAAAATGTTTATAAAACAAGAGTTGTCAGTGGACAGGATAGCGCAATGAAAAAGTGTTGGATTATGAAATTTTATAGGATGAAAAGAATAAAAAGTCTACCCAAATAGAAATTTGAAAGGGTAATGAATCTTTACCCAGTCTTTATCCTTAATAAGGAATATATACATGTCTGACCACAAGCATGTGTGCAAAGTTTCAATACTTTAACAATGGTAGAAATAGAATTGTTACAAGTACATTATATCTGCATGTAAATCATTAGCCAAACATGTCTTTTCGACAAATTGTTAAAATGCCCCAGAAATGTGTGTGTCTGAGTGTGAGTTGAGGACGGTATTATCATCACAAGAAACATTTTGAAAAAAATAAAGCCAGGAATGTTGTAGAAAGATAGGCCTATGTCTCTGCCAAAACTAGGTCTTGTTTGGGAAAGGGTTAGGTGAACAAACAACTTTTGAATATCAGTTTTCTGATGTCATGTTTGAATCATGTTTGCTGCCTTATTAGTAGCTAAAGAGATGGAAAAAGACGAGACAGAAACACAAAAATATATAATCAAATAGAAATTCTACAGAGAAAATGAATACAACTGCTTGTATCAGTATTTGCTTCTTTTCTCTCATTGGTTTCTTTTTTCACGCAAACCTAGCGTAGAGAAAGCATCAGTTGGTCTTATCTTGTGTCTAGTTGTTTGGGAAAGGGTTAAACAGAAAGAAATGGCAAAGGTCAAGCTTACCTTTTCCCAAAGAAAAGGCCCAAATTACGGTAAACAAAGTGACCAGTTATGGAACGAAATATTTATGGTGCGAATCAACCTCCAAACAGTGACATATTACGTCAGAGGTACGTAATTCGGATTCAGGGGAGATCACTGGGTGCGCTGTAGTTGCTGTTGTTGCAAAGGGAGGTCATTCTAAACGCCAAAATATTTTGATTTTTTCGTCTTTTGTTGTTTCATTTGACGTTTTTATAAATTCATCGGCTGGGATTCGTTGTAGAAACTGTTCGTACAAATTCAAATTTAATGTAGAAGTCTCTTTACAAAAAAATATTTTAAAAAATCTCCGTAATTCCGAACATGCTCGATTATTTCCGTTGTTGCGGAAACAGCCGACATAACACGAATCATTTAGAGCTAATGATGGGTCGTATTCCTTAACTGTTCTTTATATAATACTAACCCAAAGAGCCAACGCAACACGAACTTTGAATTACAATATTTTTATAATTGAAAATGTGAATTCGTTGATATTGGCTTCATTTTAACCACTGACCATTATGAGATCACCAGGAAAAAACAAATGGGTTTGAATCGATTCCGTAACGCAAATAACGTTACAAACGTAATGCCGGGGTGTGTTTCAAAAATGAAACCAAGATCAGTATCTCGTATGTCCTCCTGTAGCATTGAACACAGCACAACCTATCTGTGACATCGAACGTAACTAACGTCGACAAACGTTTATAGGAATATTTTGTCACTCTTGAATTAATGTTTGTCCCATATCACGCAAGGTCTGTGGTTGGACTGGGCGTTGACGTAAACGCATGTCAAGCAGGTTCCATATTTGCTCAGGAGGTCAGATTACCACTTTTGGGCGTTGCACCACTGGAGACAGACTCGTGTGTGCATAGGTAGTAAACTGGGACCCACATAAGGACGTCGAGGTCGGAACCCACGTTTACGTAACCTGTTACCTTTCTGTGCACTTATACGGCGACCATGGTTCCCAGCAGTTGCAGCAGCCTTTTTGTTGCTAGCCGAAACCGGTCTCTGAGAATTTGGTTTCTCAACCCGTTGTCCCGTACCTTGGTAGATACACGACTTCTGAAGGCTCTTGGCATGTCATAAACATTACCGGAAACGTCAAAACAAACGTAAACAAGAAAAGTAAATGACCTTGAAAATATCAACAAAAATGGATTATTTAATCGAAATGGAACTTCTAACACATTCAGACATGGGCAATGAGTAAGATTAATTGAACATACTGGTTTGCTGAAACTTCCGCTATAGTCATGCTACCGTAGACCACGCAAAGTCCAATAGCCGGGTAACCACAGTCAGCCAGGAGCAATCCAATCACCTGCGCCTTTCGGGACAATGCTAAATTGCCGCATTTTTGTCTATCACCAAACAGATTTTTTACTTAATCTTATAGGGTTATCTTGTGACTTTCCAAAAATACACGTGCGCCGGTTTATTACACGCACTGTTGCACGTGCAGCGCGGATATAGGGTTTTGAACCACAGACTCTAACAATTCGTACTTTCTTTTTATGTGGACAATAAAATCACTTTATAGAATAATGAAATCTGAAGTTTCGTTGTTCTATCATATCTCATTAAAAAGTTACAACAAATTATCTTGTTGCGTTGGCAGTTTGGGTTAGTATAGTTAGGTGAATCAATGTGAAACACTGGGATTTAAGAAAGGTAACTGCAACATTTCTTCTTTAATTGGTGATTACAAATTTACTATATATCTTTAATGTGAATTTTTATCTTAAAGAAAGGGATAAAATTTTTTAACAACAACTTGTTTTTCATAAAATAATTGTTCGTTGAAAAGCGACATATAGCTTTTCTCATTCTGAGATAAAGTTAAACCTTTCCGAAATAAGATCTGGTTTGAAAGGTCCAATGCAAATTAAGCTTTGGAAAGCATTGACGCAAAAGAAGAAAATGTTGATAATCAGCATTTCCTCCTTTTGTCTTAATATATTCTATATTATACAGAAATATAATTTTTGTCAACACCCATGATGTCAGTCTACTGCAGTTTCCAAATTGGAACTCGAAAGTCCAAAATATGCCATTGGTTAAATGAATTATTGTGCAAAGCAAAACAGTATGATAGGGAAGTGAAGATTGCTTGCTATGATGTGTACCATTTTGTAGAATGATTTTTGCAGGAAAATTTTGAAAAAAAAAGTAATTTAGAAATTGCCCTGGCTCGAATGCGAAATTCATAAATAATTCCCTCTGTAATATGAACTAAAAAAGTAATTATGATTAAGTCTGGAAGCAGAATTTTACCTTTGATTTAGTGATGCATGGAAATTGGGGAAAAATCATGAAAATAGGATATGTACGTCTTGTCATGTGAACATAAGGAGACTGCATGCAATAATTTGCCTTTTGGACTCACTGACTAAATGCATTTATTACACTATTACCCCCTGCAAAAAGTTCATTTAAGTTCAAGAACTGTTCTAGAATGTTGTGGAACATTGAATGGCACCTCTAGAACTGTTCTAGAATGTTTCTTGAAGTGCCATACAATGTTCTAGAACATTTCTAGAACTAGAAATGCGTTTTTGAACTTTTTTAGCAGGGGTAGTGCTATTTATTCATTTTTGTGCATAAAAACCTTGATAAATGCAATGGAAGACAAATTTTGTGACCTAGCATGCTACTATAAATTATGGGAAACCCATATACAAGGTGGGTAACCCACGTGACTTTTGGGAAGCGTTCACACCAAAAAAATCGTCCGCTTCAAAGTATGTTTTGTTTAAGTTCTCAGCTGATACGCTACGGATTTTGACGAGATAAAGTGCACGGAACGCGCCTTTGCGAGGGCTATTCCCAGCTCTTACTCACTCTGCTCAAAATCCCATGGTTTCTTCAAACATTCAAGCGAAAGTTTTTTTTCGGTGAATGTGAACGCTTCCTACTTTCGTTTTGCACTTAAAAATATTTTGGCTCGAATGTTTGAGGAAACCACTGGATTTGGAGCAGAGTGAGTTAGAGCCGAGAATAGCCCTCTCAAAGGCGCGTTCCGTGCACTTTATCTCGTCAAAATCCGTAGCGTGTAAGCTGAGAAATTAAACAAAACATACCTTGAAGCGGACGATTTTTTCGGTGTGAACGCTTCCCAAAAGTCACGTGGGTTACCCACCGTGATATATAGGGCCAATACATGAGAAACAGGGAAGAGGTCAACCAGATGTCACATTTGGAAAATGGACATATTGTCGTTATAAATGCAAAACCTCGTATCTCGTTTTTGGAAAATTTCAAAGGGGAGGGGAAAAGTGTAATAACTTTTCCCAAACTGAAATGTTTTACTTGAAATTTTGATACAATGTTCACAAATAATGTGTCATTAATACTGATCAGTAAAATTATCTCAAAACCTGCAAGAATTGTCTAAACTGGGCACACAAGTTGAAGTTTGTTCTTTGGAAATCGCAAGAATCGACATACAAGGTTTTGCATTTACACTGACGATATAGTAAGATAGGAAAAGTATTGCTTATTCGATTAGGAAAATGTCAAGACCTTCCTTTGCTAGAGGCTCTGAGTTAATAGGAGTTTCACATGCTATAAAAGAGTCTGTATTCATTTATATGCTATATACAGTAGAGGTCAGAGCCAATCCTACAATCACTGCTTTTCTCCCAAAATATAGTATATAATGTTGCTTTTTAAAAAAAGTCTGGTAATTAACTGAAGCTTATTTTAAGCTTCAGTTACAAGGTTTGGTTGAAAAGCTGTGGTATAAACTGTTACAAGTTATATTTGGTTTGTAAAGAAAAAAGACAAAATTGTACATTCAATCTTTTTAAATTTCAATGTCAGAAGTGACATTTTCTCCTTTCATCTCAATATTTTCCATGCTATTTTGTACAGTTTTCATACCAAAAGTAACGCTGATTTTACTGTCTGCAGCTCCATTCAAATCGGAGCAGCCTGAAATTTTGTCGTTTGGGAAAGGCTATTAAGGGCTTAACAAGCATTCTCTATAAAGGTGATGTCAAGACCAGGCCCCTGTTTCTCGAAAAAACCTTGAAGTATAATACTCATGAGTTCATGCTCAAATTCAATTGAATACCAATCAACATTGAAGTTCACATGGATTTTGTGTGATTTGAGCACGGTACGGAGACAGATTTGAGTCCGAGAACTTTAAGTTTTTTCGAGAAACTGGGGCCAGGTAATGTTAGGGAAAGTTTTAATATGATTTCATATAAGATCAAAGATACTAATATAATTATTTATGTACAAAATTTAACTCTAATTTCAGGAATATATAATTATCTACTTGAAGAAATCAACATTGTCTTGTCATAGAGGAATTATACAAATTGACATTATAGACCACCTCAAGAAAAAAAATACAAAGTAAAGAAGCTCGTCTCATGAAAAATACAAATTGACAGGAAAGATACGACTAACCGCCCTGTCAAACAACTGTCAAAAGAAGAAAAGTCGGGGGAAATTCGGACAGGGAAAAACTTGTTCTTTCCGTGGAGATACCAGTCAATATTGACATTTGATAGACCCTGTGTCTGTTCCGCGGAAAAGTTCGTGGAAAGTGTCTTAATGTCTTAAAAGGAAAATGATGTGTTTGTTCAGTAAAAAGTGGATATATATTAGTGGACTATAAATGACTGTTATCCGATGTCGGTAAGTGATTTCTGTCTCTTTTCAACCCTTTCCCAAACAACAATAAAAATAAAAATTGTCTGAATTAACAGATACTTGACAGCTACAAAATAAGTATTACGATAAGGAAGATATCTGTGTATTATATCGTAGAAAATATTGAAAGAAAAGAAGAAAATGCTGGTCACCAGCATTTTCTTCTTTTCTCTCAATGTTTCCCAAATTTGGCTATTAGGGATGTGAAAGTCAGGTATTGTTTGGGAAAGGATTAATAAGTAGTTAGGGTAATTTGACTCTATCTGTCTATGGCTATTGTAGATTTAGACAAATAACAGACATTTTATGGTTGCCAATTATAGCCAGCTACCCATTACCACACATTGATGCTTTTTGAAGTCTGACAAGAAAAAGCCTTGTTAGAAATATTGGGAAATGAAGATATTGCTTGTGACAGGCAATTTCTTCATTGACCACAATGTCTTCAAAAAAATGTTGGAAATGAAGAAATTTGTTATGACAAGTAATCTTTCCATTTACCACATTGTCTACTGCAAAGAAAGACCGAAAAATGTAAAATTTCATTTATAGGTAGTTAGCCGCTGTTAGCGTCTACATCACCTTTGTTTATTTAAAAAAAAAAAAAAAAAAAAAAAAAAACAACAACACTTTTCAGACATAAAATTTGTTAATTTGAATGTTATTAAAGTGGAGACAGGTAGGGAAAAGGGGACATGCTGGTTGATGGCAATTTTCTTTTCACTCAATCTTTTCCTCAAGTTTTCATGTATCAATTTTGGATTTATTATCATTAGCATAGATTGATTGAAAAATATATACGATATTGCAAATCAGATAGAAAGATGTGCTTGCTACATACATAAAATCTTGAAGCGAATTATTAAAAAATGCTGGATATATGGAAATGTACTGACATTTGTAAATTCTCCTTTTCTTATGAAATTCTATCAATTGTGACAAAAATTCTTATTAGAAAAGGGTTAACAAGGGAATGTCTGTAAAGGATTCTTCTTCAAGCTAATTTAACAAGTGTAAATTAGTTGAATTCCTTTATTTGAAATAGGAAGATCAGTCATTAAAATTGCATAAGGTTAATTCATTCAACAGATGTAGGGGAAATTCAAGCTTTCTAGAAATTGTATTGAAACACTTTTAATTTGTTAACCCTTTCTAAAACATTTAGACATACGGTCTGAACATTTATTTCATGTTAGCAGAAAGCCTTGGTCAGTCATGGCTCCTTAAGTGGGTATTGATATGCATTTTATTGGGGATTCAGGTTTTAATTTTAAGGCAAACAAAAATCCACATTTAAAAAATGCCATGTGTACGCAATTCCGTTTTTGCGTACGGGTTGCTACGCCTATGCTAGTGAATTCAAAGTCTGTAGATTTGTTTTATCATTCTTTTAGCAGAAAAGCTTCAGTTCTTTTAGAATTAGATCTGTTCTCAATAATACAATTAACAAAGCAATCTAAACTTGCTATCAGTGATTTTTTTACCTGCGCATCCTGCAACTTTTACTCATAATTTGGCCTCTGGGATGCAAAGTTTTAATTCTAGCTAGTCCCAGGATGCAACAATTTTTACAGATTTCCTATCAAAAATAGTGTATTGGACTCACTAAGCTAGTAGCTCACCAGGACTCATTGATATGGAATCTAGCGAGTCCCCAGGACTCACAGTCTTTAAATTGTAAAAAAAATCACTGTTGCTATAAACAATTGACAGAATGGTCTCATGCTGTGACAGTGCAGATACAATATGCAAGCAGGATTCTGCTCACATTTCTCCCATGTGAGCGATAAAAGCAGTGTTTCCACTCAGATTTTTATTTAGGGGTTTTGCACGCACTGTCATTGAAAAATGGGGGTATTGGACAGGAAATAGGGGTAAAAACCAATAAAACAATGAAATATGTGTGTAATTTGCAATGCACGCTTATTAAAGGTCAAATGTAACGTCAAAATAATCTACACTTATTATTAAGACGAATGAAAAATATTAACAACGCAATATTTGAAAATTTGATATTCATTATAATAAGGGAGAAATTCACAATTTTCTAATCGCTTACCTGTACAGGCTTTGAGAAAGTCAAATAAGCGTGACGTCACCGTAGGCGGACGATAAATTGGCTGCCTATATGCTAGGAAGGCTAACATTGCATATCGTCGCTTTTCAACGAAACCCTTGTAACTGCAGCTGGTTATAAGCTGCAGTTACGAGGTTTTGTTGAATAGCAGCGATATTTATATTTTTCCATTGGTATAATATGAATCTGATATACAAAAGATCGGGATGTGTTGTATCGTCAAATATCTTGTCACTGTAGAGATAATAAACATAATAGCATTCTGTTTATTGGCATTTGGTAATCGGGTTACAGGGAGTCATTTCTTACTGTTAGTAAGTCTGTGTTCAAAATCTCGCAACTACAATACATTTATAGTGCAGTTGGTTCATTTTAGATATGGAATCTGGTCTACATAATTATGCAATTATATGCGCATTTATTAGTTAAAATTCTATTTCAATCAATGCCATGGCATATGCAGAAAATAACGAGTGAAATGAAATCTGATTAAAATTTGCTTGAGTCAGAAGAAATCAATGTATTTTAGCACAGAAAATATCGAGCGAAAAGAAGAAATTGCTGATTATCAGCATTTTCATTTACCCTTTAATATTTTCTAGAACAATTCCCACATGAGACTTTAGAAGCAAGTCTTTTCGGAATGAGTTAAGCAAATATATTATTTGCTGAGTGAAGACGTTTAGATAGAATGATAAATGTACAGAAAAGTCTGGAAATAATGCAACAACTTCGATAAATTACATGTTGTAATCTAGAGACAGAGAAACTTGTGAAAGATCTATACAGTAACTTGTCCATTTATATATTCATATTTGTATATTTTAGGTACAAAATTACTAAAAAAGAATAATACAATTTTATTAAAGTTCATTTATTGGAATAAGGTGGAGTTATTTGTCGTCGATGGTTATATTCATACGTGTAAATACAAAGGACCTAAGTCCTTTCAGACGTTTACTATAATAGATTCGCTATTAAACGAGAATTATTTCAGTTGTGTTGATAAAGCAATTCAACTGTAAAAATTCTCGTTTAACCCTTTCCCAAACGGCAAAATTTTAGGGTGATCCACTTCAAAAACTGCCACAAATGACAAAATGGATGTTATTTAAGATAGGATTTGTGTAAGATATGGCACAGAAAATATTGAGACAAAAGGAGAAACTGCTGGCTATTAGCAGTTTCTTCTTTTGTTTCAATGTCTTCCCAAGTCCTTTCTATTTGGGACGTCAAAACCAGGTCTTGTTTGGGAAAGGGTTAATAGTGAATCTATTATACTTGATATGATTTTATTGATGTCTATTTTATAATAAAAATCGATAACACGCCCACCATAATCTCTCAACCAATCAAACGTGATCTTAGAATAGTATCGGAATTTTACCAATATTATCGATATGTCAATTTATCGATAACACGCCCACGGTAATTTTTCAGCCAATGAAATGCCTCCTTTTTTAAGTGTCAATTAAACCAGGAATCCTGACGTGCGAACGTCAACGTAGGTCTCTTTGGCGCATGCGCGAAAAATCGATTTCGACCAGGTAAAAATTTCCGATAAAACACGCTGTGTTATTTGTTAATATCGTCTGTTTGGAATCGAACTTTTGAACGCGGATTTTTCATACCGATTTCTGTTATCTTAAAGAAATGAAAATAATTTTAAACGGGTGGTCCAAATTTTTGATTTCCTTCCACCTTTAACCCTTGTCATGCTATATATTCTATATAGGGCCCAGTAGTGCTGGCTGAATATTTTTTGAGTGAATTGTAAATTATGGGTCTTTAACTTTAGAGCCTTTGTATGTAACCTTGTTTTTGTGAAATGTTGTAATGTTATATATCATTGGAAAGGTGTAATACTTAACTTTATGATTGTAATATGAAAAAGTATTTTTTTTAAACTTGTTACCTAATAAACTACAGGTAAAAACAGGTAAATGTAACAAAACTGTTAAACTATGTTTTAAGAATAATAAAACTAGCAAAAACTCTGATATTTGTTTGTGTTGTCTTGTGATTTCCACCATTGACCATCAATACCCAAATTTCAAGTGATGCAGATCAAGTCTGAGACTCAGGTAAGCACAGGTAAGAACAATTCTTCTAATTAAATTCTGGGTATAGAAAACAACTTTGTATTGAAGTCTCTACAGAAACAAATCTTAAATTGTGTAAAATTAATATGATTAAACAGCAAAATGGTAGTTTTATATGACTCCATGCATTACATATTCATTTGGTCATTCACCTGACAGTTTACCTGTCCACGTGTGACAAAATACAAAAAACTTAATTTCAGGCACTTTTTGTCCCATTCTGATCGCGATTTCTTTATTGGCAAGGTAAAAAATATCGTAAGAAGCAAAAAACTATCCCGTGACATAAATGAACTACAGAGAAGGGTTAAGTTGACCTAAATATTTTGTTGTTGATGGGCGAGTTGGACGAAAATCGCGCCGGAAGTTGTCAGGTCAAATCCATTTTCATTTCATCGTGGGTTATTTCGGCCCGATTATTTATCATAGAGTGTTAATTCGATGCGATGATCGCTAAATATCAAGCAGAATGACAATTATTTTCGTTTTACATAGTGAAAAACTTTCCTTGGCGATGAAAAGATCGAGAAAATTTGGTGAGTTGAATTTTCGGGCAGACGAATTTTAGGATCGATCTTCGCCGTACTTGTCAATGGCAATTCTTAAAAATTACGACCACTTACCAGCCGATTTCTTTTGAAATCATCTTTAATAATATATCTTTAATCTGGTTGAGAATAATTTTCTTCGTAATCTGACGTAAAAACAGCGAATTTTTCATCGAAAGATTTGTTTTGAAAGTTTGCAGATCGGAAGTCCGCCATTTTGAATGACGTATTGAAGACAGGTAATTAGGTCGAACTTTTTTGCCAAATAACCAATGAAAATCGGGAAATAAAATATCAAAACGAGGTTTACTATGTTGCTAGGTCATTACTCGAAGCTTTTCCGAGGGTAAGGATACGATTGGATTAGGTTTTACGACGCAGGGATTGATTGTATTGGGAAACCCCCGATCCCTGAATATTCCGGGCGCCGCTCACAGCACTCGACGTCGTAGCCCGGAATATTCCGGGTTCAGCACGACTAGGGTTAAAAGTGTTGCGCGGAATTATCGCTATATTCCGATATCCTTCGCCGACGTGGTACGATTTGGAAATATCAGTTTTTCGGGAATCTTCGGTAGTTTCCGAAAATTATATCAAAGTACACAAAAAATTGTTTTTTTGTTTTGTTTCTTCGGTATAAATGACCGACAGGGTATGCGCTGGTGATCGCCACTTCGTCTTCAAAAGCCATAAGCGAGTAAGGCGACAATAAAAAAAATATTTTTAAAAAAGTGGGTCAAAATCGAATGTGGCTCAGACTTGACTCCATCATTTACTGTAAATGATAAATCAATCGCCAATTTATATTACTGGCAACACTTACTTTTTTATTTTTATAATTCGAAAGCTAGATTTGCTGTCTAAATGCCTTATGGTCGAGCAAGCACACCAGTTTAATATGTAGACAGAATTCATCTGTGTAATCAAGAGTCAATTTGTGTAATCGCGTGGCGGCATGAAAGAAAGAGACAACGCGTCGGTGCTAAAACCATCTAACGTCAGTGTATTTACTTCGTAGATAGCGTGTTGTTTTTATTGCTTCATCCCATTTCCCGCCCTTTGTTGCGCGCGCGACTTTTGTAAACAAATCATAGTAAAACGTAACCTTATTTGGGTGCGTAAACATCACGTGGTTATATTGAAACTGGAATGACTACGTCATCAATTGACTGTGTTTGTGGCGTTTTTGATCTTGCTCAAATCATCACATATCGTTAGTGGGGAGTCAAAACCTCGTAACTACAGCTTGAATAAGCTGTAGATACGAGGTTTTGACTCCCCACCGACGATATGAGTAACACAGATTTACTCTAGTTTCCGGAGTTTCCTTGGTTAGTTTCACTTTCGGAATTGTTTGATATAGATCTAGATCTATTAATAACTGGCACCTAAAGATGCTGATCCAAATTTTTGTGCGTGAAATCACGTACGGGGCCGTAATTTTGTACGTGATTTCTTTCAAATATGCGTGTTTCACGCACAATTTCGCGTGAATGGAAACTCTGAAAAGGCCATCTTGGTCCCCTTATATTCAAACTACCAGAAGATTTATTTTGTTAGTCTGTTAGCAGAAAAAGACTTGAGATTCTCTGGAATCGGATCTATTTCTGTCCTTAATGAAACACCAAAGAAGTCTAAACTTGCCATAAACAAGTGACAGAGATACTTTTGTTGCACTAATTTCTGCATGTGCTGCATTTAACTCTTTCCCAAAAGACAACATTTTAGGGTGCTCCAAATTAAAAGCTGCTGCAGACAACAAAATGTATGTTGATTAATATAGCACAGAAAAGATTGAGGCAAAAGAAGAAAATGCTGATCATCAGCATTTTCTTCTTTTTCTTCAATGTTTTCCTATGCCTTTTCTATAAGGGACATAAAAAACGAGGTCTTGATTGGGAAAGGATGAATGAAACAACAAAGAAATGTAAACTTGCTATAAACGAGTGACAGATAAAGTTCTGTTTTATGTTGCATTGAAATAGTTAAAAATTGCATGGATTGTGTTACATATACCTTAAGCCGCGTTCCCATTGCTGACCAAATCAACTCGATCAACTCGATAGCCTTAAATCCCCGATCAAACCCGATTAAACGCGATCAAATGCATTTACATGACTTCTTCTTTATCTCTTGTAGATTAATTTTCGATCATTTTTGCCGACCACGCTCGATCGACCCAATCACTCTTGCCGACTAGGCTCGATCAGTACTCGATCGCTTGATTGAGCTTGATCGAGTTGATTTGGTTGGCAATGGGAACGCGCCTTTACAAACTTTTCCAGGGAGCGGGGATCAATGTTCAGATAAACATGGTCGGGAACCACATGACACATTACAACGCATTAAGGTAGAATACCCGTAATGCCGACATTTTTGGATTCATAAAACATCAGATTTTTTTCGGGTGGCGCCCTTGCGTATCCTAACTGTTTTGGGTGCGGTCGTAAACATCCGGCGGTGGAAAGTTCCACCGCCTAATGTTTTTGCCTTTGCTCAAATAATTCTGACGTTCTGCGAATCTCGTTACGGGTACTGACTACCTTAAAATCTCTGTGATTCATTTAATTTGTGACTGGTTTGAAAACAGATTACAGCAGAGATAGTACGGTGTGTTGTGTAATTCTGTTTGATGTAAGTGAAAGAGGTTGAAATCAAATGGATTCGTAAAAAGGATAAGTAGACATCACCAAAAAAGTTTGATGGACAGCCGTGGGCCTTAAAATGAACTTTATATACTCAGCGAAAGAGCTAACGCATCACTTTTTAAAATTGCATAACTTCTTTATTGTCAAAGATTTAGATTTATAATTTGGCAAATGTTTATCCTACAAGTTTCTGCACACATTCATAAGACTATTTCTAAGTTTTCTTTCTTATGTGACCGCGTCATACCAAAAGGGGCCAAAACAATTTTTCGGCTCCTGTAACTTGTGATCTTTTTCAATCATTTTTGTTTGAATTGATTTTGAAAGCTGGTTTATTGTGAAATTAAAGTCTGAAAAAATCAATTTTCTATCTAACATAACAAGGGCTGTTCCGGGACAACGTAGCTCGCATAGACGCATCTTTTTGAAAGAAAATGTCAATTTTTCAAGGTCAAGGTCACAAGGTCAAATTTTATAGTGTCAGAAGAAAGGTCTTGTTGGGGCCTCTCTATGTGTGAAATATCAAGACTGTATCTTATACAGTTCATAAGATATAGACCGATACGTTTTTGTCTATGTTACCTACGTTGCCGTCGACGCCATCAATGACACCAACGGCACTAGTGATGTAACAATGCCTCTGTGGGAATACATTACGCGCCCATAAAAATGTTAAAGCCGTCGGTTTGTTTTTTGAAGGGTAACTTGTATAAACAGAAACTCTTTCAGCCAATACAAAAGGTTTGAAAGTTATGCATGAATCTTCCATTTTAATCAAATTTCAGACTTTATGAATTTTAGAATTAAGGGTGTCCTTATTAAAAGTTCAATATTTTACAAGATACTGTAACATGTACTATGAAATTTCATAGATATCTTATCAAATGGTGGTAGTCAGCATGTGCAAATTTTGAAGGTATTCCGTAGATTCGTTAAAAAATATTAACAAAGATCTGAGTGATGCGTTAGTACTTTTGCCGAGTATATATAACGTCATAAAAGTTATGTTTTTATTTAACGTGTTCTTCTTTAGTGTCCCCATATAATTTTGTGTTCACCTAATTATCACATCAATGGAAACTTTTATGATATGTTGTCCGTATCTGATCTCCCCATATTACATATTTGTTGATTGGTTGAAGCAGAAAATCCTGAGTTATTTGCCCTTGAATGTAAAAAATAAGTGTTTTGTCTTTTTGTTCACTATATCATCTACAAATTTTGAAAATGTCTTGACAAAACCTTGATAAAACATTGGTCATGACAAGACCTTGCATGGATGTATCTTTCAGCTTGATCTGAATCTCATATCTTGAGTTATGTGCCCTCGAAATTGTCAAAAACTACCGTTTTTCACTCTATCTTCGCCATAATAGCAACAAATGTTGACCAATTATAGCAAAACTTTTTACAAAATGTTGGTGACTGTAGGACTTTGCTTCAGATAATCTTTTTGATCAATTGCAATTTCATGTCTAGAGTAATGTGCGACAAAATTTCTATTTTTGACTTTATTTTCCCTCTTTCAGCCACAAATATTGACCAATTGAAACAAAACTTGGACAAAACATTTGTGACTATAAGACCTTGCATAAGTGGAATATTTGCTTGGTCGGAGTCTTACATACATAGTTATGGGCCCTGGAATTGGACAAAATTTCCTTTTCAACCATTTTTTTCTCTATAATTACCACAAATATTGATCAATTATGACAAAACTTAAACAAAATGTTGTTGACTCTAAGACTTTATATATGTGATTCTATTTAGCTTGATCGGACACAAACAGTCTGAGTTATGTGCCCTTGAATTTATCAAAATAACAGGTCTAAACTTTCTGTTGCCTCTTATATCCACAAAATTTATAGACGAATTGACTGAAATTTTGGACAGAAATTTTGGTACTATAAGATCTTGCATCAGTGTGATTTTTAGCTTGATCGAAACGTAACATCCTGAGTTATAAACCCTTGAATTTGACTAAATTCACTGTTCGGTCTTGTTGTTACTATAACAGCCAACACTATTGACTAATTAAGACGAATTTTGGAAAAAAATAATGGTGACCGTGGGATCTCGCTAAGAGCGATTTTTAGCTTGAGTGGAATCAAGCATTCAGAGTTATGTGCCTTGGTTTAGACAAAATTGCATATACGGCTTTATTTTAGCCACACATATTGGTCAATTATATAAAACTTAACTTTCAGATCTTTCAAACATGTGCTTCTTTAGCTTAATTGGAACATCACAGCTAGAGTTATGTGCCATTGAATTTGACAAAATTGCCTTTTCGAGCCACAAATATTTGCCAATTTAGACGAAACTTATAAGACATGGGAAGCTTGCGTAAGGGCGATTGTTAGCTCGATCAAAATCAAACATTTAGAATAATTTGCTCTTGAAATTTTACAAAATTGCATTTCAGCATTTTTCAGTGTAACAGCCACGCATATTGACTAATAAAAAGAAAACTTATGTTGATGACTATAAAAGCTTGCATCATCTGATCTTGCATGTGCATTTTTTATTGATCGGAATCACACATCTAAAGTTAATATAGGCTTAGAATGGGAAATTGCCTTTTTTTTTACTTTTCTTTCACCATAATAGCTACAAATATAAACCAATCAAAACAAAACTTTACTGAATTGTTTGTGCATGTTTTGTCATTGACCTGTTTAATGTTCTGATTCATAAAGTTCAGTTTATTGAATAAGTATAATGGCCAAACGTTATGTAAACAAAAAAATTATTTACCCCACCCACCACTTTCTTCCTCTGTGATTTGGTCATGCACATTTTTAAATGTCATAAAATTTAGTTTTTCATCAAGGTCTAGCCTTTGTCTTACATTTTGTGGGACCTAGATTATTATTAATGCAATATCTTGAGCTCTACGTGGATTTTTTTCGTCTGGTAGAATAAAACACCACGATTTGCCCACCCACCAATCTTTTTCTCTTTATTGCAGTCTTAGTACAATACACAATGTCACGATTTTTTGTTTTTCTATATTGTCCGGCCTTTAGCTAATATTCTGTTACAATTCAATTATTTCAAATGCAATATCGCGAGCTCTAACTTGAATTAGAGCTTTTTGAGCTTTGCTTATAGAGCAACCTCTAGATATGAAAATTGCCAAAAAATAATTATGACAATCGGTGTGTACTATTCCTGTAAATGTACATGTAAAATTTTATAAAGGTATGATGATTATTACAAAAGTTATGCCCATTTGTAAAATTACGGGTTCGAAATTTTGTAAATTTAAGTCACCATTTTTCCTATTATTTTTAATTTTACAGCTGTCCATCAAAGTTAAATGATTAGAGCAATGTCTTAAGATCATGAAAACGTATGATGGAAACCTCTTTCACTTACATCAAGCAGAACCTAAAAATGGACATAACGCACCATACTAAGAAGGAAGAATTTAAGATGTCAGGGAAAAAAATACTGGAGACATATCAAAACACTGATTAACATGAACAAAAAGTCTGAAAAAATACCAATTCTAAAAAGTACTGACAACGATTTGGAGACTTTTCATTTTACGGATGTTGAAAAGGCAGAATGTTTAAATTCCTACTTTTCTTCAATTTCGAATGTTGATGATTCGAATGTATGCCTACCCAATTTCGTTTTAAAAACTAATAGCAGTCTTGACAACATTAATATCTCTGTCGATGAAATTGAAAATTTAATAAGCACTTTCAATATTAACAAAGCTGTAGGTTCAGATCTTTTAAGCCACAGGCTCCTTAAGAATATAAAACAAAGTGTAGCTACACCACTATCAAAACTTTTCAACAAATCTCTTAAAGATAGGGTTTTCCCGACAAAATGGAAAGAATCAATTGTCAATCCTTTGTTCAAAAAAGGTGATAAATCTTGTGCTTCAAACTATCGTCCAATTTCTCTTCTGAGTTGCATCGGTAAGCTTATGGAGAAATGTGTGTACAAACATGTGTATAATTATTTTCACTCTAATAGGTTAATATACAGAAACCAGTCAGGGTTTTTATCTGGTCATTCTACTGTCCATCAATTGCTTGAGATATACCACCAAATTGTTTCGTCTTTAGATTCAAAACAGAACTTGTGTATGGTATTTTGTGATATATCAAAAGCTTTTGATAGAGTCTGGCACAATGGACTTCTGTTTAAATTAAAACAATTAGGTATACAAGACCCATTACTCGAATGGTTTAGAGACTACTTGACGGGTCGGCAACAGTCAGTCATAGTCAACTCGTCAAGGTCAAGTCTAAGGTCAATAAATGCGGGCGTTCCTCAAGGCTCTGTTCTCGGTCCACTGCTCTTTCTAGTCTACGTGAATGACATTTCCGAAAATCTCATAAGCATCTCCCGATTATTCGCCGACGACACTTCTTTGGCATGTTCTGCGACACATTTAGCCGATATTGAAGGTATTCTAAACCATGATCTACTTATCATATCGCAATGGGCTAAACAATGGCTTGTAACTTTTAATCCGTCTAAAACCGTGGCAATGAACTTTTCCAATAGATGCAACATTCAAAACCCAAATCTTTATTTCGATAATGTAAAACTCAACTTTGTTGAAAGCCATAAACATTTAGGACTAACTTTAAGTAATACTGGTAAGTGGCACGAACACACGAAAAACATATTAAATTCTGCTTCTAAACTATTAGGAATGATGAGATGTCTAAAATTTAGACTTAAAAGAGATTCTTTGAATCAAATCTATGTCTCGTTCGTACGCCCAGTTTTAGAATATTCATCTGTAATTTGGGATAATTGTACAATTCACGAAAAGGATACCCTTGAAAAACTCCAAATTGAGGCTGCTAGAATTGTTACAGGACTCACGAGATCGGCTTCATTAAATAACATTTACAAAGAAATTGGATGGCTTACTTTAGATAAAAGACGAAAATATCAAAAACTTGTCTTAATTTTTAAAATTCTTAATGGTTTAACTCCCTCTTATCTTCAAGATATTTTTCCAGGAAACGTACATAATAGAACCCAATATAGATTACGGAATGCAGACCAAATCGATTTAATTGCTTGTCGAACCGAACTATTTGCCTCTTCGTTCATTCCATCTGCAGTTACCATGTGGAATGACCTTCCAGCAGACGTTAAATCAATACAATCTCTTTCATTATTTAAATCACGCATTTTACAAATGTATACCGCTCCTAGTGTTCCAAAATATTTTCATGTAGGTGAGCGAAAGCTATCAGTTTATCACACTCGGATAAGGAACAAATGCAGCGATTTAAAAAATGATTTGTTTCTTAATCATATATCTCCGAATGCAAATTGCAACTGTGGACACATTATTGAAGACGCCGAACACTTTTTATTTCGATGTCCTTTATATACTAATTCAAGATCACGACTCTTCCATTCACTTCGCAGATTCCATCCCTTAAACGAAAAATTATTACTTTTTGGATCAGAAAATTTAACATTTGACGAAAACTCTTTCATCTTCAGGACAATTCAAAATTATATCAAGGAAACAAACAGATTTGGATAATTTCGTTTTGCAGCCTGATCAACGTCTAGTAAACCTCCATCACCTCCCAGCTGACAAGAAATACATCTATTCTTTTCTAATTTTCTAGAGAGAGATAATACATATTTTATACCATCTATTAATATGTTTCATTTCCGGAATGTCATTGTCATATATAATTTAAGAGAATTTTCGTCCATGTCAACATTCATGTATAGCTGTCAAACTGTACGCACAAGCCCGTACAGTTTAGCAGGTATACAATGCGCGTATAATTTAAGACTCTAATCCATGTATGTTAAAAGGTAATGGCCGTACCTAAGTTGTTAGAACTTGTGGCCAGACCCATTTGCCAAATGTTGATTTCCATTGTTGTAAATTTCCTCATGTATGTATTATTTTTCGATGGCAATAAAATATGTTTAAACCAGATGTCAGGGATAGAACTAGAACTGTTCTAGATTATTGCCATTTAATGATCTAGAATGTTCTAGAAAAGTTGTTGTATGTTCTAGAACTGTTCTAGAACTGCCATGTAAAGATCTAGAACAGTTCTTGAACTTAAATGCATTCTTGAACTTTTTGGCAGGGGTATTTTCCAAGTGGATTTCTGATTTAAGCATCCGCTCTGATATGTTTTTCGCAAACCAAATAAAATCTTTATGTGATTTTAATTTTGTGTTCAATTTTGCAAAATAATTTGCTACGGGCAAGAATTTTCAGAAAATTTCATATTTCTTAGAACTGTTTTTGCAGGCAATTTATCTCTGATCTGAGTTAACAGTTGAATTTTCAATTAATGGATAATGATCAAAAGTTTTGAGCACTTGTTCATCTAAATTGGAATGCCTTTATATATTCCTTTCCCAAAAAAGAACTGATTCTAGAAGAGGCTTTGAAAACATTTAGGCACAAGAAGAAAATGCTGATAATCAGCATTTTCTCCTTTTGCCTCAATATTTTCTGAGCTATGCTGGACAATTTTGTCTTTTGGGAATGTCTTCAAAGACCTTAATTGGGTATTAAAATGCAACAGATTTAATTATGCTAGTACGAATGCAAAGGGTAACCTTGGTTCTACTCCCCTGCTAAATGTTTATTTTAGTTCAAGAACTGTTATAGAACTGTTATAGAATGTTAAATGGCAGTTCTAGAACTGTTCTAGAACTGCAATTTAACAATCTAGAACAGTTCTTAGAACATTCTAGATCATTAAATTGCAGTTCTAGAACATTCTAGAATAATCTAAAACGTTCTAGAACAGTTCTAGAACTAGAAATGTGTTCTTATACTTTTTCCGCAGGGGAGGAAATAGGAATACGATCTTTCCAATATTAGTAGACGCTGCCCAAAAAAATCTGATGTTTTATGATTCTCAAATTGTTGAATCAGAACCTGTCTTATATCAGAAAACAAGGAGGGAAATTCAAAAGCAGATATGTTAGCCACGTGAATGACAATGCTCTAAGGGATATCAGAACCAGTAATTGTCTTGGATACGATTCTATGAATTTGTTCAAGGTCAACATAGTTTTAGAACATAATTTCAACCCAGAAATATTCAGAAGAAGCAAACTTAATTAAGCATAAAAACTATTGAAAACTTGTTAAGCAAGGAAATTTGTTTTCTGAAAGCTCTTTCATGTTTTTGTTCTAAAATTTGCAGCTTTTACTTGATGTATTATTCTATGCTTTAAGGACATAAACCCTTTCCCAAATGATATTAAATTGGGCTGTTTCCATAGATGATGCTGAAAAAAAAATTGGGTAAAATGCATTGAAAAATTTGATGTACCGTATTTCACCTTATAGACGCGCCCTCCCTAATAGACGCGCCCCCACTATATTAACAATCTCGGAAGCCATGGGACACCCCTCCCACCTTCACCCGACCTTACCTTGACTGTAGAGTAGACTGTAGAGTAGACGGTAATGACAAATTCCGAACTCAAACTCCACCAAACTTCATCTTTGTGATGATCATACTTGTGGAAAAACGCTTTATCTCAACAAGTAAAGCGTCTTATAATAGGGTATACGGCTCGGGTAATTGATTGAATAATTCGATTATGGTTATCCCCCTCTAGGTAGAATTGAAATTCATTCGGCCCGGTATAAGCATTGATAAAGTTTCCTTTTTCATTCCCCTTGCAGAGTGACCGTTTATGCAGTTTATTTCAAAGCCCCGTAAGAGGTCGCGTTTGATTTGTAAATTAAGAAGTGGAAAGCGAATTGATAGTACGCACACAAATGAAAAATAAATCATTTTTGCCGATAATGAATAAGTGAATATGGACAGATACCACGGGAAGTATGTTTTATTATTTTGTAAAGTGAAGAAGAAGAAGAAATCAAAACATTCCGAAAACGAAAGTAGAACACACCCGCCTTTTCGAGACAAAGGACTAGACTGGCAGGTAACTGTAGACTGGATGACAGTTACGTCGCTTCGTCTCCGCCGATTTATACATGTACCCGGTGTGTATTTATAAGATACAACGTCATCTACTGATAAAGTGACATATCTTGATCGATAATTTACGGTAGGTTGATTTTCTACATTCAGCGAAGCACTTTAAAATTCAGGAAAAGTGGTACGAAATAAGCGCGCCTCCTCGGGGTTTTGCATCGCGCCAGGGCGCGTCTATTAGGTGAAATACGGTATATACTATTCTTATGTTTTAATAGGGAACATCAGAACTCAGTTCTATTTGGCAAATGGTAAATCTGTACTGTGGGAAAATTGGGTGCCCCCGGGAAATTTGGGGGGGTGATAGTCTTTTCAAACAATTTTGAGTCTAATTATAATTTTAAATACTGGCATTCAACTTCAATGGAATATACTCTTCAATGCCACGATGGAAATCAACTGAAGAGTTCAGTTAACAACCCCTGCGAAAAGTTCAATATTTGTACCCCCCACCCAAACAGCTGGACTGATTTTGATGAAAATTTAAATGAAGATCACCATGACAAAGACATTCACATAGACACATTTCTCTGCGGTCAACAAAGGGAGATAATTTGACTTTGAATTTGTGGTCTGAACCCATGTCGCGGGGTGTTAGTCTGCTCAGTCCCAGTTCTTGTTTTTATCAATATCATCCTTGTTTGTATAACTGTATTTCATTATATTGCTGCTTTTCAACAAAAACCTCGTAACTGCAGCTTAAAACAAGTTGCAGTTACGAGGGTTTCGTTGAAAAGCGACGATATTTTGATTTGTTTCTATGAAAAGGAGCTTTCAAATGAACTGGAATAATTTGATAAGGTACAGGCTCACTATAAGGTTAATATCCTCTATCCTTTTTCAATTTAAATTTCATGGTATTGTCAGTCCAATTTACAAGAAAATTGATAATTGTTACATTACTTTGGAATTCTCAGTTATGAGAATTTCATTTGATCTTTGGGGAGTAAATTAGGTGCATTTGTACTACATTGGACCACATTCTTCAGATGTTCCTTTGAACAATTTACATCGATTGGAAAGCAAGTTTCTTCAACTTATTTTAATTCCTCTCGATTGGGCTTCCTGGAAATCTACCAGTACTGGCACTGAATATGTGGGCTATTAATGAAAAGCCAAGAACAACCTCCGCTACAGGGGATCGAACTTAAAACCTCTTAGTGGCAAGGCCGCCATTCTACCTCTTGACTTTAACTCTTTTATTCTTGCTTTGCTGTTTGATGCCATACTCCTCTTGTGTCTCACAGCTGAAACTACAATTACACATACAACTTTATTGCTGTATCCTTCTTCAGCCTTTCAGGTACATGCATATATTGTCAATGGGAGGTCAAAACCTCGTAACTCCAGCTTTGTCAAGCTGTAGTTACAAGATTTTGACCTCCCACCAACAATATATATTGTTGGTACATCTTGGTACACACATGTTTTGGTATTGAAATGGAGGTCATTTGTCCATTAAATCCATGGTCAAAAGCAGACTTTTGGACAACTTTGGACATGTCATATCAGTACTTTTTTTTGGAATGTAAAAGATTATAAAAATCATCAATCAAGCCTTACTTTAAAAGCTTTTCTTGGAATACTTCATAACTGCAGCTCAAAACAAGCTGCAGTTAGCTCAAAACAAGCTGCATGCAGTTAGCTCAAAACAAGCTGCAGTTAGCTCAAAACATTTAGCTGCAGTTAGCTCAAAACATTAAGCTAATTGCAGTTGCTAGATTTCCATGAAAAGCGATAATAGCTATTACAGGGTATATAAGTGCAGACTAATGCATCAAAGAAAATATAATTACCAAATACAAGGAATAGATGCATTTCATTATCATATTGTATTTGCAGTTTTTAGCTCACCTGAGCACGAAGTGCTCGAGGTGAGTTATTGTGGTCACTTTTTGTCCGGCGTCCATCCGTCCGTCCGTCAACATTTGGGGTGTTTACACTCTAGCATCCACAAAAGTTACTCAATCTTGATCAAACTTGGCCAAAACAAGTACGATCATAAGTTTTTGGACAAGTTCGATTATGGGCCTGATCGGACCAGAAAGTGCGGAGTTATCTGCCCTTGAATGTCAAAAAATGCTGTTTTTAAGTTTGTTTACACTCTAGCATCTACAATTATTGATCAATCAAGACAAAACTTGGACATAATGTTGGAGACCATAAGATCTTGGATGAGGTCAATTTTCAGTCTGATCTGACCAGAAAGATGAGAGTTATGTGCCCTTGAATTGGGCAAAATTGCCACTTTTTTGCTGTATTCAAAAAAGAGTTAATCTAAGGGAAGGAACTCTGACACTACTTTTATTCAGTATAAGTAGAGTTATCTAGTTTGATAGAGGATATAAATAGATTTGCACTCTAGAATACCATTACCAAACAACATAATTTTAGCCTAGTCCAAAATCATAGGTGTTGCAGACGACAAGTTCCATTGAACAAAATTTAACATTTTTTGGTCTTTTTTGGTAGAAAACATTGTGGGTAATGAAGAAATTGCTTGTCACAATGTTTTCCAAAGCCTTTATTTTGTGGGGCATCCAAAAGCGCCAATGTGTGGGAAAGGGTCAATCAAGACAAAACTTGGACACAATCATGTTGGGGACTATAAGATCTCAGATGAGTTTGATTTTCAGTCTGATCTAATCTGAAAGTCAAGAGTTACGTGCCCTTGAATTTGACAAAATATCCATTTTCTGCTGTTTTCAACCTTTTTTACACTCTAGAATCTACAATTATTATTCAATCAAGACAAAACTTGGACACAATGTTTTGGACCACAAGATCTGGGATTAGTTTGATTTTCAGTCTGATCTAATCAGAAAGTCAAGAGTTGTGTGCCCTTGAATTTGACAAAAATGCTGTTTTTTACTGTTTTCGACTTTGTTTACACACTAGAATCTTTTTATTGACCAATCAAGACAAATCTTGGACACAATGTTGGAGACTATAAGATCTCAGGTAACTTCCATTTTCAGTTTGATCTGATTAGAAAGTCAAGAGTAATGTGCCCTTGAATTTGATAAAATTGCTGTTTTTGGCTGTTTTTGACCTTGTTTATACTCTAGAATCTATAATTATTTATCAATCAAGACAAAACTTGAACACAATGTTGGGGACTATAAGATCTTGGATGAGTTTGATTTTCAGTCTGATCTGATGAGAATGTTGAGAGTTATGTGCCCTTGAATTTGACAAAATTGCCATTTTCGGCAGGTTTCGACCTTGTTTACATTCTAGAATCTACAATTATTGATCAATCTATACAAAACTTGGACACAATGTTGGGAACCATAAGATCTCATATGAGTTTGATTTTCAGTCTGATCTGATAAGAAAGTCGAGCGTTTTGTGCCCTTGAATTTGACGAAATTGTTGTTTTCGGCTGTTTTCGACCTTGTTTATACTCTAGAATCTACAATTATTTATCAATCAAGACAAAACTTAGATACAATCAGGGCTAAAGATAAGAAGAGGTGAAGACATACTAACATTGTTTTTTCGAATTCAAATCCTATGTTGTGGGTACTCATTTGAATCTTCTCGACGAGACGATACAAATGAGTACCTACAACATAGGGTTTGATGATCACTGACAGCTGATAATTATTGCAGTTTGAAAAGTCACCACCCCCTCTTATCATAACTTAGATCTGGATGAGTTAGATTTTCATAACATTATTGACCATAAGTTCTTTTTCAGTCTTAAAGTAATAAATATTAATTGAATTGAACAAAAGTGTTGCTCATATCATTTAGGTTCAGGTGAGCGATATAGGACCATCATGGTCCTCTTGTTATCGATTTTGTTTGATCTCGACTTTATTAATTAGTGTTAGATTTCAATGCTCTGTAACCTGATTGTGTTTAAAGCGTATCAAGTTTTAATTTCCTCCATTTCTCGAATGTCACAAAGTTTTTCCATTATTTTAGATGACACTCCATTACAATTGATTGTTTCATCACTGGAATTTATTAGTGCATATCTCGAAAAGTATAATAGCTAGGACCATGAAAATTTTACTAACCTGCTCCCCCTGTCAACATAAAGCAGTGTTATATTGCGTTTTTATTCACCTGAAAGGGTGTGGCTAAGCCAAAAGGTTATTCGATGAGTTTACTTCTCGATACCTTGGTTAACATAAGGGAAAAACGTGCGGCACGAGCATGAAAACATTTCGAAATTGAAAGACTGTGCGATTGTAAAACGTGTTATTAAAAAACCTCGTAAATACAGCTTGATTCAAGCTGCAGTTACAATAATTTGCAATAACACCGACGATTTACCGCTAATTGAAAACGCTGTTTCTCCTCAATCTTCAATGTAATAACTGTTTACTAGGCTATGCCCTTTCTCCCGAAAAAAATCAGAATATACGGGTATATCTTGTGACAGTTTGACACCTTGTTGTCCATTTTGTTTGATCTTGACTTTATTAATTAACTTCATGAGGAGCAAGCAGTAGTGTTATAGATTTCAATGCTGTAGCTGTAACCTGATTGTGTTTAAAGCGTATCATTAGTTTTAATTTCCTCCATTTCTCGAATGTCACAAAGTTTTTCCATTACTTTTGATGACACTCCATTACAATTGATTGTTTCATCGCTGGAATTTATTAGTCTCGGGAAAATGCTTTTAGAGAATGCGGAGCTTGCTATAAGAGGGTGTAATGCCTTTTGAAAATGCAATTTTTAGCGAGCCGGGACTTTATGTCCGGGGAGCTAATGTCACAGCCCTAGCGTCGGCGTCGCGTACCGTCCCGTCCCGTCGCGTCTTCACTTGAAAAACTTTAACCTGGTCTATATCTCAGGCACTATAAGAGATACAGCCTTGATATTTCATACATGGATACATATCGACAAAACCTTTCATTTGGGACCATGACCTTTGACCTAGTGACCTTGACCTTGGAGTTTGACCTACTTTTGAAAAACTTTAACTTGGCCTATATCTCAGGCACTATTTGAGATACAGCCTTGATATCTCATACATAGATACATCTTGACAAGACCTTTCATTTGAGACCATGACTTTTGACCTTGTGACCTTGACCTTGGAGTTTGACCTACTTTTGAAAAACTTTAACCTGGCCTATATCTCAGGCACTATTAGAGATACAGCCTTGATATTTCATACATAGATACATCTCGACAAGACCTTTCATTTGAGACCATGACTTTTGACCTTGTGACCTTGACCTTGGAGTTTGAACTACTTTTAAAAAAATTGCTGTTTTTGTGACAAGCTCTCGTATAGGCGAGCTACGTTGTCCGTGGACAACTCTTGTTCAACAATCCTATGTTGTGGGTATACCATTTGAATGGTCTTATTGAGACAATTATTCAAATGGGTAACCACAACAAGAGGGTTTGGATTTGAACTAACAATTTTTAGAATGCCTTTATCCCAAAATCTATTTATGAGATAGGATAGTTTTTACTCGCTTTTGATTTTGTTTATGGGAGCTTTAGAGAGTTATTTTACCCAATGGGTCATTACCAGATATCCCCTGTGAAAATTCTTAGAACAACTTATTCAAGGACATTTTCTATCATGTTTAAGAACGAATGGCAAGAAGTGTTTTAGAACTGTTCAAGTTCACTTTAAAAAATGTTATTTTGGACAAATTAGAACACACTGTTCTCTGCAAGTTTTTAAAAAAAACTGTTCTAGAACAGACAACAAACTAAGTTACATGAACATAACAAGAACTGTTATCCTTCTCACAGTTCTTGAACTGTTCGATCAGGTAGCATTTTAAGCTCCCTGGATATTCTTCTTTAATCACTTCTATGAATAGGTGGAAATCATCACGAAGATTACTTCTAGAAACAGGGCTAGAATTTCCCTGAAAAAATGGCTTGCAATATTTTGCTTGTGACTTTTGAAACCACTAGCAAAAAGGCAAATTCACTCTCAATCTGGTTTTGTATAATTGTAATGAGGGTTTTCATTTTGAAAAATAAAAGCATACTATGCTGCATAATTTAAAGGGCATGTCCAAAATAGTCAATATTTGAATGTTGTTTTGTAAGCTTTTTCTAGCTGCATTGATAAAACTTGTAGGTCGGGAGTATTTTTTCACTCGCCAAAAAAATCTAGTGTCAGATAGAATCACTAGCAATTTTCGATATTAACTTGCAAAATGCCAGTATGCTAGTGGAAATTCGAGCCCTGTAGAAATTGCAAATAAACAAATTTATTTTCCCTCAAATTTTTAGCAACAGGAAGTGACATCACTTAGACTAAAAGACTAACAAAAAAGACTGGAAGTCTGGCATGCCTTGGTTTCTTCTAATTGAGGTCTATTACTCAAAACTCAAAAAGATATTCTCTTGAAACTTGGTATGAACTTTAAGCAGCAGAACAGCTTTAACCCATTACCAAACTACAAATTTTGGACTGGTCCAAATTCAAACATGTTGCAGACGACAATTTCAAGTTAAGGAAATTTAAACTCTTTTTGTCTTTTTTTTGGTAGAAAACATTGTGGGAAATGAAGAAATTGCTTGTCACAAGCAATTTCTTCATTTTCCACAATGTTTTCCCAAGCCATTTGCGTTAGGGGAGTCAAAAAGAGTCACTGTGTGGTAATGGGTTCATTTAGGACACATGGATATATATGTATAAGTGTTTGTTTTCAGAAGAAATTTTAGACATTCCACGAAATGCCAAATGTGGACTAGACAGGGGTATAAATTTTTGTTAAGAAAACGAAGTAAAAAAATGATCAGATTAGAGGTAGGTGACAGACTTCTCCATGGAAAACACTTGGGAGACTTAAAATAGTGGCCCAGTGTAGAAAGTCATGCTTCCATATCGTCGGTGTAAATGCAAAACCTCGTATGTCGATTCTTGCGATTTTCAAAGTACAAACTTGTGTGCCCTGAGTTACAGCAATTCTTGCGGGTTATGAGATATTTTACTGATCAGTAATTGATGACAAATCATTTGTGACCAATATGTCCAAGTTTCAAGTAAAACATTTCAATTTGGGAAATGTAATCCACTTGTTCCCCTCCCCTTTGAAAGTTTCCAAAAACGAGATACGAGGTTTTGCATAATTTTACAACGACGATATATAGCACGTTATGTAGCTCCTTGTTTTAAAAAAATATTAATGATTGACGCACAATTTTCTCTATACATGAATGTATGCATATATTTGAAATTTTATCTGCCCTAAACTTGACCCATTTAGTATGCCATGAGTATGCCACATTTGTCACAAAATTATGGTTCAGCAGGGGTGTATCAGTGTTTGCGGTGACAGTGCTTGTTGTGTCAAGACCTTGATTAGTAATGAGAAAAAATGCTGGTGCAGAGAGTATTACCCATGCGAAAAAGTTCATTTAACCCTTTCTCAAATGACAAAATTTTAGGGTGATCCACTTCAAAAACTGCCACAAATAACAAAAGATGTTATTAAAGAAAGAATTTGTGTAAAATATGGCACAGAAAATATTGAGACAAAAGGAGAAACTTCTGGTTGTCAGCAGTTTCTTCTTTTGCCTCACTGTTTTCCAAAGCGATTTCTATTTAAGGGACGTCAAAACCAGGTCTTGTTTGGGAAAGGGTAAAGTTCAAGAACTGTTCTAGAACATTCTAGAACTTTAAATGGCACTTCTAGAACTTGGGTTCTGGTTGTGAGTTCGAAGTTTTCTTAGTTCGAGTTTCTGTCACAAATGGATTTGCAAAGTGACTCAGAGCAGCTCTAGGCTCAGATTGGATATTGTGGTAGTACTGTGAGAAATATACCAGGAATCCATGATGGACTCATGTTGCAAATCCTAGGTGACAGAAATATTACTTTTATCAAATATAAGAGAGGATAATATTGGCCTAGCCGGTGTTCGAACTCACCACCAGGAAGTATCATTTAACGTTCTAGAACATTCTAGAACAGTTCTTGAACTTAAATGAACTTTTTGGCAGGTGTAGTCCTCTTTCCAATAGATTTAGTTCACTGAAGAAGTCTAACACTTTGTTGTCACCATTTCCCAACCAAGACCGGGGGCCTGTTTCATCAAAACATTTAAGTCGTATTTTTGACTTACCAATGTCTTAAAAATCGCTTAAAACAACAATCGCATAACCCAGCTTTTGATAGAATGGCAATACACATTTCTTACTCTTAACTTGTTGTAAGTCGTCGGTAAGTAAAAAATATTAAATGTTTTGATGAAACAGGCCCCTGGTTTTGACGACCTTCATAGAAAGGGCTTGGGAAAATATTGAGATATTTTCTGTGTGATACATTTTTCATAGAAATCCTATCTTTATCAACAGTTACTATTCTATTGCCTGCATCATAGCCTTAAATTTTTTGTGACAGGGTTAAATAATGTGCGGTTTCAAAAAGCCCAGTTCAAAGCTTCACTATTAAGAGGTTCCGAGCTTCTAGAATGTTCTAGAATGTTAAATTGCACTTCTAGAACTGGTCTAGAACAGTTCTAGAAGAGCCATTTAACATTCTAGACAGTTATAGAACAGATTTAGAAGTGACATTCAACATTCTAGAACAGTTCTTGAACTTCAATGAACTTTTCACAGGGGTTTTACAATATTTTATTGTACTTTACAATATTTCAGCAGGAATTCCTATTACAACACACTCCCCAATGTAGAAAAACAGAAATATTATTCGTGAAGTTTATTGAGGATATTAATAAAACTACATTATTTCGGCTCGCATGGTCTCCGGGGATCGCAATCACGATATTACATAATCTGTGTGAAAAAATGTACAGAAACTGTGACAAACTTTTGTCTTGGCTCCCTAAAGGACATTAACATCCCTTTTCCAAACAAGACCTGGCCCTGGTTTCTTGAAAAAATTAACTTAAGTATGTTCTCAGACTCAAATCTGAGCATCAATATTACTCAAATCACATGAAATCCACATGAACTTCAATCAAATACCTTCAACGTATTCCATTGCAGGGGTCGATTTAACCGCTGGTCCGCAAGCCCGAGGCCAGTTGAATTTACCTCGGGCCAGTTGAACATGCCAGAAGCCAGCCCGTTTGGCCAGTTGAAATTATGCCTTAGTCATAAAATTGTTTTGTACAGATAGGCTAATTAGATTTATCCAGTTAGAAAACGTAATGGTTAGGCTGCATATCTTGGTAAACAATGTTTAACTTTGCTTCGGTCACGTATGCTCCGTTAATTGAAAGATGTTTACTAGATATCTAGCTTGAATATTTCCGTTTACAAATCGTGTACTCTCGGCGTTAGTTAAGTCTTTTTCTGCCGATAGCATTTTCAAAAAACAAAATTTGTAGGGCTACAAACTGTATCTTTGCACTCGGAAATAACACAAATCTAATGAGTGAATCGAGAACAAATAATCAACACTTCAGCAATGGGTGGATCGCGATCTTTGACCAAAAATAACGAACAAGTAGTTTTCTGCAAAATATCACCAAAAATGAGAAAGAAGTGAAGTTATTTCATGGTTTTAATTTCTACAAACCTTTTATCAGATTATCGGTAATTATTTCCTTTCATGCACTACTGTATTATATTGTTGCGAGCCAGCGGTCGGTCGAAGATGTACAGATGGGGAAAAGGGGTGGGGTTGGACTCCAGATAATTCAATTAATTTTGAATAAAGAAAACAAAAATCAAAGTGTTTGAGTTCTTAATATGATTTAGACCTTTGTAGATCTAATGATAATGTTACATGAAAGTAATACAACAATCCCTAACAATGAATAATTTCCTTAAAGATGACACAAATAAAAGCTGATGTTCGGAAAACACTTAATAAATCTAGAATTTTGTCTAAGAATAAAGTTCCAAAATTTTGTCAGGTGTGAAGCCGTTAAAGAAATGAGTGGTGTGAAACCACTGCCTTAAAACGTAAATAAAATTACCTTAAACAATGAATTAAACAAACGTAAAATTTCCTATTTAATCCTACTCAAAATAAAAGCAAAAATAAAGAATTCTAACTAAAAATAAAATAAAAAATAAAGAAAAATTAATAACGGAAGTGCTTCCGAAAAAAATCAAGTCTGGAGTCAAATTTCTAAGTCCCAACATGGGCTTTTATACTGTGGTTTCCAACAATTTTTCTTGTGGGATTTCCAACAGATTTCCAACAAAATAATTTGTTGGAAATTCGTCACACAAAAAATCTTGTTGGAAAATATTACTACGCGAAGTGCTGTAGGTACTTGATAACGAGTTTTGACGACTAAAAACCTACGTAAGACAAACTATGATAAATATCGAGCAATAATGTGTGTCATCTTCACCTAAAATAAGGATTATAAAATGTAGTTGTGTAATATTTGTTTTTCGAATAAGGCGCTATTTTCTCGGGTGAGATAGAATCGATGAGTGGGTTAATGACGTCATCAATTCTATCACGTGGAGCAATGAAAAATCAAAACAAACATGGCTGCCGCGCGTGACAATTAATTATGTCAAATCTTCGAAGAGCCGATATTACACAAATTGTACGCTACACATTTCTAATATGACAACAAGGTGAGTGAGTAACGAATGCGTAAGCTTAGCAGACTGGTACAAAATGACTCGTATCGGCATCTAGACTGGAAATAAGCATTTATTCAATGGAAAATCGAGATCGAATGCACTCGAGGTCTGGCTCGTTACAATATCCATATATAGTCTTATAATTCACTCTCAGAAATAGAAATTCACATACACAAATACTGAGTAAAGGATACTTGCACAAACTGATTTTAATGAAAGCAAATTGCACTATAAAATGTGTTGTTCTGAGTGAAAATTGTTTGCAATTCCAATGCTTGGACGCTCAAGTTAACATGCATATCCCTTGTTAAGAATCTGATCACATGACTGTATGCATAAAAAAGAGTAAATTCCTTTGTTCATACACAAATTACTGTAAGCCTCCTAAAACAGTCTATTTCCGACACATATTGATTTTCCATAAATAGGGTTTTCTTTGATCTGATGGGTGGTTCAGTTTTTACATGACGTCACGACTCGTGACCCTTATCTTTAAACAGCACTTAATCTGTTGTATCTGTTTTCTACATAATGAGAAGGAACTCTGATGTATTTCAGATCAATTGTGCTCAACTTTTTACTGCTTTTTGAACTGGAATTGAATCTGAAAGAGAATGCAATCCAAACAATGCTACTCCTGCTCAAACTTTTATTATTTTTTTTTTTTAATTCGAAAATGTAGAAGAGATAGAGAAAAAATATAGCTTGGTTAGTATGATAATTCTTTATCAATTAGGCTTGTCCACCTTATATTATTTGACATGGCCATTTCTCTGTATTGCCCTTTAATAAAATTCTGATTTTTGGAACAGCCTGGATTTTTGCAATGGGATAGGAAACATACATGTAATACATATGTAATTGAACAGAATTTAGGATATTCTTTACTAAAATAAGACGATGGAAGTAGATAAGGGTTATTTGATTTGTTATTGAATCAATGTTCTTGTATAATTAAGCATATTTCAATGTACTCCAGTCACCCGATTTTAATTTTGCAGATTCTCCCCTCATGAACTGTCAACAAAATCCTGTCAGTCTGTCTGATGAGCCTAAGTTTCATTCTGACTATAAGTTAGATGATGTGTATTCTGATGAGGAGGACAATCAGTATATTCAATTAAGGAGAGAAGCTTTAATAGAGAGAAAAGTCCTTTATCTCATTCTGCTTTATAAACTTCTAACAGTGGAGTTTAGGCTTTGTTAATAACCATGATATATGTAGACTTTGTTTAATTGACCACATAAATCTGTTATAGCTATTTTTGTCATGCTTTTTACCATATTTCTTCTTAAAAATTTTGGACCAGTGACAAACAGGTTGGGCCAGTTACTTTCCATCTTAACTGGCCCTGCTGGCCAGTTAAAAATTCATCCTTAAGTCGACCCCTGCATTGAAGTTGACCATGTACTCATGAGTATGTACTTAAGTTTTTTCGAGAAACCAGGACCATGCAGGCCCTGGTTTCTCGAAAAAACTTAAGTATATTCTCTTGAGAACATGCTCAACTTCAAAGGGATACTCTCCAACGTTGAAGGGTATTCGATTGAAGTTCACGTGGATTTGGTGCGATTTGAGCATGGTTCTCAGATTTGAGAAGTTACTTAAGTTTTTTCGAGAAATCGGGCCCTGGTTTTGATGTCTACAATAGAAAATGCTTTGGAAAATATTGAGGCAAAAGAAGAAAATGCTGATAATCAGCATTTTCTCCTTTTGCCTAAATATTTTCATGACCTTTCACAACACACTCCCTGATGTAGAAAAACAGAAATATAATTTTGTGAAAGTTTATAGCTGATATTAATTAATAAAACTACATTATTTCGGCTCGCATGTCTCCGGGGATCGCAATGTTTCACGATATTACATAACCTGCGAGAAAATTTGTACTGAAACTGTGACAAACTTTTGTCTTGGCTCCCGAAAGGACATCAACCCTTTCCCAAACAAGACCTGGTTTTGATTACTCCAATACAAAAGGCTTGGGGAAATATTGAGGCAAAAGAAGAAAATGCTGAAAATCAGCATTTTCTCCTTTTGCCTCAATAATTTCATGGCTATATTGTACACAATTTGTATCTTTATCAACATTTTGTTTTGTCATCTGCAGCAGCTTTCAAACAGGACAACCCAAAAATTTGGCTGCTTGGGAAAGGGTGAAATAAAATATTTTTAACAGTTTCCTTCTGTAGTGCTAGTCATAACCGAAATTAATGGCAGACAAGTAGACTGCATAATTTGATGGCTGTCAGCGCAAAACAGTTGTAACTGCCTATAAACATATAGGCAGTTACAATTGTTTCACGCTGAGCCATCTATATATAAATTTTTATGTCAATGATAAGGTGACTTTCTGAAAATGGGAAATAGATATATTAAAGCGGACATCTCATACTCACTGGTGGTGAACTCGGCCAAAGCGTGTGATGTTTTTTCGCGATCATAGTATTCCGTCGGTGTTGTTATAAAATATTGTAACTACGGCTTCAATAAAGCCGTAGTTACAAGATTTTATAACGACACAGACGGTTTGTCAATACATATCAGTAAACCCGGTCTATTTTTAGAACAAATTCATTGTTATTAGAAAAACTCTCCAATCAGATCTTTAAACCCACATTTAAACGTAAAATATCTGTACCTTGTTGTAGGGAAAAACATCCCTCACTTTGGCTGAGTTCACCACCAGTGATACTAGATTTTTCAGGGATCAAAACAACATGGGGACAATCAGAGTTCGCATTGTTGTGTGGTGCATTGCATTATATCTATGGCCAAAAAGAAAGGAATTTTAGCGCTGCATGATATCAAAATATTCACTATCTATCAAAGTCCAGTTTCTTATAATTGTTACTATGAAAATAAATGGTAAGGGTCGGTCAATTATTATACAGTTTTGATTTTGAAGGATTAAATGAATTTCATTTAAGATTAGAAAAAAACGCCACAAACACAAACATTTGAAATTTCTGTGGACAGATTATTTAGCTCTGCAGGTTGACCATTCTATACAAAATTTCTTAGAATATTATTTTCTTCCTCTGACAATTAACCTAGCATGGGTGATCTTTAATCCTTTTCCAAAAAGGGATATGTTATATTAATCTATAGATCTATCAATAGTTTGAATTAAGATTTTATCGACAAGTTTCAAAACACATGGAAGCCAAATAATAGCAAACTTTCCACAATAGCAATATTCACCAACTATAATAAGAAAATTTGTAGACAGACACAATTCCAGGTTGTGGATCGTCAACCATTAAAATTGGATTGAGTTTGGCATCCAGTGAAAAGTCAATAGTCACACCATTATTCCTCTGTCAGTTTTAATTTGTGGCATCGTCCCTATATAACAATAGGGAATAAACACATTATAGGACATTACCTCAAGGATAGAGTGCTCATATCAAGTACATGAAAAAATAGATTTGTTGTATAAATGTTTTTATTCTCCATTGTCAGACATTGGCTTTGCAGTCTAATTGAATTGATAAAAGCATGTTGACAGTGTATACAAAGGCATCATCCTGGAAAATTAAATACAGTCGACACTTGTTGTGTGGAAGTCAGAGGGACCATTAAACTAACTCCACATATCCAGTGTTTGACTCATCCGATTGTGTGCTGTTTCCAAAAAATATCATTTGACCATTTCATTGCCAATCAAGTGCATTCATAATCAAAATATAGTAGGAAAAGGAAAGAAATTGCTTGAAATGAGCAATTTCTGTCCTTTTCCTACTAAATTTCAATGACTATTTTTTCTGAAATTATTTTTTTAACATCTTGATATCCATGGTTTAGGACGGGACCAGGCTTTCACTTCGACTTAAGCAGAAATTTGACTTATCTGATGTCGACATAACGAGTGTCGACTGTAGTACATATCGTCGTTGTATTTCAAATGCAAAACCTTGTATCTCCTTTTGGAAAAAATTTTAAGGGGAGGGAAAAAAGTTTAATAACTTTTCCCAAACTGAAATGTTTTACTTGAAATTTCGACATTATTGTTCACAAATAATTTGTCATTAATACTGATCAGTAAAAATATCTCAAAACCTGCGAGAATTGTCTAAACTGGGCACACAAGTTTGTACTTTGAAATTCGCAAGAATCGACATACAGGGTTTTTACATTTACACCGACGATATATCTTTTTTTCTTTTTAACCAAAAACCTTGTAACTGCAGTTATCACGATTTAGATGAAAAAGACAAAATGGTATAATTTATGCTTGCACAAAAGGTATGCCAGAAAGCCATGCAAGAGGTAATTGGTTGAGATTCATCCCATCGTTAAAGAGGTACATGAGACCAAAAGCATTCTATCAGTATCAGAATATTTACTATTTTCAAAGACAATCACAAAAAATTGTTTCGCTGAATGTTATCTTATAAGCGAGCTATTGGCCAAAATCTGATTATCTTACCTGTGGGAGATTTGCAAATACTAGATAAAGCCAGTGTGACATCACAAGTGTGAGATGCTTACTGAAATCCTTTGTATCTACATTGGTTAATGGACTATTTTGTGGATTTTTTGCTCATATATAAACATTTACAATTAACCAATTTGTTAATAAAGGTTCTGTCTGAGTCTTTTAAAATAACTAAATGTATCTATCATAGATATATTACATACAGACTAATTGGATTGTCATCAATCCTCAATAATAAACAAATTTGATGGCTAAAATTCCTTTGAATGGTATAGAACATGCCCTTTTGCCAGATCAGAAATAATAACCTATATATGAAAAGAAGCAGTTTAAACCAGTTACTTTGTTATTTGCTTTTCAAAAGTCCAATTTCATAGTAATAAATTGAATATTATTTTTATTTAGCTGTTTTAAATCGGTCAGATCTTAGAGCAAAAAATAATAAAATCAATGAAGATTTGTTACCAGAATCACACAACTAATAATTCCCGTTGTGACAAGTTTCTGACGTTCTGATGTTTCAGATTCAATTAAAAAATCTTGTCCTTTGGGAAAGGAAATATTTTTCAGCAACTAATATATTTTTAAGTATGTCATTTGAAAAAAAAAAATGAGTTAATCAACCCTTTCCCAAACGACACAATTTTAGAGTAATCCACAATTTTCGCTACAACAAAATGTAGGCCTAGATATTTTGCGTTTATATGTGAGTTTATAGATTTTTTTTCTATTGACATGAACTTGTTCTAAAAACAGACCGGGTAATATTTACCGTTTTGTATTGTTAAACTGTCGGTTTTGTTATAAAATCTCGTAACTACGGACTTCGATAAAGCCGTAGTTACGATGTTTTATAACAACACCGACGCAATACATTGATCACGAAAAAACGTCAATCGCTTTGGCCGAGTTCCCACCAGTGGTTATTAAAGATAGGATTTGTGTAAAATATGATACAGAAAATATTGAGACAAAAGGAGAAACTGCTGGTTATCAGCAGTTTCTTCGTTTGTTTCAATATTTTCTCAAGCCTTTTCTATCGTCAAAACTAGGTCTTGCTTGGGAAAGGGTTAATAATTATTTACACTTGTATTTGAATTTAAATACGGCAAATGTAGCTCGAGAAAATGAATATTCAATAAACGTACATTCTACTATGCAATGCAATAATTTTGTTTTCTTTTTACAAAACAATGCTGCAGTACAGATCATGAATATAATTGAAATATATTCTACTTTACTTCTTTATCATTTTCTTCAATGCAGAAAGTTAGGGAATAAATAAAGATAGTATAAATATTCTAAAGGATTGGTGTGGAGAAATTCAAATTGCATAGGGAATTGTAATCAATATTATTAATTTTTCTCAAACTGTACAAAAATAAGGTGCAGAAAAAACTTGGAGAGAAGCAGTTACAAAGCAAAATTTAATGTTTTAAAGAAACTATATGCATCGATAGATTACTGCAGAACTATTCTTATCACAATCATATAGAATTATACACAATGTATTACCTCTGTCTGATTTCTGAATAAAGAATTATAAATTTTAAGGCTTACATATCTGCTGGAAAAACAGGGTGGAACGGTTTCGGCAATGTATTACAAAACATCTATCTTTATGCATTATTTTGACATTTCTACTGAAATAGTACTTGAGCATCTAGTGTTGAGCCTAAACATTCTATTGTTTCCCATTCAAAGCATAAAAACCTTATGAATGTCTACTTATTTTCTGTACAAACAGATTGACTGCAATCTATGTTTGCACATTTATGACGTCACAGGCACACATCCTTATTTACAGGATGTTGGCAAATCCCTAATTACATAGATTTATACAGGTAAATATTGGCTACTTTAGCAGCTTATATCTCTTAAAGTAAGATGTGTATTAGAATGGGACTTTTTTCATTGCATTTGAATCATTGAAAACTTTTGAATAAGGTGGGTGATGAAAAGCGTTCATGCTCCTCTTTAAGAAGAGGGACACCAAGACTGGCCTTTCTCTCATTTAGGAAGGGTTGATTGGGGTTGGGTTGCACCGCTTACAGAAAAATTTGGTTTTCAAGATGGTCAAAGAACAATTCTGAGTCTATTCTAAAAGCAGCAACAGAAAACTTCATTATTCCTACCATCAACCAGTTAAAGAAAAATAGATTTGCTGTATATTCAATTGTATATATTCTGCATTGTTTAATGGCCTTGCAGTCTAATTGAGTTGATAAAAGCATGTTGACCATATTCAAAGGCATTATCCAGGAAAATTAAAAGTATTTACATTATCTTTTTATTTAACCCTTTCCCAAACAAGACCTGGTTTTGACGTCCATAAGAGAATAGCCTTGGGAAAACATTGAAACAAAAGAAGAAACTGCTGATAACCAGCAGTTTCTCCTTTTGTCTCAATATTTTCTATGCCATTATTTACACAAATTCTATCTTAACTAACTTCCATTTTGTCATTTGTGGCAGTTTTTGAAGCGGACCACCCTAAAATTTTGCTGTTTGGGAAAGGGTTAAATAAAAAAAAACTTGTAACTGCTTCTATCACAATTTAGATGAAAAAGACAAAATGGTATAACATATACTCGCACTAAAGGTATCCCAGAGAGCCATGCGAGAGGGGTGCACTTGGATATGAGATCAATCCCATCATTATGGCGAGGGACACCAAGACTGGCCTTTCTCTCATTTAGGAAGGGTTGCTTGGGGTTGGGTTGCACGCTTACAGAAAAATTTGGTTTTCAAGATGGTCAAAGAACAATAATCTGAGTCTATTCTAAAAGCAGCAACAGAAAACTTCATTATTCCTACCATCAACCAGTGAAATTGTTTGGATAATTGTATAAGATGTAATAATTGGACAAACCATGTCCTGTTTTTTTCCTGACCACCAAAAATCCTTTGGGATTGTCCTGTCTTACTCCAGAAAAGATTACAGTAATTATATTTTGTGTCCCCGCTGACATGGACTATTAACCTACTGCCGAGGTCTGTCTCTAGAGTAAATGGAACTTAATACATAATTGGAGACTAGTTACCTTAATAGGAATGACATGTCTGAAAGTCTTGAAAATAAATATTGTCGCTTTTAAACAAAAACCTTGTAACTGCAGCTTGTTTTAAGCTGCAGTTACGAGGTTTTTGTTGAAAAACGACAATATAATGTGTGGTCAGTGTTTGTACCCATAACCTCTCATGGATGCCTCAGTGGAAGCCATGATCACATTTGAATATGGATGCCTCTTGACCCCTCTTAAATACTTGTGTTTATCCAATAGGGATTGTAACTGGACAAACCATTTCCTGTTTTTTTCCTGACCACCAAAAACTCCCATGAGATTGTCTCTTGTTACTCCAGAAAAGATTACAGTAATTATTTTCGTGTCCCTTGTGACATGGACTGTTAACCTACTGCCAAGGTCTGTCTCTAGAGTAAATGGAACTTAATACGTATTGGAGACCATGGAGTCACCTTAGTAAGATTGAGTCTCCTGCAATAAATCATTGCTTTTCAGCAAAATCTTTGTAACTGCAGCTTTTAAAACAAGCTGCAGTTACGAGGTTTTGTTGAAAAGCAACGATATAATGTGTGATTTGTTTGTACCCATGAATACCACACATGGACACCTGTGGACACCAAGATCACATTTGAATATGGACTCCTCTTGAGGCCTCTAGAACACTTGTGTTACTCCAGAAAAGATTACAGCAATTACATTTTGTGTCCCTTTTCACAATGGACTAGCTGTTATAACCTACTGCTGGGGTCTGTCTCTAGAGTGAATCGCTGCTTTTCATTGAAAACCTTGTAACTGCAGCTTAAAACAAGCTGCAGTTACAAGGTTTTCATTGAAAAGCGACAAAATAAAACTTAATTACATATTTGGAGACCAGTCACCTTAATAGGAATGATATGTCTGGAACTAGTCTTAACTCTTGAAACACTTGAAATAAAAAGTTACCATTCATGGACACCTTTAGATACCAAGATCCAGTGACATTAGAATATAGACACCTCTTGGTGCCTCTAAAATACTTGTGTTACCCCAGAAAGATTAAAGTAATTATATTTTGTGTCCCAGGTGCCCCATTTTCTTGCCTACATCAGCTTTCAAATTGGAACTTTCAATTGTTTACTGTTTTGGAAAGCAACAAGAAAAATTATATTTGGAAAAGTTTAAAGTGCTTGTTAGATGTATATATTTTTGAGAAATTTATCCCTTGAGGTCACTAAAATCTTCCCTAATATGTTTGGAAAATAATCAAGTTGTACTCTTGCATTAACCTCATACCTGATAACAAAACTTGGTAGGTCCAACTTTAAGTGTCAATTAAAATGTAAGAAAAGTGATTAGTATGAGAGCACTCTGTGCAGATAGGATGGAAAATATTGATGAAAAGGGAAAATATTGATGGTGAGCAGAAGTTTGTTCTTGTACTAGAAAAGGTTGAAAGTGCTGTAGAAATGTTGGAGTTACTATAATACTTTACTTGGTATGTTGTTTACAAAGCGTGAGACTGAACATAGGCCGTCAAACACATAATTGTATTAGTGTTGTCTTTATGATATAGTTACGGAGGGAAATGTCTTCTATTTTGATATATAAAAAACTCATTAAGCATGGCTGAGTAACACGAAAGCACTTGTTTTCCGCTCAGAACTGTTACATTTTACATATGAGGGAAGTTCATTTAGTAGAATGCACTGAATTGATCTTTGACAATGTAGTCTTTTGTGAGTTGAACTTTGTCAAAAACGGGGTCATTATAAGCGATAATGCAGATGTCATTGGTTAATTCTATCATACTTTATATTGCTGGGACCTGGAAGCTCAGAAACTGCTCTTGTGAAAAGCAATTTCTTCATTTTCAACAATTTTTTCTACCCAGAAAGACAAAAAAATGTGAAACTTAAAACAGTTGAAATCATATTGCCTGCAACATCAAGGGCAGATCTAGAGGAGAGGGTAGGGGTCAGGGGGGTCCAGCCCCCCCCCCCCCCCCCCCCCCCCCGGCATTGGCCGAAAAATTAAATTTTGACCATATAACTTTAGTATAATATGTTACATATTGCTGCTTTTCAACGAAAACCTCGTAAGTGCAGCTTAAAACAAGCTGCAGTTACGAGGTTTTCCTTGAAAAGCAACTAATTTTATCACACTCTAAGCCATCATTTGGGCTTGGAACCCCCCTGGAAAAAAATCCTGGGTCTGCCCTTGAACATCTTTGAAATTGCTTGGATCAGGTCGAGGGTAAACCTAGAAATAATTTCTGATGTCTTGTATTTTAGCTTGCAGAAAAATAACTTCTTGCAATTTATTATTAGTCCCCTACCGGTGTTCACACCGGAGGGGACTATAGGTTTGCCCTCCGTCCGTCTGTCCGTCCGTCCGTCCGTCCGTCTGTCCGCTCAAATCTGGATCCCGCGATAACTTAATAACTAAGCAAGCGTTTTTGATGAAAGTTGGTATATGACTAGATGGCAATGTGTAGATTATGCACATCATTTTATTTTTGTTTTTCGACTTAAATTGAGGTTGCTATGGTTACAGAAATAGTGAAAATATGGCCAAAAATGGGATCCTGCGATAAGATAATAACTAAGCAAGCTAGTTTGATGAGACTTGGTATATGACTATATGGCAATGTGTAGATTAGGCACATCATTTTATTTTTGTTTTTAGACTAAAATTGTTGTTGCTATGGTTACGGAAATAGTGAAAATATGGCAAAAAATATTGGATACTGCGATAAGTTAATAAGTAAGCAAGCTACTGTAAACCAGGAAATGGTTTCGCGCTTTTTAAGGACAGATCCTCCATTTATTTCCTACGGTAAGATTTTTTTTATTTTTTCTGTACTGATGTTTAAATATATGAGAAGTAAAATAATGACTTAAAAACTATAGGTCACCAAGCGAATTAAAAAGTTATTGGATTTCAAGGGAGACTACCCTTGTCTAAAATTGCAAAAATGAGGTGTCACTTAAATACCCACAAAAAAGATGTTCGAAATGACTAGGATTACATAAATAAGTCTTTACTGTGTTCAATATGTTTTAATCTGTCTAAATGTGTATCAATTTGGGAAAATTTAGTGATGATTTTGAAATTTTTTGTAAAATATTCTTTCAAAAGTAGCTGAAATTTCTCTTTTTCCGCAACATTTCTGATAATAAAAAATATTCCAGCGGTAAGAATTTTTTCTTTTTTGGTATAGAAATAGTACTTCGTCATACCTACAAAAATAAAAAAAGAAAAATATATCAAACCAAGCGTTTTTCTTAGTTATAAGTAAAATTTGGTTTACTTTTTGCAGCTCTGTCCGAAATTGTTTCACTTCTTTTATCAATTTTCTTCCTTATTACCAGCTTTAGATAATAAAAAGTGTCGTATTTTGTGTCCATCTGAAGCGGACTAGCTCATAAAGACACCACTTTGCTTTTATTGCTCCGTTTCCTATCGCTAACGCCACATGTTGAACGCGTAACAGAAAGCGAAATGTACCATCCGAGTACTATTACACTTTAATTGACCAAACAGAGAAAATTGAAATAACCGAAAAGGGTCTTGTCATTTATCAACCAAACATTAACTAAATGTAAAAAATACATTTGCTGAAAATGCCAATTACTGAAACAGCTTTATTTCGTTATTTAGGATATGCGCAGTAAGTTGCGCAGTAACAACTGGAGGATCTGTCCTTAAGTTAGCGTCTTTCGCGGGTGGGTGTGATCCGCGAACTTAAAACGCCGCGAATAGGCTACTTTCAATAAAAACGCGAACTTTAATTGCTTTGATAGTTTTTGTTTCGGGAAAACCTATGGGGAGAGGTTTTATTTACATTTTGTTTGTTAGACCTGTTTGTTACTATGTAAAACAGGGAAATAACTTTTTCATAAGAGGGTGTAAGTGAAAAGTTTCTTTATTTTAACCTACTTTCGTTTTTATCCAAAAATATATAGATATTGTGCCATATTGAAAAACACGACATTGAATTAGCCACAGCTACGAGGTTTGAATCGTCCTTCGATGATATTGAATAAAACTGTCACTTTCTCTTCTCAGCGCTATAGGTAAATAGGTATGAAATTAATGTAACGCTCAAATTCTATGTATTGTGTTTCAAACTGTAATCCAGTATACTCACAGGCGGCAATCACGTGATTTTGTTATGGTATGTTTTCCTAACTTTTGTAAACAAAAACAATCGGTAAGTTCACATTTTTCTCAAATTTTGAATCAAATACTTAACACTCAATGTTGAGATACGTGGCATTCGATACGTCATATTCTCCGGTTTATTTTGATACCAAGATCTTCCCTCAAATCCCTGTCAAAGCTGAGAACATTCATGCAAAGTATTTTTGAATGTCGTGATATATTTTCTTAAGAAATGTTTGTACTTTGCACGAATGCTCTCAGCTGTGACAGGGATTTGAGAGAATATCTTGGTATCAAAATAAAGCGTAGGTTACGACGTATCGAATGGTACGTATCTCAATACTGAGAGTTAAGTATTTGATTTAAGATTTGAGAAAATGTGTACTTACCGAGTGTTTTTGTTTACAAAAGTTAGGAAAACATATCATAACAAAATCACGTGATTGCCGCCTGTGATACTATAAAGTGTGAAAATAAAACAATGGGTTGATTGAAACTTACTTCGATCAAACTGTCAATGGCTACTAATGTAATTATCCAATTATTCGATTCCCCATATTATTCAACATGTCAATTTTTCAATTCCTCCATAGCGTATTTGGCTTCGCGCGTTTCACGGACATCATTAATCCGCGAACTTAAAATGCCGCGAACAAGTATGAGTGCATGAAAACGAGAACATTTCTTTACGCGAACTTATCCTGGTTTACAGTAATTTGATGAGACTTGGTAATGACTAGATGGCAATGTGTAGATTATGCACATCATTTTATCTTTGTTCTTTGACGAAAAGTGCTGTTGCTATGGTAACGGAAATAGTGAAAATATGGCAAAAAATGGATCCTGCAATAACTTAATAACTAAGCAAGCTAACTTGATGAAACCAGTAACTTTATTCAAGTCATTTGAATTATATTTCCGAAATTTTGGGCATAACATTTCATATGTTTGACAATTATTTTGATGACTTGTTCATCTTAATCTATTATTGATTACCATATTGAGTCAATGTGAAGCCGGTAGGGGACTTTATGTGTTGCATACAACACCAGATACTTGTTTGTATCAGGCAATACAAAATGTCTTATCTCACTGGGAACCTTGAATTTAACTCATTTCTGCACAGTGACGACTTTTGACTCCCTCAAAAGAAAAGGCTTGGGGAAAACATTGTGGTAAATGAAGAAATTGCTTGTGATAAGCAATTTCTTCATTTTCCACAATGTTTTCTAACCAAAAATGGAAAGATTTTTGAAATTTCATCAACTTGAAATTGTCGTCTGCAACACCTTTCAAAATGGAAGAGTCCAAAATTTTTTCGTCTGGTAATGGGTTAATTACCCCATTCCCACACAGTGAAATTTTTTTACCCCCTCAAGTTAAAGAGTTGAGAAAACATTGAGGTAAATGATAAGCAATTTCTCCATTTTCCTCAATGTTTTCTTCAACTCAACTCTGGAAAGACCTAAGAACGTAAAATTTCATTAACTTAGAATTTTTGTCTGCAACATCTTTGAATTTGGACCCGTCTAAAATTTTGTTGTCTGGATGAAGGTTTAAACATTATATAGAAATAATTGCTGAAGTCTGGTATTCTAGCTTGCAGAAAAATAACTTCTTGCAATTTATTATTTGTATCAGGCAATACAAAATGTCTTGATCTCACTTTTATCTTTGGGGGACTTTGTCTTTAAATAACGCTTTCCCAAACAAGACTTGAGAGAACATTGAGGCAAAAGAAGAAATTGCTTGTCACAAGCAATTTCTTCATTTCCCCCAATGTTTTCTTCTAGGAATTAGCAATAAATGTGAAATTTCATTCAAATAAAATTCTTGTCTGCAACATCTTTGAATTTGTATCAGTGTAAAATTTTGCAAAAATTTCTGATGTCTGATATTACAGCTTGCAGAAAAATAACTTCTTGCAATTTATTATTTGTATCAGGCAACACAAAATTTCTTTATCTTTGTCTTTTTAAGAACCTTAACCCTTTCTCAAACATCAAATTTTTGGTGTGATCCTATTCAAAAGCTGCTGTAGATGACAAAATTGATGTTATAAAGGAAAGATTTTGTGTACAATTTAGCACAGAAAATATTGAGACAAAAGGAGAAACTTCTGGTTATCAGAAGTTTCTTCTTTTGTCTCAATATTTTCCCAAGCCTTTTCTTATTACGGGTGTCAAAAGCAGGTCTTGTTTGGGAGCCTTTCAACAATCTGTTGTGAATGGAGTATTGGAATAAGTTAAAATATACGATAACAATTGCTAATATAACAAACATTTTCTCCTTTTCTGCTATTGTTTATATAATATTTAGATATTATGTTCTAGTTTTCTGGTTGTTAATTAACATATTTTCTTCCTCTGTAACTGATCCCAATTCAATTAAGTCAGTCTGAACAGGCCCATAGGAACAGGGGGGGAAAGGGGATGGCAAAACAAATTGGCCAAAAATCCAGAATTTTCTTTATTTTACACTGAAAATTTAGAGGAAATCCAAATTAGCCCCCCAATATTCAGACAGAGGGGCTTTAGACTACCCAATAGGAAATTCTTTCCTACGGGCCTGCTGAAATTTGTTGTCTATGAAATAGAAAATGATGTTTGTATAGGTCCATGGCAGTAACATACAATTCCATGTGTTTGACAAGTTGACATGCAATGAATCTGTTTGCTTGACTTCGTTCAAAGTTATTTAATCCAAACAAGAATTGGTTTTGACGTCCCTAATAGATATGGCTTGGGAAAACATTGAGACAAAAGAAGAAACTGCTGATAACCAGCAGTTTCTCCTTTTGTCTTAATATTTTCTGTGCTCAAACCTGTGTTTATCCACAATCATTGTCTTTTGCAGCGGCTTTCAAATTGAAACAGTTCAAAATTTTGCTGTTTGGGAAAGGGTTTCTCCAAACAAGACTTGGCTTTCAAAGAAAAGGATAAAAATAGAGAGGCAGCAGAGAAGATGCTGTATTTGACTAACGAGTAACAGGTAACAATTTTATATCCAATGGTTAAATCTTGTGAAAATATTGTGGCGAAAGAATAGCATTTTCCCCTTTTGCCGAATTAGTGTTTTTGCTCTATCATACAGAAAATATATTTTAGCGCTTTGCCAAAGGACAATATTTTAGGGTGGTCGAAATTCAAAGCTGCTGTAGACAACAGCATTTTCATAACTAAAAGAGAATTTTCTTTAAAACATAGCACAGAAAATATTGAGGCAAAAGGAGAAAATGCTGATCATCAGCATTTTCTTTTTTTGCCTCAATGTTTTTCCAAGCCTTTACTAATAGGGACGTCAAAACCCTGTCTTGTTTGGAAAAGGGTTAATCACCATCCATTTTGTTGTCCAGAGGAAAAAGTTGTATCATTTACAGTTTGGGAGAAGGTTAAAAGTCTTATTCAAAATCAGCTTCCTGCTACACGATGGATAATCACGCGATACAATATTTTCAGAAAATCTTCAAAAGCTTTCTTAATACTGAACCGATCTGAATTCGGTTTGAAGCAGAGAATGTAGACAGATGTCACGTATTAGATGGGCGTGATAGATTTTTGAAAAATCAACTGATAAAAAAGTTATTGAAGATAAAGCAAAATTTTGGTTTATCTTCAATGACTTTTTTATGCCCCCGTATCGAGAGATCGGGGGCATATTGTTTTACTCGTGTCCGTCTGTCTGTCTGTCTGTCTGTCTGTCCGTTCGTCTGTCTGTCTGTCCGTCTGTCCGTCCGTCCGTCTGTCCGAAAACTTAACCTTTGCCTTTTCTCCAAAAGTATTTGACATACAAAGCTTAAATTTGGTATGCAACTTTCTTTCAATGATATCTATCTGTTCCATGCAATTTGACCTTCCTCAAGGTCATCCCTTAACCCTTATCAACCCTTTACTCTACGAAAACTTAACCTTCTACTTCGAAAACTTAACCTTTGCCTTTTCTCCAAAAGTATTTGACATACAAAGCTCAAATTTGGTATGCAACTTCCTTTCAATGATATCTATCTGTTCCATGCAATTTGACCTTCCTCAAGGTCATCCCTTAACCCTTAATAACCCTTTACTCTACGAAAACTCAACCTTCTACTTCGAAAACTTAACCTTTGCCTTTTCTCCAAAAGTATTTGACAAACAAAGCTCAAATTTGGTATGCAACTTCCTTTCAATGATATCAATGGGTGCGTTCAGGGTTCTCCCATCGGTAGCCATCGGTGCCGTTGGTAACCATCGGTAGCCATTGGTAACCGTCGGTATACCGATGGATATTTTGTTGGTAACCAATTGTCCCGAGAGTAGACAAGTCGGGTTGCATCGGTAGCCTCGTTTTCATTACAGTAAGATGGCGGATAACAATCCAACTACGGCGATCCTATATAATCATGTATTTTCTTCAATAGCAAGTGAATCGCATTCTAACCGTTCTTGATAGAATTTATTGTAATAGTTGAAGCAGCAGTTATTTTATTTTAAGCCATTTATTTCTGAAAATATCTTTTTATTCATAATTTTTGGAAACGAACGATCACTCTGCGGGAAAAATACGCTCTTTGTACTTGATTATCTGCCTTTTTTACCGATCGGTACAATTTTCGTTCAGAGTTTGTTGGTTGCCGACGGTGCCATCGGCTACTGATGGTACCATCGGTAGCCGACGGTAAATACACTCGGTTACCGATGGGAGAACCCTGAACGCACCCTATCTGTTCCATGCAATTTGACCTTCCTCAAGGTCATCCCTTAACCCTTAATAACCCTTTACTCCACAAAAACTTAACATTTTAGAAAAATGGCCATTTCGGGGGCATTTGTGTTTCACAAACACATCTTGTTATCAGTTGATTTTTCAAAAATCCAACACGTACAGCTTATTCCTGGCATTATCCCACATTCTCTGCTTCAAACCGAATTCAAATTGGTCAAGTATTAAAAAAGATAATGAAGATTATTGGAAATTCTGAGTCACATGATTATACACCGTGTGCTAAGTGAATTTTATTATACCCCCCACAACAAAGTTATGGGGGGGTATACTGGATTCAGGTTGTCCGTCCGTCCGTCCGTCTGTCCGTCCGTCTGTCCGTCCGTCCGTCTGTCCGTCCGTCCGTCCGTCCGTGGACATAATTTTGTGTCCTCTTCTCCTCCCACAGTTTTTGACCGATTTTGCTGAAATTTTAGCAGGTTGTTTCCTATCATATGAAGTTGTGCACCTGCAATTTTCATCTTGGTCCAGGCAGTAGTTTCAGAGTTATGCCACTTTGAACTTTAGCATTTTCAGTGACAACGCGCTAGTGGGGGGTATTTGTCCGCTTTGCGACAGTTCTAGTTCTTCCATGTTTTCCCAATTTAAGCGAATTTCCATCTACCGTTTTTCCAAAACAATAATCTACACTTATTGGGGGCGTAAAAAATTGTCATTGTAAAGTTATGGGCAGAGTTGGGAAAGTTTTCCTAGAAACCCAAAATAGCTTTTTTTGCCAGCAACAAAATTTAATGGCGTCTGGGAAAATGTCATGTGGCAAGTGTTTTGACATTTTCCTAGTTAACCCTTTCCCAAACAAGACCTGGTTTTGACGTCCCTAACAGAAAAGGCTTGTTCGTCTGTCCATCCATCAGTCTGTCTGTCTGTCCGAAAACTTAACATTTGCCTTTTCTCGAAAAGTATTTGACATACAAAGCTCAAATTTGGTATGCAACCTCCTTTCAATGATATCTATCTGTTCCATTCAATTTGACCTTCCTCAAGGTCATCCATTAACCCTTATCATCCCTTTACTACGGAAACTTAACATTTTACAAAAATGGCCATTTCGGGGGCGTTTGTGTTTCACCAATACAACACATCTTGCTCTTTTTACATTCTCATGATTCTGTCATTTTTGCAGTTTTTACGAGAACACAGTAGATCTAAATTTTCAGAGATGGAAATTGACTTCACATTCTAGTTATTCTGTAGCAATGATGTTACTGTAATTGTTTTGACACTTTGGAAGAAAACTGTCTCCTTAAAATATTCCTATAAGTAATTTGAAGGCAATTTTATTGACAAATTGAATTTTATTTCATATTTGTAGGTTAATGGGTTAATTAAAAACAATTAATTCATTCCCACATGATGACGCCTTTTGATGCTGTACAAGATAATGGCTGTAGAAAACATTGTGAAAAATGAAGAAATTGCTTGTGACAAGCAATTTCTTCATATTTCTTAAAATGTTACTACACCAAAAGATGAAAAAAAATTATCTGGTTTGAAATTGCTATCTGCAACATACATCTTTGAATCTAGCTTGACATTAAAATTGTTGTCTGATAATGAGTAATTTGTGTAGTACAAAACAGAAAATATTTGAAGCAAAAGGAGAAAGCGCTGGTTATCAGCATTTCTTTTCTTTCATTGTTTTCTGTAGCTGTATTTTTAAGGACATCAAAACTAGTTTTATTTCAGAAAAACTATTTTAAATAACCTTTTCCCACATAATGGCGCCTTTTATAACACAGTATCAATGTAAAAGCTTTGGAAAACATCATAGAAAAATGAAGAAATTGCTTCTTTATTTCCCACATTTTTTTCTATCCAGAAAGACAACAGTTAAAAATTCCATTCACTTAATGGAATTGCCAACTGCAACATGTTAAAATTTCGAAAAGTCTAAATCTCCCAGCTGTCTGATAATGGGTTATATTTTAGGCTCACATTTTAGGGTCACAAAATCACAGGCTTAGACATAATGGTCCCTGGACAGCTATTTTGTAGTATTAACCCTTTCCCAAACAAGACATAAGTTTGATAAGGTCCCTATTAGAGCAAGGTTGAGAAAACATTCAGACAAAAGGAGAAAATGCTGATAACCAGCATTTTCTCCTTTTGCCTTAATATTTTCAGTGCTTTAACATACACAAATCCTATCTTTATCATTTGCTCGTTTTTCATCAACAGAAGCTTCCATTAAGGTTTAAGTTCTAAGAATAGTTCAAACTTTTGTCATAGAAAAGGGCTATCAAAGCTTTTATTCTTTCTGAGAAATACATGACAAGGAAATTGTGTAAATTATATAAATTTCTCAGGATTTTGTATTGTTCTACGTATGCCAGCAAGTTCGGAATTAGAAAATGATATATAGGCCATTTGCATGACTAATATTTTCAAAAGACAGATTTAAAACAATTTTACCATTCTTGGAATTTTTACCACTACAATTTATTTTCCTAAGCTTTTACAGTGAATTCTCGAACATTCAGGGCTGTAAAAATGTACTTTTAGCTAAATAGTCCTTGGGCCAGATATGGTTGGAGTTACCACTAAAATGGACAAATGGACACCTATATATCTTGAAAGACCTATCCAAAGGAAGAACAAAAATGCAATGATATCCACTCTGCAGAGTAGCTATACCTCAGAATGTGCATTTGAAATTTGATAGGGTTTGGATAATTGAAAATCAGCGGTAGGTTTTGAAATGTTTAAAATAATGTGGCTTTACTGCTTTCTATACTGAGCATACACTGCATATATAAACCAGATGCATAGAAATACAATTCATGTTGAATAATTTGTCCTACACAGCATGTATATGGGAAAAATCACAACAGGTTTATCCATAAAGGGAGGTAATAAGCCGAGCAAATTACATGCTTTTCAATATGGAGTATGGCATCATTATGTCATAAGCCGAAAATGAAAACCCTCTGTATTTTCTTGAACCTGTTAATGAATTCTGACTGTTGTTCCATTTCAAAGTGCCGGATAAGCAAAATTTAACAACCTTCTTGTTTCCATGGCAACTGTCTTTTTATAGAAGTTTCAGCATTAACTTCAACTAATCGCAAAAAAAAACATTTTAAAACTATTATAGTAGGCTAATAAAACATACATTTTAGTTTTGAAATGTCATTTTGTTAAGGCATCTCTTTCACAAAACTAATTAGTATGCTTATGAACATTAATAAAAACTTTAATAACAAGATCGTGAAACACAAATGCCCAAGGAATGGCAATGTTAAGGATTGATAAGGGTTAATGAATGACCTTGAGGAAGGTCATATTGATATTGCACGAACAGATAAATATCATTGTTCAAAAGGTTACATACAAAGTTATAGCTTTGTATGTCAAATATTTTTGGAGAAAAGGCCAGTGTTGAGTTTTCATACAGACAGATGGACGGACAGACAGACAGACAAGAGTAAAACAATATGCTCCTGTGTGTGAGACATTTTTAGTTGCAATGTAAATATGATGTGTGTTTTATACCGTAATTCAAAAGGTAAAATAACACAAATAAATTAATTATTACTTCGTTGGCAAATTATGGACAATTATAGGTAAACTGCATGTAGATCTAAAAGGAGACAAGAAAGAGACGGGGGACTCAGTATACAGTGTTTTTTGACAGCATTTGGGGTTAAGGATAAATTCCTGTTGTAAGCCCTTTAAAGTATAAGTTTTTTTTAAAAGTAGGTCAAACTCAAAGGTCAGGGTAACTAGGTCAAATGTTATGGTCCCAAATAAATGGGCGTGGTGGGAGTTCTCATCCGGTAGGTTTCAAATCAAGGCCAAAGAAGTTCAAGACTTTTTAAAACCATCTGCATGCAAAGTCTCATAACTATCACCCTTCCACTTCTGTTTGTTTCTTGCACCTCTCAATACCATGCAGAATGACACTGGACATGGATATGACATCCAAGGCAAGAAGATCAGCCATCTTTTCTACATGGATGACCTAAAGACCTTTGCCAAGAACGATCACCAGCAAAACAACTGCTCGAGACAGTAAAGGTCTTTAGTGGTGACATTTGTATGCAATTTGAACTGGACAAGTGTCTAAAAGCCACCTTCAAAAAAGGAAAACTAATATCAACATCTGACATGCAGCTAGAAAGAGACAACATCATCAAGAAACTTGACCAAGACACTAAATAAAAATACCTTGTGTTAATGAAGGTGACGGAATTTTACATGCAGCAATGAGGGAAAAGATCAGAAAAGAATATTACAGAAGAGTTTTAAAAGGCTTACCATCAAGAGTGAACTAAAAGCTGCAGATAAGATTGAAGCCATAAACACCCTGGCAGTCCCAGTTGTCACATACAATTTCAATATCATAAACTGGCAAATGCAAGAAAAAAGGAAAACTTGACACAAAGACCAGACAGTTACTAACAACAGAAAGAATGCACCACCCAAAGATTGACGTTGAAAGATTGTACCTACCACGAAAGATCGGTGGCAGGGGCCTCTCATAGATTGAGATGGCATAAACACGTATTTGGAGACAACACAAGACAATCTGCTACATATGATCCGGGAACATGAACGTAACTTGAAACTTTACTCAATCTCAGAGCAAGCCAGAAAATTCATTCAAGAACAGAACATTGCACAAACGACAAGAAATGGAGAAGAATCCGTCACAGAGTTTGCCAAAAGAACAAGACGGACAAAGGCAAATGTCCAAAAGAGGATGACACAAACATGGAAAGCCAAACCAATGCATGGGCAATACCCGTAAGGTTTGACAAACAAGATGTTGACCAAGATCAGACACATAAGTGGCTCTCTAGTGCAGGTCTCAATGCAGAAACAGAGGGAATGGTGATAGCAGCACAAGATCAGAGTTTGGCTACAAGAGCATATCACAACAAGATCATCAAAGATGGTACAGATCAAAAGTGTAGAATATACAACAAATATGATGAAATTGTCTCAGGCTGTCCAACATTAGTGCCAACATAGTACATTCAAAGACATGACAAGGCAGCAGGGTACATTCATTGGAAAATCTGCAAGCAATTTGGACTCCCAGCAAACAAAAAATTGTATGAACATCAACCAAAAATTGTCGTAGAGGGACATGTCAGTGAATACTGGTACGGAGATCAAGGCTAACAGACCAGACATCATCATCAAGAACAAATTGGGCAAGACGTTCATCATGATTGACATGGCGGTTCCATCTGAAAGAAATGTCTCCGTCCAGGCACTTGAGAAACTATCAAAATACAATTTTAAAGACCTTGAGATAGAAGTAGCCAGAATGTGGGGTATGGAGACGACAACTGCACAAGTCGTTGTAGGTGCACTTGGTCTCATTAAGAAGGGACTTGACAAAATATTCAAACAAATCCCTGGTGCACCAGTTATCGAGGAACTGCAGGAGATCATACTCCTCGGAAGTGCACATATCATCAAAAGAACGCTGTATAATAATACTGAAAACACTGTAATTGCAAAAAACACCTTCTGTCATAGATTTAGCTATCCCCTAAAGAATCTGCTATACATGTATACGACCTACAACCTTGATTTTAAACGATGTCAATAAACTTTCAATATATTGCAGTTGCTCTTTTTGTTAATCCATGTGTTTTGATTCTACTTTGAATTCTAAAAGTAGCAAACGAGATCATTTGAACCATCTAATCAGTTCTGTTCATCATCATAATCATTCAATCATAAGTGTAAATTGTGCAAAGAAAGTTTTTCAATATTTAACAATTAATTTTAATAATTTATGCAGTTTACTGTATCAGTGTTTTCCTAAACTTTAGGGACATTATTTTCTATTTGATATTGGATTTAGAGTGTATTATTTTACGTTCAAAAGGGTTGTTTAGCCCTTATATTTAAGCAGATTCACAGTAAGATTCAGAATTACGGATGCTAAAAAATGACTGAATCTTGCATGAAAATGAGTGAATATGCCAAACGAATGAACATTAACTGTTACTAGATAACATAACAGATGCTGATTTTAGAAGCAAGAGCAAATGCCAAGTTTGAAAGCAATAGTTATGACAGAAACAAACTTATTTGTGACAGATGTTTGAAAGATGCTCATTAAAGTTTGATGAAGAATTTCTAGGCAACAAAAAGGTAAAAATTGCTCGACATTAAATGATAGAGCGATAGATATCTGTCTTGAGGTTGGTATCATGGTCATAGAGGTGTGTGCAAAGTTTTAGAGTAATGGCGTTAGTAAAACAGAGATAACACTTTTACCAAACTAAAACCTAATTCGCAAAAAGGGTCACAGTTTTAAGTAGTGTCAATAATATTCGCAAATATGCAAAAAATGTAATTTGCATAAAATTTATGGTAAATTATTGAGCAAGTCATAAACTTTCATTTGATACCATTCTTACATCTGTAGGTCAATATTCAACCAAGACATGACCAAAAACGTTTTGAAATTACTGAACAATTTTATAGGGTTTAGTGTTTAGATAAGGTTTATGACCCAAAGCCCCTACGGCCAAATTAAGTGCAAACATCGCTCAAAATATTTGATATATTTATTTTCTTTAACCCTTTCCCAAACGGCAAAATTTTAGGGTGATCCACTTCAAAAACTGCGAAAAAGGACAAAATGGAAGTTAAAAAAGATAGAATTTGTGTAAAATATGGCATAGAAAATATTGAGACAAAAGGAGAAACTGCTGGTTATCAGCAGTTTCTTCTTTTGTTTCAATGTTTTCCCAAGCCTTTTCTATAAGGGACGTCAAAACCAGGTCTTGTTTGGGAGAGGGTTAATATTTAATATGTTTACGTAATTCCCCTGCACAAAAATGCCTCGTTTTGGAAAGTATTTACCAAATTTCCGTCGAAAATCGCAATTTTAGGAAAATTCATGAATATGCAAATTAGCTAATTTGCATAACATAACTAAAATGAAAGAATAAGTTATAAGCTTTCATTTGATATCATTCTGACAACTGTGTGCAAATATTCAATGAAGATATGACCGAATTCATTTTCAAAATTTATATAAGTAATTTGATGGGGCTAAGGGTTTAGATAAGGGTTACGGCAAAAAGCCCCAACCGTCAGAGTGTAAACAAGACTCAAAATGTTTCTAATAAAATGTTCTTTAAGAAAAATCATGTTTTCAAAATTCCCCCTGAAAAGAAACGCCTTGTTTTGGAAAGTATTTATCAAAATTTTCGCCAAAAATGGAATTTTTAAGGGAAATCATTAATATTCATGAATATGCAAATGAGATAATTTAAATAAGATAACTACAAACGAAAGAGTGAGTCATAAGCTTTCATTTGATACCATTTTGACACCTGTAGGTCAATATTCAATGGAAATATGACCAAATAAGTGTTATAAATTTGAATGAAAAAAATGATAGGGTTAAGGGTTTAAGATAAGGGTTACAGCCAAAAGCCCCGACGACCAGAGTGCAAACAACGCCCAAAATGTTTCTAAAATAATGTACTTTATGAAAAACCATATCTTCTTGCATTAGAAATAAATGATAATTATAGAAAAATACTTTTTCGAATATTTCGGCCAATTCTTATACTTGATTGCACATAAATAATATTTTAAAGAGGAGTAATGACGTCATAATAATTACATAATTTAAAAAAAATCATGATTCATAAGTAGTGAAATGCATGCTCATACATATGGATTCAAATAAATAGATTTATACATTCATTTAATATTTTTAATTAATTTTTCCCTTTCCCTTACCCCAAACCAGATTGTCATTCACGTCGTGAAGGGTACCTATATAAAGGTAAGGGTAAAATATATTTAGCTACTCTTCATGCCGGATATCATCACTGAAAAACATCCGTCAGATGTATATCTACAAATATATATAGGTGTCCTTTTGTCCTTTTTTCTGGTAATACTTACCCCATTTTCCTGGTCCTGGCCCAAGGACTAAAAAGGTAATAGATTTTTTTGTTTGAGAGAGGTGCATGATTGCTTGTAATGTTAAAGGGACATTTCATTCCAATTTCATTTTTTTAAAGTATGTCTTGATGCCAAGATTGGTTATTCTAATAAGTATAAATACTATTAGTTTTTTTAACTTGTTGCCAATAAGCGAGGAACACACAAGTAAAGTTGAGACATAATCGATAAATTGCATATAAATCCGAACTGTTGTCCACAACAATTTGTTCAATTTTAACACAAAAATATTAAATTCTCGTAAACGGCGCAATATTTTGGCTTGAAATTTTCAGAATTTTCATAAGGAAATATGCTCTTTCAGATAAAAATAAAAGTAAAATTTATGACAAAAAATTCTGAAATGTCACTTTAAGCCTCTCATAAAACGGTCGTATGTGCTCCTGCGTGCGGTCTGCATCTAAAAGGTATGCATAGTCGTGCGATGCATGCACATGCAATGTACAATTTTTGTGAACGCAACCACAACGCAGACTGCACGCAGCAAAAAATTGATCGGACAATTCTTTGCTATGACCATTCTACGTCTTTTAGAACGCAAGGAACACGCAAGACAAAAGTACTGAGCACATACGACAGGCGTGCGTGTGACCCAGGGAATAATATACTGAATTTCCAGAAAATTTACAAAGAATGTGTACTTTTCTCGAAAGAGTTTGAGTTTATTGGGGTTTTACGCCGTTTTCAAATACCAGGGTCATATCACGGCGGCTGGAGCACCTACCTGTGGATTCCTGTTGTTTCTCAAACCAGTACTACCACAACACCCTTACCGAGCCTCCAGCTGCTCGCCCACTTAGGTTAACGATTTCAAACCCATTGGTGGGTGACAATTTTGTCAGAAAGGGTATTAGCTGTGGCCGGGTATTGAACCCGGGACCTCTCGGATGAGGGTCAGATGCGCTACCAACAGCGCTAAGGCCGCGGCCTTTTCTCGAAAGAGATTTATACTTTTGACCTGCTTGAATGTACATATTTTGAGGCGCTCTTTACTTGTCATGCGTCTTTATAAATCATGCGATTTTGCAGAGTTTTAAAACATACGATTTATAAGGATGCACGACCGGTTGTAAGAGAGGCTTTAGGTTCCCACAGCTGATCAAATCAACTCCATCAAGCCTCAGATCAAGCGATCGAGTACAGATCAAGCTTGATCGCCATAGGTGATCGGAAATGGTCGAGGTAATCAAGCTTAATCCACATTGCTGGTGCTTATTTTTCAAATATTTATGCCCCCGTATCGAAATGTTTAAGAAATTGAGATTATCGAGTTGCTTTGATCAGCAGTGATCTAGAACCTAGCATAAGTTAAAGTCTAAGTTTACACCCAAGAATGGACATTTGAGAAGTGAACTTTTGCTTGGTAAAGACGAATGGCATGACTTCCATCTTAACAAGATGTATGCATTGGTGATTTGAACATATGTCTTTCATCCATTAGATTTGCATAAATTTCACTTTCATCTTGCTATTCTTATACAATGCTTTGTACTTCTTCTTCCAGTCTAAAATAGAGTATAGTCTAGTCAACACATTATGGCACATTTACAAATTATACCTATATTATGTAAACAAAAGAAAAGGCATTCATATAATCCCAATGCAATTTTGGCTTCAGCCATAGGACAGAAAACTGTTGGTCACTGGCACGAGATATGACCATAGCAGTTAAACCCCAATCAATCTTATCAACTCATTGCAATTTTGTATGTGTTGGTTTAAATATTGCAGCTAGGTGTGAGACAACTGCTAGATCCACACCATCACCATCTTCGCAAGCCAAGGGTTCTACATACACTTGGTTCCTTACGAACCCTTGGCCGCTCGCCTCTATGGAAATCAAAAGTACCGCCGTGCGATTTCATTGGACGCGATAACTTTCCTATTATCCAATCAAAACAGACTTTACAAGCCCTCTTTGTCAAACAGAAAACAACGCAGCCGACGTGAAAATCGATAGCCATATTTGATGCACCGCCTAACACGCTCTAGTACGATGCTTTTGATTGGCCAGAAATAGCAACTGCAAAGGGCCACTACTTTTTATCATCGGAAGGTGGTGCGTCGGTACTTTCGATTTCTATAGAAGCGGGCGGCCAAGGGTTCGTAAGGAACAAAGTGGAGGTAGAACCCTTGGCTTGCGAAGTTGCACCATCACATGCAAAATTACAGTAATTTTGAGTTTGATATTGCGTTGTGATCATAGGTTAATTTTGTAAACATGAGCCATAATATTGTGACAGGATTATACTATACAATTTTCAATGGATTCTAGAAGCTGACTACAAGGCTGAGAATCGTAAATATTTCTGACTGCAAAAATCATTAGGCAAAAAATTCTTATCTAAACTTAATAACCCTATAATTACATCAATGATAATATCTTACTTTGGTGTAACATGGAAAAAAATAGATATCTTACCAACGCTTACCTGTCTGTTGTAAATATTGTTGCTATTGCAGACAGTGTAAACAAGATCAGGCTGCACAACTGTGGCAGCACAAATGTGCATTTTGATCTTGATAATTACTACCTGCACATCAGAACAGAAGAATGCACATAATAAATGTAAAGTTAAAACGGTCATTTCGAGGATGAAATGATGGCCCAAATATATTCATCCAAGTATGCACAGTACTTGCTATCAAAGATATATTTCAAAGATTATTATGATATATGTTTAGGTTAATTTTGTTCCTATAATTTTATATGAACTTTATGATGGACTTCCGTGCTTCATCTGTTTGCATTTTCGTTCTTTCAGTATACATTTAGATTCTGAGATTATGAGGCAATTAATCCATTACCAGATGGCAAAGTTTTAAATAGATCCAAATTCTAAGATGATACAAATGACCAAACTGCATTGGAACCATTGTGAAATAATTGAGCTGTAGCATGAAAAGCTATAGAAGAAGACAAAATCTTGTTTGGGAAATAGTTAACTGTCTGTTAGTATCATCATGCATGTTTTGTGCATCAAGTTTTGTGTGCAATATTGCTGCATATTTCTGTGATATTCTATAACAGATAAAAGAAAGGTATAAAACATCTTTTCAACAAAAACATGTAACATGCAATAATCAGAAAAGCTGAGCTTTAATTGGCTTCACTATTTGAAGTAATGTTTAAGAGTCAAATGACACAAGTGGAAATCCTTTTATAAAGTTGATCCTTCCATGCTTTAAAGTTTCAATGTATTGTGCCATAAATCATGGATATATAACCCAATTTGGATCAAACTTGGCAGTAATGTTTGTTTATTGATGACCAATAGTGACCTGTTTCATGAATTTTTGATGTGGTTTTGTCTATAGTACATCTGTACTATTTTTGGTTGTCGCGAGCCTAAAATGGCGATGAATTTTGTGCTAAAAATAGTCAGGTTTTATTGTCATGTATTGATAAACTGTCGGTGTTGTTATAAAATCTCGTAACTACGGCTTGTATCTCGTAACTACGGCTTCATTCATTTTAGCTGTAGTTTCGAGATTTTATTACAACACCCAGTCAACAGTTAACTGGATAAAATTGTTCACTATTGGATAACCTGTTTTCAAGACTTCCTTTCCAGATTAAATCTAATTTGTCATAGAGCAGACTGTCCAAATTTGTATCAAATGATAGGAATTTGGGCTACCCATTCTCAACTATTTCATGAATTTCTTATTTGATTTTATGTGGCACATTTTGTACTGCATGTTCTTCGCTTTCTCTTAAAACCTGGCCCCTGTTTCTCAAAAAAACTTAAGTACGTTCTCAGACTCAAATCTGAGCACCATACTCAATCACACGAAATCCATGTGAACTTCATTGGAATACCCTTCAATGTTGGAGAGTATTCCATTGAAGTTGAGTATGTACTCATGAGTATGTATTTACGTTTTTTCGAGAAACCAGGGCCTCAGATCAAACACAGCACCATCAACACATTGTCCAGCCATTGTGGGCCTGTCCATCTATTTATCGGTCCATTTATCAGCAATTTCTTGTGTGGCAGCTTCTATAAGTTTCAATTTGAATTGAGACATTTTGCCTGCTCCAAAGAATGTACATGGTGTCTATTTGAATATATACTAATGGACAAAAGAAGTTACTGAAATTTTTGCTGTGACATGTATGTATGCACATGATGCATGTAAATTTTGATCGACTTACCTCAAGTGGTTACCGAATTATTTACACTTTTAGACATGGACAAGACTTTTGTCCATTAGTATACTTGCAGCCAGAGCTACAGATAAGATTTAAATGAGTACCAAATACATTAGGGTTTGGAATTGAAATAAAAAATTAAGAATAACAGCTCACCGCCTCTTACTTGGTCCTCTGCATTTGAACTATTGTTTCCTGGCATGGACTTGCAGCCAAATGTCAAACTGTCACCTATAGGATGATAAAAGCTCAGATTTACTGCAGGAAAAAGCCAAAAATCTAGTAATATGTCTTCAAATATTGTGTCGCAGGATTCCCTTCCCCCAGCGTCTAGTCCATTTAAACTGTTATTGTTTGGCATGGACTTGCAGACAAATGTCAAACTGTCACCCACAGGATGATAAAAGCTCAGATTTACTGCAGGAAAAAGCCAAAAATCTAGTAATATGTCTTCAAATATTGTGTCGCAGGATTCCCTTCCCCAAGTGTCTAGTCCATTTAAACTGTTATTGTTTGGCATGGACTTGCAGCCAAATGTCAAACTGTCACCCAAAGGATGATAAAAGCTCAGATTTACTACAGGAAAAAGCCAAAAATCTAGTAATATGTCTTCAAATATTGTGTCGCAGGATTACCTTCCCCAAGTGTCTAGTCCATTTAAATTGTTATTGTTTGGCATGGACTTGCAGCCAAATGTCAAACTGTCACCCACAGGATGATAAAAGCTCAGATTTACTGCACGAAAAAGCCAAAAATCTTGTAATAATTGTTTTCAAATATTGTGTCGCAGGATTCCCTTCCCCAAGTGTCTAGTCCATTTAAACTGTTATTGTTTGGCATGGACTTGCAGACAAATGTCAAACTGTCACCCATAGGATGATAAAAGCTCAGATTTACTGCAGGAAAAAGCCAAAAATCTAGTAATATGTCTTCAAATATTGTGTCGCAGGATTCCCTTCCCCAAGTGTCTAGTCCATTTAAACTGTTATTGTTTGGCATGGACTTGCAGCCAAATGTCAAACTGTCACCCAAAGGATGATAAAAGCTCCGATTTACTGCAGGAAAAAGCCAAAAATCTAGTAATATGTCTTCAAATATTGTGTCGCAGGATTACCTTCCCCAAGTGTCTAGTCCATTTAAATTGTTATTGTTTGGCATGGACTTGCAGCCAAATGTCAAACTGTCACCCACAGGACGATAAAAGCTCAGATTTACTGCACGAAAAAGCCAAAAATCTTGTAATAATTGTTTTCAAATATTGTGTCGCAGGATTCCCTTCCCCCAGTGTCTAGTCCATTTAAACTGTTATTGTTTGGCATGGAATTGCAGCTAAATGTCAAACTGTCACCCACAGGATGATAAAAGCTCAGATTTACTGCTCAAAAAAGCCAAAAATCTAGTAATATGTCTTCAAATATTGTGTTGCAGGATTCCCTTCCCCCAGTGTCTAGTCCATTTAAACTGTTATTGTTTGGCATGGACTTGCAGACAAATGTCAAACTGTCACCCACAGGATGATAAAAGCTGAGAATTACTGCATGAAAAATCCAAAAATCAGATAATATGTCTTCAAATATTGTGTCGCAGGATTCCCCGCCATGTGTCTAGTCCATTGGAACTGTTATTGCCTTTGTTCCATTTTAAACCACTCTAAAATGTTGTAGTTTGGAATGGATTAACCCATTCCCAAACATTGACTCTTTTTGACGCCCTCAAGATAAAGGTTTTAGAAAATACTGTGGAAATTGTTTGTGACAAGCAATTTCATCATTTCCCACAATATGTTTTCCACCAAAAAAAGACCAAAAAATAAAATCATATTCACTTGAAATTGTCATCTAAATCATCTTTTAATTTGGAACAGTCCAATATTTTTCCGTCTGGTAATAGAATAACTGTTTTTGTTTGGCATGGACTTGCAGACAAATGTCAAACTGTCACCCAAAGGATGATAAAAGCTCATATTTACTGCAGGAAAAAGCCAAAAATCTAGTAATATGTCTTCAAATATTGTGTCGCAGGATTCCCTTCCCCAAGTGTCTAGTCCATTTAAACTGTTATTGTTTGGCATGGACTTGCAGACAAAATTAATGTCAAACTGTCACCCACAGGATGATAAAAGCTGAGAATTACTGCAGGAAAAAGCCAAAAATCTAGTAATATGTCTTCAAATATTGTGTCGCAGGATTCCCTTCCCCAAGTGTCTAGTCCATTTAAACTGTTATTGTTTGGCATGGACTTGCAGCTAAATGTCAAACTGTCACCCACAGGACGATAAAAGCTCAGATTTACTGCAGGAAAAAGCCAAAAATCTAGTAATATGTCTTCAAATATTGTGTCGCAGGATTCCCTTCCCCAAGTGTCTAGTCCATTTAAACTGTTATTGTTTGGCATGGACTTGCAGACAAATGTCAAACTGTCACCCACAGGATGATAAAAGCTGAGAATTACTGCAGGAAAAAGCCAAAAATCTAGTAATATGTCTTCAAATTTTGTGTCGCAGGATTCCCTTCCCCAAGTGTCTAGTCCATTTAAACTGTTATTGTTTGGCATGGACTTGCAGACAAATGTCAAACTGTCACCCACAGGATGATAAAAGCTCCGATTTACTGCAGGAAAAAGCCAAAAATCTAGTAATATGTCTTCAAATATTGTGTCGCAGGATTCCCTTCCCCCAGCGTCTAGTCCATTTAAACTGTTATTGTTTGGCATGGACTTGCAGACAAATGTCAAACTGTCACCCAAAGGATGATAAAAGCTCAGATTTACTGCAGGAAAAAGCCAAAAATCTAGTAATATGTCTTCAAATATTGTGTCGCAGGATTCCCTTCCCCCAGTGTCTAGTCCATTTAAACTGTTATTGTTTGGCATGGACTTGCAGCCAAATGTCAAACTGTCACCCAAAGGATGATAAAAGCTCAGATTTACTGCAGGAAAAAGCCAAATATCTAGTAATATGTCTTCAAATATTGTGTCGCAGGATTCCCTTCCCCCTGTCTAGTCCATTTAAACTGTTATTGTTTGGCATGGACTTGCAGCTAAATGTCAAACTGTCACCCACAGGACGATAAAAGCTCAGATTTACTGCATGAAAAAGCCAAAAATCTCGTAATAATTATGTCTACAACTGTTTTCTTGGGAGAATACTTTGAACATCGAGGGATTTGTATAAAACATACAAAATGTTTGTCTGGAGTCAAATCTGCAATTTCAAATTAAGACAGAGGATTTATTATTGTCTAGTATTTTTTTTAACCCATTACCCAACAAAAAACCTTTTTGATGTCCCATTAGCAGGGCTCCGGTACTTTTGGAAACTGAATCAGTCCTCAGCCTGCCCCCTTGAAAACCTTGATTAAAACCATTATAGTTCTTATGTTGATTTTGACAGATAGTGGATTGGAAAGTTTCCGGAACATGTTTTTCTGTTAATTTGATGACTTCAATTGGTCTGGTAGGTCTGGACCAACATTTTCATGGACTTTTGGGGCCCTGCCTACAAGAAAGAGGCCACTTGGTCAATACTTGGAGAATATGGTGTGTTTAAGAGTCCACTTATGGGTGAATTCAAAATAAATGGCACCAAGCATATTTTTTCATCTAGACTAAAAAGAATAGAATATTTGATCAAATTGCAAGGACCATGTGATGTTAATTATTGTATTGTATGTTCATGCAAAATTTTATTGAAATATCTTTAACGGTTTTAAAGTTATGTTCAAAAAACATGCAAAAAATGTCTGGAGTGAAACGCTTTTTTGTAAACAGAAAAAACATCTTTTTTTCTAAATACATAGCAATAAAAGAATAACAATATGTGTGTAAAAGTAAGACTTTTTACATTAACTTAAACATCTTGAGTTTTGAATTTTGTATGTGGTTAATGTTTGTGTGCAAAGGGTTCGCTGAGGTTCACACAAGGAGAAAAGTCGTGCGCTGTCTGGAGTGCAACGGCAAATATAGAGAAACTCGAAATAATTGAATACTGTGGGAATTCTATGACTGAAAAGTCAAGTTTTTATAATAATCCATGTACTAAAATGTTCGTAGCCTTGAACAAATATGATTTTGAATACCTACATAAGGACAAAAACTCATGACTGTTCCTTAAATAAACTCACCCATGTTTGTCTGGAGTGTAACATTTGAAGTTTAACAACCCCTCTTTCACTATATATTACTTTTTAATGAACTATTGTTCTCTTTTTCAGATAACATAGACTCAAAGATTATTCACACCAGAAATCCAGTTTAGACACAGACTTGTATTTGATTTAGACCAGTATTTATGTTGTCTGGAGTGCAACAAGTTTTTTGGCTTAATCAAAAAAGACCTGATCTAAAGAAAGAGTAATCATCAAATATTGTTTTTTTGAAAGAGGGCATATCGAGGCCTCAGTGCAAAACTTGATTGTAACTATATATTTTTCAGAAATTCACTTTTTTGCATTTTCTGAATCTTTAGGAAGGAATACATCATATGTTCTAATATTAGGTTTCAATTCTGTATACTTAAAAAGATATTTAGAATTATAAAAGCATTTTTCCTCTTTAACTTTGAGAAATTCAATTAGTTTTTTCACTCTCCTGTAAAATTTTACAAAATGTAGTTACAATAGTTTTGCACCAAGCCCTCGATATATTTAAACAATTTAGGCACAAATTTGTGTCATCTTTGCAATTGGTTTCCATTTTAGGAGTTAGAAATTTAAATCTTAGAAAATTGAACTATCTTGGTATGATTACAATTGCTCATTGTTTGAAATACAAGGAAAAGAGTAACATTGCTTGTAATAGTTATCACATGAATTATTTGTACCATTTTACTTGATGAAGAAGTGCGAATTGTATCAAAAATTAGCCAATATTGTCAACATGTGAATATGTCTGGAGTGCAACAAATTATTTAAAAGAATAGAACTTTCATTTTTCAACATTTATAGCACACCTATGTAAGATAATTAATTTGTCTTGTTTAGTTAGCACTTATTACATGTTAAGGTATAATATAAGTCATTTTTATACCTATCCAGTGCATATTTAGAAAAAAATATTCACGAAATTAAAGATTTTCTTAGAAAATTGAACTATCTTCGTATGATTACAAGTACTCATTGTTTGAAATACATAGAAGAGTATAAAATTGTTTGTTATAGTAATTGTGATTATTTTTACCATTTTACTTGAAAAAGAAGTACAAGGAGGATCATAAATTAACCGAATGGGTTAAGAATGTCTGGAGTGCAACAACTTTGTGACAAAAGATGCAAGTTTTGGATTGTCTAGATTTAGTTCAAACATGACAATGGTACGAGGTTTTTTGCAGACATGTTCTGAATTCATTATATTGTTGAGAGAAAATTGGGTCTGAAGTCTATATGAGGCCAAACTTTATCATAATAAAAACTTTTTGACCCATAGATGAAAAAATCACTAGTAATTTTGTGTCAAAAGTCATATTTTCACCAGATTTATGACAGAAAAACTAGGTTTTTTGCTTAGAATTCCTTATTGATTCACAAATTACAATTTGGATTGAAAAAAATATTATTTTTCGTATCATTATGTGAGGGTACACTACTTTGTAAATATATGTATTTTCATGTTTTTCCGTTGATTTTCTTTAATTAGAATATCTGAAACTTTTTCATGTCTAAATATTTTTCAATGCCGTTTTAGATTATCAAAATTTGATCTATGTACAATATTAGAACATATAGACCAAAATGATCAATTGAAATTTAAAAATTGGAAAAAAATAATTTTTTGGTGCCATTTTATTTGAATTCACCCTTATTTGGCTTCTCTTGAAACTTATTACCTGGCATATTCTTGCAGCTAAATGTCAAACTTTCACCCATAGGGTAATAAGAGCTCAGATATCTGCATGAAAAAGCCAAAACTCTCGTAATATATGTCGTCAACTGTTTTTAGCTCACCTGAGCACAAAGTGCTCAAGGTGAGCTATTGTGATCGCTTTTTGTCCGTCGTCCGTCCGTCTGTCCGTCTGTCCGTCCGTCCGTCTGTCCGTCTGTCCGTCTGTCCACAATTGGGGTGTTTACACTCTAGCATCCACAAAAGTTAGGCAATCTTGATCAAACTTGGCCAAAACAAGTATGGTCATAAGTTCTCGGATGAGTTCGATTATGGGCCTGATTGGACCAGAATGTGGGGAGTTATCTGCCCTTGAATGTCAAAAAATGCTTTTTTTAACTTTGTTTACACTCTAGCATCTACAATTATTGATCAATCAAGACAAAACTTGGACATAATGTTGGAGACCATAAGATCTCGGATGAGTTCCATTTTCAGTCTGATCAGTGTAGAAAGACGAGAGTTATGTGCCCTTGAATGCGACAAAATTGCCATTTTCGACTGTTTTCAACCTTGTTTACACTCTAGCATCTACAATTATTTAAAAATTAAGACAAAACTTGGACATAATGTTAGGGACTATAAGATCTCGGATGAGTTCAATTTTCAGTCTGATCTGACCAGAAAGACGAGAGTTATGTGCCCTTGAATTCTCCAAAATTGCCATTTTTGGCTGTTTTCGAGCTTGTTTACACTCTAGAATCTACAATTATTAACCAGTCAAGACAAAACTTTAACACAATGTTAGGGACCATAAGATCTTGGATCAGTTTGATTTTCAATCTGATCTGAACAGAAAGTCAAGAGTTATGTGCCCTTGAATTTGACAAAATTGCCGTTTTTGACTGTTTTCGACCTTGTTTACACTCTAGAATCTACAATTATTTATCAATCAAGACAAAACTTGGACACAATGTTGGGAACGATAAGATCTTGGATGAGATAGATTTTCAGCCTGATCTGATTAGAAAGACGAGAGTTACCTGCCCTTGAATTTGATAAAATTGCCGTTTTTGACTGTTTTCGTCCTTGATTACACTCTAGAATATACAATTATCAACCAATCGAAACAAAACTTGGACACAGTGTTGGGGATCATAAGATCTCGGATGAGTTCGATTTTCAGTCTGATCTGATAAGAAAGACAAGAGTTACGAGGGGCGTTCATTAAAGATTTCCCCTGACCTACTTTCAGTTGAGTTAGGAAGTCGAAATTTTACACATACATTACTGTATACCTCTATAGGTCACATGAAAATTTGCAGCTCTGGAAATGTAATTAGTTTCTCATTTCCGTGAGCTGAAGTTAAGTAAGGTAGCGTGATGGAACAAGCAGCCATCATATTCCTGTATTTGAAAGGTCACACTCCAAAGGAGGCATTTGATGAGATGAAAGAAGTTTGTGGTGATGATGACCCATCATATGACGTTGTCAAACAGTGGCAAACTCAGTTCAAGTGTGGTCATAAATCTGTGGAAACAGCCCGAATGCTGGGCGCCCACAGTCTGTCATTGGTGATGCCACCATCAAGTCAAAGTAAGGTTTCGGGGACAATCTACAGTGTTCTACAGAAGAGGTCTACAAAACTGCATTAAACGATGGGAGAAGTGTGTCTCTCTGGCTATAAGCCATATAGAGAGAGATTGATATTTGTGCCAAGTTTCAATTCTCTGGGTTTATTGGAAGTAGGTCAGGGGAAATCTTTAATGAACGCCCCTCGTATGTGCCCTTGAAATTGACAAAATTGTCATTTTCGACCGTTTTCGACCTTGTTTACACTCTAGAATCTACAATTATTAACCAATCAAAACAAAATTTAGACACAGTGGTGGGGACCATTAGATCCTGGAGCAGTTTGATTTTAAGTCTGATCTGATTAGAAAGTTGAGAGTTATGTACCCTTGAATTTGACAAAATTGCCATTTCGGCTGTTTTCGACCTTGTTTACACTCTAGAATCTACAATTATTAATAAATCAAGACAAAACTTGGACAGAATGTTGGGAAGTATAAGATCTTGGATGAGTATAATTTTCAGTCTGATCTGATCAAGAAGTCGAAAGTTATGTGCCCTTGAATTTGACAAATTTGCCGTTTTCGGCTGTTTTCGACCTTGTTTACACTCTAGAATCTACAAATATTAATCAGTCAAGACAAAACTTGGACACAATGTTGGGGACCATAAGATCTCAGATGAGTTCGATTTTCAGTATGATGTGATCAGATAGTCAAGAGTTGAGTGCCCTTGAATTTGATAAAATTGCCCTTTTTGACTGTTTTCAACCTTGTTTACACTCTAGAATCTACAGTTATTGACCAATCAAAACAATTCTTTGACACAATGTTGGACACCATAAGATCTCAGGTGAGTTTGATTTTCAGTCTGAAATGATCAGAAAGATGAGAGTTGTGTGCCCTTGAATTTGATAAAATAGCCATTTTTTGCTGTCGTCGACCTTGTTTACACTCTAGAATCTACAATTATTAATCAATGAAGACAAAATTAATCTTGGACACAATGTTGGAGAATATAAGATCTCAGATGAGGTAGATTTTCAGTCTGATCTGACCAGAAAGATGAGAGTTATGTGCCCTTGAATTTGATGAAATTGCCATTTTTGGCTGTTTTCGACCTTGTTTACACTCTAGAATCTACAATTATTTAAAAAAAAAAAAAAAAAAAACAATGTTGGGCACCATAAGAGCTCGGATGAGTTTGATTTTCACAATGTTATTGACCAGAAGTTCATATTCAGTCTTAAAGTCATAAATATCAATTGAATTGAACATAAGTGTTGCTCATATCATTTTGGTTCAGGTGAGCGATATAGGACCATCATGGTCCTCTTGTCTAAAGAGAATACTTTGAACATTGAGGGAATTGTATCGCTGTTGTTGGTCAAAACTTAGGTCACTAGATCAATTCTTGGAAAAACCTAATGTGCATTGTAGGCTTCACTATTTTTGTGAAAAGTGGTAAGAATATTCCTCTCTCAGGTCTTTTAAAGGGCGACGGTAATAGATGGTCTAATTGCAAAAAATGAATTTTTTTGAAAAAATATGCAAAACTTTTGTGTTGACCACCTCGGGATGGTTAATAATATGCGATTCAGACAGAGAATGAGCCGAAATTACAAGACAGATAGCTGAATTTAGGGAGAATCCAAACCTAAATTCAACCCCATCACTGATGGGGTTAGAATTATTTTCAAATTGTTGCGCATGCGCATACAGCGCGGACCATGATTCAAACGAGATTCATACTTAAATTTCAATATGACGTCATCATGTATGTTGTGACGTCATTTAGGAAAGTCGCATGTCCTACTATTTTGACCTCATTTCGACATCGCTTCATGAATTTGGTATCAAATTGCGAAAAAATGAGTCGTTGCTTCAGTAGTTTCTCGTAATCATTTAATCAGGTCATATAAAGCTTAAAAAGTGTACAATTCGTTTGTATTTGACAATTTTTGGGTCCAAATCTGGGAAATGGTAGCTTTAAAGTAACCGATACAAGTTGATTGTTAAATATATTATGCAAATGGAGTGAAGGTGTGTGTCTCCTTTTTTTCTGTCCATGTGTTGTGTTACAGACTGTTAAACCAAGGATTGACTAGAAAGACGTTCCTTGCACTGTCGTCATGTGAGACACAAATAGCTTAACCCTTTCCTAAACAAAACATGGTTTTGACGTCCCTAATAGAAATTAAAGGCTTGGGAAAACATTGAAACAAAAGAAGAAACTGCTGATAACCAGCAGTTTCTCCTTTTGTCTCAAAATTTTCCGTGCCATATTTTACACAAATCCCATCTTCAATAACATCCATTTTGTCTTTTGTGGTAGTTTTTTAAGTGAATCGCCCTAAAATTTTGTCATTTGGGAAATGGTTAAGGAGTAACACAATCTTTTGCAATTTTGCCCTGTGAACTATTCAGAAAACGGAAATCACAGGGCCTGCCTGTCTGCATGGCAAACATATTTTTGGTTGTCTTAACCCTTTCCCAAACGACGAAATTTTAGGGTGATCCACTTCAAAAACTGCCACAAATGACAAAATGGATGTTATTAAAGATAGGATTTGTGTAAAATACGGCATAGAAAATATTGAGACAAAAGGAGAAACTGCTGGTTATCAGCAGTTTCTTCTTTTGTCTCAATGTTTTCCCAAGCTAATTCTATTAGGGACGTCAAAACCAGGTCTTGTTTGGGAAATGGTTAAAGCTAGATGTCAATCTTCCACCTACAAGAATAGAAAGGCAAAAATTTTCAGACAGAAAAGCCGAAGAAAACTCATAATGCGTCTTAGACTGATTTCTTGCAAGTTTTAGAAGACCTTTAAAATCAAAGGATTATAGTAAAATCCACAAAATGTTTGTTTTAAGTCTGAAATCTGAAAGTTTAAGATAAAGAGGATTAAGCTTTGTCTGTAGATTTTGCACTTTTAGGTCTTGATCTTCAAAGAAACAGTTTCAGAGAATACTTAAAAAGTTTAACCCTGTCCCAAACAAGACCGTGTTTTGATGTCCGTAAGAGAAAATGCTTGGGAAAACATCGAGACAAAAGAAGAAAATGCTGATAATCAGCATTTTCTCCTATTGCCTCAATATTTTCAGAGCCATAATATATACACAATTTCCATATGAATTTATACCAACTTTGTCCTCTGAAGCAGCGTTTGAAGTGGAATTAAAGTCTTAATTTTCGCCATTTGGGAAAGGGATAATACAGTTTTGTACCGATGAAGTACAATTTCAGGTACTCTTCTAATAGAGAATGGTATACAGTCATTGCTAATAGATTGATTGATTGATTGATTGATTGATTGATTGATTGATTGATTGATTGATTGATTGATTGATTGATTGATTGATCGATTGATTGATTGATTGATTGATTGATTGATTGGGGTTTAACACCTCTTGTCATCTGCTTTGGTCATATTGTGGAAACTGGAGCACCTAAGTTAATGGATTCCTGTTGTTTCTTCTATCACTACTACCACAACACCCTAACCAAGCCTCCAGCTGCTTGCTCACATAGGTTAACAATTATCAAACCGTTAGTGGGACATGTGGCATTTTCAAAAACTTTAACCTGGCTTATATCTCGGGGACTATTAGGGATACAACCTTGATACTTCACACATGGATACCTCCTGCCAAGACCTTTCAGTTGGGACTATGACCTTTGACCTAGTGACATTTACCTTGGACTTTGACCTACTTTTAAAAAAACTTTAACCTGGCCTTTATCTCATGCACTATTACATATAGAGCCTTGATATTTCACATATGGATACTTCTTGTCATTACCTTGACCTTGAGACCATGACCTTTGACCCAGTGACTTTGACCATGAACTCCTCTTTTTGTGACAAGCTCTCATAAAGGCAAGCTACTTTGTTTGCGGACAACTCTTGTTTGATGTACCTAATAGAAAAAATTATTAGAAAGCAGGGAGACGAGACGAAAATGCTGATAAACAGTATGCTGTATTTTCTCCTTTTGCCTCAATATTTTCGGTGCTATATTGTATACTTATCCTATCTTTATCAACTTCCATTTTTTCGTCTGCAACAACTTTGATCTTTGGCAGATCTAATCTTTGCGGACTTGCAGGTAAGGGTTGATGATAAATATCATCATAAATATAACTAATGATCCTATAATTCTGACAAACTACCATATTGTTCTATGATTTACCAGGCATTATTCAATTTATGTTATATAATATGTTCTCCAAACAGCAACAATTATTTCTGATAAAAATTTATTGTATCTCATTATTAACCCTTTCTGAAACAATCTATGGTTTTAACATTAACCCATTACCACACAGCTAGTGACGCCTTTTGACTCCCCACGAGATAAAGGCTTTAGAAAACATTGTGGAAAATGAGGAAATTGCTTGTGACAAGCAATTTCTTCATTTCCCACAATGTTTTCTATATAAAATGACCAAAAATGTAAAATTTTATTCACTTGAATTTGTCGTCTGCAACATCTTTGAATTTGGACTAGTTTGAAATTTCGTCGTCTGGTAATGGGTTAATGTGACTGAGAATGGGTTACAATGCAATGAGGATTTTTCAATTTATACACAATTTCTCCTTCAAACAGCAACATTTGAGCCAGGATCTGGAAAAACGTCCCTTATAGCATTTGAGAACAACATGGTTCCAGATCAGCCTGTGTATACACGCAGTCTGAACATGAACCATGTTGTTCTCCAATAGCTTCTTCGAGACCTGTAGTAACTTATAGAGAGCAACATTGATACATATTGAACTCCATTTGACAACAGGCCGATCTTGAAACTCAATTTTGAAAAATGCTATAAGGGACGTTTTTTCAGATCCCGGCTCATTTATTTCTGATCTAAGTTTATAGCATCTTATTATGAACTCATTCCCAAACAATCTATGACTTTTCTGACTGAGAATGTCTTTTGATGCATTGAAGATTTTTAAATTCTTCTTCAAACAGCAACAATTATTTCTGATCTTATTAATTTTATGCATCTCATTATTAACCTTTTCCCTAACAGCACAAATTATTACAAAGGCAGAGATGATGCTGATCGAGTATCAGCTTTACTTTGTTTTAACCCTTTCCAAAATGACAAAATTATGGGGTGTTCCAATTCAAAAGCTGCTGTACATGACAAAATTGACGTTTAAAAGGAAGGAATTTGTGTACAATATAGCACAGAAAATATTGAGACAAAAGGAGAAACTGCTGGTTATCAGCAGTTTCTTCTTTTGTTTCAATGTTTTCCCAAGCCTTTTCTATTAGGGACGTCAAAACCAGGTCTTGTTTGGGAAAGGGTTAAACAAGTGATTTTAAGGATTTGGAAAACAATGTTTTCTACCAAGAAATTTAGAACACATGTAAAATTTCACTCATGTCTAATTGTCCTCTGCAACAATTATGAGTATACACCAGTCTAAAATGTTGATTTTTGGTAATGGGGTATAAAGACAACAAGAAAATAATATACAGATTACTGAACATAAATTGTTGCTTTCCTTCTAAAGCCTTGTAATTAACTGCACCTTGTTTTAACCCATTACCAAACAAAATTTTAGGGTGTTCCAAATTCAAAGATGTTGCAGACGACAATTCAAACTGAATGATTTCTTTCAATTTTTAGTCCTTTTGTTTAGAAAAATATTGTGGGAAATGAAGAAATTGCTTGTCACAAGCAATTTCTTCATTTTCCACAATGTTTTCTAAAGCCATTATCTTGTAGGGAGTCAAAAAGAGTCACTGTGTGGTAATGGGTTAAGCTGCAGTTACAAGGTTTTCAAAGTAAAGCAACGAAATATGACTGTTTAGAAATATGACATTGTCTAGAACTCTATATAACATATTACTTCATAAATCATAAAACAATGGTGGAAGAAACAAACAATTATGGAAAGAATTTTGGCAGGGTTCAGAGAATGTTTACATTAAAAGCAGCATTTGTCTTTCTGTCATTACTTGTCAATCTCTTTGAAACTCTGTTTTGAATAGATACAGATTCTTTATTATACATATAAAATATTGTTGCAATAGTAATAACAAAATCTTGGCTGTATAAAACTGGTAATTGTGTTGAAGTGTTTTGGGTAGGCTTGGTCAGACTGTTTCTTTTGAATTCTGATTTAGCTGCAAGTGAAAATTTGTCTACAAGATTTTAAATTATTGGTTTTTTGGTGAAATAACAGCTTTAAACAGTAAATGGATCGTATGAGTCTTGCACAAAAGATCAAGTGTAGCACCATAAATTCAGTCTAATGATTTCTATTATTACACTAATAAAATGGAGTTTGTAATAATACTGTGCAACATTCCCTCACACTGCAACAATATTTATAAAATATTTGATATAATCCCCTGTGCTTGATGATGCATCTGCATTAATTTTTAGCTCCACTGGCCTTTCAGGCCAGCGGGCTATTGTCATGGCGGTGTGTCCGTCATGCGTGCGTCCGTGCGTGCGTCAGTGCGTCCGTGCGTCTGTAAACCTTTTCTTTAAAAATCTTCTCAGAAACTACTGGATGGATTTCAACCAAACTTCACAGGAATGATCCTTGGGTGACCTCCTCTCAGATTCCTTCAAAGAATTTGGATTGAACCAGAACAACATGAGTTATCTGCCCTTGAATGTAAAAAAAAGCTAGTTGTGACTTTATTTTTACTCTAAAATCTACAAATATTAACCAATCAAAACAAAACTTGGACAGAATATATATAAGCATAATATCCTGCCTGGGTGTAATTTTCAGCTTGATCGGAATTTTACATCATGAGTTATGTGCCCTTGAGTTTGACAAAATTGCCATTTTTGACTGTTTTTACTCTAACAACCATAATTGTTTACCAAGCAAGATGATATTTGGACAGAATCTTGTTGACAACAAGATCTTGCTTAACCCTTTCCCAAACAAGACCTGGTTTTGACGTCCCTGATAGAAAAGTTTGGGAAAATATTGAAACAAAAGAAGAAACTGCTGATAACCAGCAGTTTCTCCTTTTGTCTCAATATTTTCTGTTCCATTTTTTACAAAAAGTCCTATCTTCAATAACATCCATTTGACGTTTGTGGCAGTTTTTGAAGTGGACCACACTAAAATTTTATCGTTTGGGAAAGGGTTAAGTGTAATTTTCAGGATGATTGCATTGCTACAATCTGAGTTATGTGCCATTGAAATTGACAAAATTTCAGTTTTTGACACTTTTTTCACTTTTGCGGCCATGTATATAGACTAAATTCTGACAAAATTTGGACAGACAATAAGATTTTGCTCAAGTTTAATATTCAGCTTGATTATTGTGGTGTACAAGACATAAATTATCAAGTCAAAATCATAGTTTTAGATCAGAATGTCTTTATTTTCATGACCACTGTGTTACATGCACAATCGCAACTTCTTGAACTAATTATCATAAAGAAAAACAACTCTTACTTAACTTTAAATTGCTCATATCAAAAGTTACTTCCTTTAGTCTACCACAATAATAAACTCACATACTGATTTATGTGCCCTTGAATTTGGCATAATGATAGTTTTCAACTTTATCATCACTCTAAAAATCCCCAATATATCTGTCGATCATTTACCTTCTTTTCGCTTTGACCACATGGTTGTTTCTTTTTACTTTGTTTTTATTCTAAGAACCACAAGTCTTGAGAAATTTAGATTTTCTTTGAACACATTGCTGTATTTTACTTTGTTGCTGCTCTAAGAATCACAAGAATTTAAAAATATATCAGTTTAAGCATTTAGATAAATTTGTCAAATTTTCTATATCAAACCACAAGAAATTCAGGCCTGTGGAGTGACTCAAGACCTTCAGGTCTTTCGAGTTACTCTTTTAAACCGTGACGCTTTTTGACGCATTTAAATCTTAGTTCTTTCCTGAATGAAGACACCTTTTGACAACCAAATAGAGAATTTATGTATCTATAGTAACAGAATGGTGAAACGTAAAATCTTGCACAAAAGATCAAGTATAACATCATAAATACAGTCTAATGATTTCCATTATTACATTAATAAAGTGGAGTTTGTAATAATAACAGCAGATGATTGCTTCACACTGCAACAATATTTGTAAAGATTTTCTATAATCTCCTGCACTAGAATGCATCTGCATTACTTTACTCTTTTAAACAGTGACGCCTTTTTACACATTCTTCGGTCTTTCCTGAGTGATAACGCCTTCTGACCATCTAATATAAAACTTGTGTTTCTTTAATTTCCTTTTCTTATTCTAACCCTTTCCCAGATAACAAAATCTTGTATTAATTTTGTTCATGTTGTAAAATTTTGCAGACATCAAAATGATAGTGAATGGAAACTTTTGAAAAACTGAGTCAGTAAGAAATTATGCTGGAGAATCAAAGAAGATATTGTCGCTTTTCAACGAAAACCTCCAAAACCTCCTAACTGCAGATTGTTTTAAGCTGCAGTTACAATAATTATTAGGTCTTGGTTGAAAATCAGCACTTTTATTATCATGCTTCTTAACCGTCACATTTTCCAATACCTGTTAGTTTTGTTAAAAACTATTTGAGAATGGAAAAGGTTTAGACAAGAACTTTATTACATTACAGTGCACAATTTATTTGCTTCTAACCTGTGTTTTTATCCATCTCAGATGGTTTCTGCTTTCTGGATGAAAAAACTTGTCTTTAATGATCATTTAATTGTGTCATTCTACCTGAAAATACTGCTAATTAAACTTGGTAAATTTATGTACCTGGTAAGGAAACTTCTTTAACCCATTACCAGTTTAGGATGGTCCAAATTCTCCTTTTGTAATGAATATTTAACCGTTAATTTCCTAAAAGACAAAAATTTAGGATGGTTCAAATTTAAATCTGCTGCAAATTGTTAAAGTGACATTTCACTTTTATTTCATTTTTTAAAAGTATGTCTTGATGCAAAGATTGTTTATTCTAATGCGTAGAAATGCTATCAGTTTTTAGAAGTTGTTATTTATAAGCGAAAAATACGCCTCTAAAGTCGAGACAGAAATGACAAATTCTATATAAATCTGAACTGTTGTCCACAACAATTTGTTTAATTTTAGCACAAAAATATATATTTCTCGTAAACGGTTCAATAGTTTGGCTTGAAATTTTCAGAATTTTCAGAAGAAAACATATGCTCTTTCAGATAGAACAAAAGTGAAATTTATGTAAAAATAATTGTGAAATGTCACTTTAATTGGGTGGAAATGAACATATCAGAATGCTGTATATGCATCAACATTTCCTTCTTTTGTTTTCATACTGCATCTGACGCGTGACTCCTTGAACTATCAATGGATAATGATTACAAAATCTTCTTGTCCTTTCAGATGACATGATAACGCAGCGCCACCATGCAGTTAACCATCAATGCGTCGAGAACTATATTTCAGTGTTAGGGCAAGCGACAGTTGATTATGGGATATGGTAGGACTACTTTTATTATTGGATAATGATTATAAAATCTTCTTGTCTTTCCAGATGACCTGATAACGCAGCGCCACCAGTGAACCATCAATGCGACGAGAACTATATTTCTGTGTTAGGGCAAGCGACAGTTGATTATGGGATATGGTACGACCACGGCCACTCAAGCCCGACTCCTATACATAGCGTACTGTGTGCTGACTGCTGCTCTGTTAACATCGGCTAGCAACTATGTGTGGAAAACAGGTACGCTAATGCTAAAACTTTTATGCCCCCATATCGAGAGATCAGGGGTATATTGTTTTACTCGTGTCCGTCTCTCTTTCTGTCCGTCCGCCTGTCTGTCCGAAAGCTTAACCCTTGCCTTTTCTCCAAAAGTATTTGATATAAAAGCTCAAATTTGGGATGTAACATCCTTTTAATGATATCTATCTGTTCCATGCAATTTGACCTTCCTAAAGGTCATAGGTTAACCCTTATCAACCCTTTACTCTACGAAAACTTAACCTTTTCCTCCGAAAACTTAACCTTTGCCTTTTCTCCAAAAGTATTTGACATACAAAGCTCAAATTTGGTATGTAAATTTCTTTCAATGATATATATCTGTTCCATGCAATTTGGCCTCCTCAAGGTCATCCATTAACCCTTATTAACCGTTTACTCTACGAAAACTTAACATTTTACAAAAATTGACATTTTTCGGGGGGCATTTTTGTTTCACCAACACATCTTGTTTGACTTACACTGTTTGATTTTGAAAGTGCTAAAATTGTACCACCACCGCCATTGGTGCGCAAATCCTAAAACCCAGCAAAATTTTAGGGTGGTTCAATTTGAAAGCTGCTACATATCACAAAATGAGTGTTGATTGGATTTGTGTCCAATAAAGCTTGGAAAATATTGGCAAAAGGAGAAAATACTGGTTACTAGCATTTTTAGCTCACCTGAGCACAAAGTGTAACTAAAAAAAAATGTAACTTAAAAAAAAATGTTTATGTATGTAAGATCTTTGAAAATTTTTATTTTTACTCTGATAGGAACAGAAAGTCCCTAGTAATATGCCTTTGCATTTGAAAAAATTGCCATTTTCACTCATGTCATCTTGGTTCAGGTGAGCAATTTAGGACCATCATGGTCCTCTTGTCAATATAATACCCCCCTACCTGATTTACAGCTCCCAGTCTTGTTTGCACCACAATCTGGATTCAGAGTATGATATCTGGTAGTAAATCAACAAAATAAGCTAGTTCTATAACACTGATTATCAGCTCTAGTCCCATTTGCACTAGAATCTTGATTCAGAGTAGGATATTTGGTAGTAAATCACCAAAATAAGCTAGTTCCATAGGCAAAACTGATTTACAGCTCCCAGTCTCGTTTGCACCACAATCTGGATTCAGAGTATGATATCTGGTAGTAAATCAACAAAATAAGCTAGTTCCATAGGCAACACTGATTAACAGCTCCCAGTCCCGTTTACACCAAAATCTGGATTCAGAGTATGATATATGGTAGTAAATCAATAAAATAAGCTTGTTCTATAGGCAACACTGATTAAGCGAGACCCAGTCCCATTTTCTACAAAGTCTGGATTCAGAGTATGATATCTGGTAGTAAATCAACAAAATAAGCTAGTTCTAAAGGCAACACTGATTAACAGCTTCCAGTCCCGTTTGCACCAAAATTTGGATTCAGAGTATGATATCTGGTAGTAAATCAACAAAGTAACCTAGTTCTATGGGCAACACTGATTAAGCTCCCAGTCCCATTTTCTACAAAATCTGGATTCAGAGTATGATATCTGGTAGTAAATCAACAAAATAAGCTAGTTCTATTGGCGACACTGATTAACAGCTTCCAGTCCCATTTGCACCAAAATTTGGATTCAGAGTATGATATCTGGTAGTAAATCAACAAAATTATAAGCTAGTTCTGTAGGCGACACTGATTAAAAGCTCCCAGTCAAGTTTTCACCAAAATCTGGATTCAGAGTATGATATCTGGGAGTAAATCAACAAAATAAGCTTGTTCTATAGGCAACACTGATTAACAGCTCCCAGTCCCATTTGCAACAAAATCTGGATTCAGAGTATAATATCTGGTAGTAAATCAACAAAATGAGCTAGTTCTTTAAGCGACACTGATATACAGCTCCCAATCCCGTTTGCACCAAAATCTGGATTCAGAGTTTGATATGTGGTAGTAAATCAACAAAATAAGCTAGTTCTATAGGCGACACTGATTAACAGCTCCCAGTCCCATTTTCTACAAAATCTGGATTCAGAGTATGATATCTGGTAGTAAATCAATAAAATAGGCTTGTTCTATAGGCGACACTGATTAACAGCTCCCAGTCAAGTTTTCACCTAAATTTGGATTCAGAGTATGATATCTAGTAGTAAATCAACAAATAATCTACAGATTTAAGCCACAAACGAACGTCCAAAATCAAAATGGCGAAAGTCAACTCTAAATGAACAGTCAAACAATTAACCTTTTTAACGCTTTTAACTTGGATCATTTACCTTAATATTTTGTAATTTACACCTTTGATATCATATCATTCTGAATCCTTTTAGGTATGCTGCAATACAAGTTCCTTATTTATTCTTGAGGAATATTTGTCCATGTGTCTCTAATGGCTGCCTCGAGTTTATCCCGGGTGTCGATTACTTCAGGGTATTTTTTTCAGTTGTCTTTTGCGTCAATAACAAACATTCTCAATAATGTTCAAGTCCGGACTTTGGGCCAACCATATCATGGAGTGATTTCTTTTTTCCACCTTGTATTGTTTCACAGAATGGGCCTCAGGATTGACCTCACGAATGTGAATCCTTTTCAAAATAACACACCTATGAAATCCTTCACTGTACAATTTTCTCTGAACTGTCCTTTTCCAAACACTAGAGTACCTTACTTGATTAAAAAGTCCGATAATGTCCCTCAAGGTCTGTTTTCTGTTTTGTTTGACAAGACCTATGATAATGTCCGACCATTATGTCCACTGACTTTCGTCGGGGCACCACTTCTCGGCAAGTTTTCCACACTATTTCTTTTACGATATCTGTTGATAAATCCAGTATTTGTAGTCCTAGGTGTTTCTAATCTATGAGCTAATTCCGATTGACGAATTCCCAAGTAATATAAAGAAATGACAGCTGTTTTGTGTCAGGGGTAAGCATTTTTCTTCTCCCCACTAGAGCTGGGACGGGTAGAATTTTTGTACCCGGGTACCCGTGGTCGTATTACCCGCGGGTACTCGAGTACCCGATGATGATTGAAAATACACCAATATATGTAGTTACATGTAGGCCTATCTATATATCTTTTTGTTTCATCCTTGCACTTGAATACTAAACATGGCTTCAAACTACCACGCATCGTCGAAGTATTCTTCAAAAAGCGAATATTGTATTGTTTTAGTCTTCTGCAAGACAAAGAGAAGACTAAAATACGCATATGTTTTTGTACTATTCTGCGACAAAAAAAAAGAGAAAGAAAATTGGTCAATCATTTGCAGACACATATCCTATCTTATGGAAAAAACTTCGGTGAAATATTAATACCTTGTGGCTACAGCTTGAGCAAGCTGGGATTAAGAGATTTCGGCTCTCTAACATGAATTTATAGTTCAAGGGCATGACGCTTACATTGTACTAAATATTAGGGTTCCTTACAGAACGAAAAGCTACTCCAGTCTGAATTTTCTATCATTTTTTAACCTCTTAAGTGTCCCAAATAGACAGGGGTGCAACCATTTCAAACTGTCTACTTTCGGTTCATAAGCAAATAAAATGTTGACCCTGGGTCAAAAAGGCTTAAATATTATGAATTTAATTGTCAAACAAAATACTTTAATTAGATAATGTACGAAGCCGGGTACCGGGTAATGATTTATTACCTGGGTACTGATGATACCCGACCCGATACCCGGGTACTCGAGTACTCGTCCCAGCTCTACTCCCCACCATGACACTTCACAACAACAATAAAATGAGTAATGTGGCACATTTTAGACAAAATTACGTCATAATGACGTCATCAAACATTTTCATTTCAAATAGGGTACATTAAGGGACATAACCTCTTATTCATTTCTCAAGATAAACGTTACACATTTGTGCCCCTTTTAAACATCGCCACTTTCTCATACGTTTGGACGTTCATTTGTGGCACAAATCTGTAGTTGTATAGGTGGCACTGATAAACAGCTTCCAGTCCCGTTTGCACCAAAATCTGGATTCTGAGTATGATATCTGGTAGTAAATCAACAAAATAAGCTTGTTCTATAGGCGGCACTGAATAACAGCTTCCAATCCTGTTTGCACCAAAATCTGGATTCAGAGTATGATTTCTGGTAGTAAATCGACAAAATACGTACGCTAGTTCTATAGGCAACACTGATTAACAGCTCCAGTCCGGTTTGCATCAAAACCTGGATTCAGAGTATGATATCTGGTAGTTTATTTACAAAATAAGATAGTTCTATAGGCAACACTGTTTAACAGCTCTAGTCCCATTTGCACCAAAATCTGGATTCAGAGTGTGATATCTGGTGGTAAATCAACAAAATTTGCTAGTTCTATAGGCAACACTGCTTAACAGCTCCAAGTCCTGTTTGGACCAAAATCTGGATTCAGAGTATCATATCTGGTAGTAAATCAACAAAATAATATAGTTCTATAGGCAACACTGCTTAACAGCTCCCAGTCCAGTCTGCGCCAAAATTTGGATTCAGAGTGTGATATCTGGTAGTAAATCAACAAAATAAGATAGTTCTATAGGCAACACTGCTTAACAACTCCAAGTCCTGTTTGGACCAAAATCTGGATTCAGAGTATGATATCTGGTAGTAAATCGACAAAATAAGCTAGTTCTATAGGCAACACTGATAAACAGCTCCAGTCCGGTTTGCATCAAAACCTGGATTCAGAGTATGATATCTGGTAGTTTATTTACAAAATAAGATAGTTCTATAGGCAACACTGTTTAACAGCTCTAGTCCCATTTGCACCAAAATCTGGATTCAGAGTGTGATATCTGGTGGTAAATCAACAAAATTTGCTAGTTCTATAGGCAACACTGCTTAACAGCTCCAAGTCCTGTTTGGACCAAAATCTGGATTCAGAGTATCATATCTGGTAGTAAATCAACAAAATAATATAGTTCTATAGGCGACACTGTTTAACAGCTTTCAGTCCTGTTTTCACCAAAATCTGGATTCAGAGTATGATATCTGGTAGTAAATCAACAAAATAAGATAGTTCTATAGGCATTACTGATTAACGGCCATCAGTCCCGTTTGCACCAAATCTGGATTCAGAGTATGATATCTGGTATAGAATCAACAAAATAAGCTAGTTCTAAAGGCAACACTGTTGAACAGCTCACAGTCCCGTTTGCACCAAAATCTGGATTCAGAGTATGATATCTGGTAGTAAATCAACAAAGTTACTGTAAACCAGGATAAGTTCGCGCCAAGAAATGTTTGCGTTTTCATGTACTCGGGCTTGTTCGCGGCGTTTTAAGTTCGTGGATCAATGCTGTCCGCGAATCACACGAAACAAAACACGCTATGGAGGTATTGCAAAATTGATATTTTGAATAATATGGGGAATCAGATAATTACATATTGAATTATGACTGTATTTACGATATTTTAGTCCCATTGACAGTTTGGTCGAAGTTAAAAGTTTCAATTGACCCATTGTTTTATTTCACACTTTATAGTATACTGGATTACAGTTTGTAACACAATGCCTAGAATTTGAGCGCTACATTAACTTCACACCTATTTACCTATGGCGTTGAGATTAGCTGTGGCTAATTTCAAACTACAGTTACAAGGTTTTAAACGTTAATCGAAGTTTGCTATCATACTCGGCATTCGAATGCCAAACGATCCCTTTTCTCAATTTCAAGCAGGTATATCTAGTTGAATAAGTTGGTTTATCTTTCAATGTCGTGTTTTTCAATATGTCACAATATCTATGTATTTTTAAATAAAAACGAAAGTATTCTGAAATTAAGAAAACTTTTCACTTACATCCTGTTATGAAAAAGCTATTTCCCTTGTTTACATAGTAGTAAATACGTCTAGTGTAAATAAAACATCTCCCCATAGGTTTTCCCGAAACAAAAACTGTAAAAGCGATTAAAGTTTGCGTTTTTATTGAAAGAAGCCTATTCGCGGCGTTTTAAGTTCGGGGATCACACCCACCCGCAAAAGACGCTAACTTAAAAAGCGCGAAATAATTTCCTGGATTACAGTAGCTAGTTCTATAGGCAACACTGTTTAACAACTCCCAGTCCGGTTTGTACCAAAATCTGGATTCATAGAAATTATTGATATCTGGTAGTTAATTTACAAAATAAGATAGTTCTATAGGCGACACTGATGAACAGCTCTAACCCCATTTGCACCAAAATCTGGATTTAGAGTATGATATCTGGCAGTAAATCAACAAAATAAGCTAGTTATGTATAGGCGACACTGATTAACAGCTCTCAGGCCCATTTGTACCAAAACCTGGATTCAGAGTATGATATCTGGTAGTAAATCAACAAAATTTGCTAGTTCTATAGGCAACACTGCTGAACAGCTCCAAGTCCTGTTTGGACCAAAATCTGGATTCTGAGTATCATATCTGGTAGTAAACTAACAAAATAAGATAGTTCTATAGGCGACACTGTTTAATAGCTCCCAGTCTGGTTTGCAACAAAATCTGGATTCATAGAAATTATTGATATCTGGTAGTTAATTTACAAAATAAGATAGTTCTATAGGCGACACTGATGAACAGCTCTAACCCCATTTGCACCAAAATCTGGATTTAGAGTATGATATCTGGCAGTAAATCAACAAAATAAGCTAGTTATGTATAGGCGACACTGATTAACAGCTCTCAGGCCCATTTGTACCAAAACCTGGATTCAGAGTATGATATCTGGTAGTAAATCAACAAAATTTGCTAGTTCTATAGGCAACACTGCTGAACAGCTCCAAGTCCTGTTTGGACCAAAATCTGGATTCTGAGTATCATATCTGGTAGTAAACTAACAAAATAAGATAGTTCTATAGGCAACCCTGCTTAACAGCTCCCAGTCCCGTTTGCACCAAAATCTGGATTCAGAGTGTGACATCTGGTAGTAAATCAACAAACTTAGATAGTTCTCTGGGCGGCCCTGATTAACAGCTCCCAGTCCCGTTTGCACCAAAATCTTGATTCAGAGTATGATATCTGGTAGTAAATCAACAAAATAAGAGTTCTATAGGCGACACTGATTAACAGCTCTAGTCCCATTTGCAACAAAATCTGGAATCAGAGTATGATATCTGGGAGTAAATCAACAAAATTAGCTAGGTTTATAGGCAACACTGATTAACAGCTCCCAAGCCCGTTTGCACCAGATTCTGGATTGAGAGTGTGATTCTGGTAGTAAATATCCATAATCTAGTCCTATAGGTGACACTGATCAACAGCTCCCAAGCCCGTCTGCACTAAAATCTGGATTCTGAGTATGATAGCTGGTAGTAAATCAACAAAATAGACTAGTCCTATAAGCAAGACTGATCAACAGCTCCCAGGCCCGTCTGCACTAAAATCTGGATTCTGAGTATGATATCTGGTAGTAAATCAACAAAATAGGCTAGTCCTATAAGCAAGACTGATTAACAGCTCCCAGGCCCGTTTGCACCAAAATCTGGATTCAGAGTATGATATCTGGTAGTAAATTAACAAAATAAGCTAGTTCTATAGGCAAGACTGATTAACAGCTCCCAGTCCCGTTTCACCAAATTTTGGAACAGGGGGGGGGGGGGGGGGGGGTGTGGGGGTGTGGCTAAGCGCTCACACCCCCCACACCCCCAAAGTTGCCCAAAAATGCTATATTTTCTTTTTTCACTCCGAAAATTTAGGGAAAATCCAAATTAGCCCTCCCAATATTCAGACACTGGGGCTTTAGCCCATCCAGTATAAAATTGCTTCCTACGGGCCTGAGAGTTATATCACGATCAAACTATCATTATTTCTTGTTATGTATGGTAATTGCTCTTATTATAGAGAGAAATATATGAATCGTGATGATTTATTGTGAAAACTGTCCTATTATGCTCCCCGAAGGAAGAGCAATTATAGTCGCGGCTTTGTCTGTCGGTCCGTCCGTCCGTCCGTCCGTCCGTCTGAAGCGATTTCTCCATAACCCATGGGCCAAATCAAATGAAACTTACCATGTGAACTCCCTATGACATAATGCCGATGTACTTTTCCCGGTTTTTGGATTTGAGGCCTCGTCATGGGAAAAGGGGACTTAAGGTTAAATACAGTTTTTCTCTAATTACTCCTAGTCTAATGGTCAGAATTTGATGAAATTTCATATTTGAGTAGCAAATCAGATGCCATTGACATTAAACTATTTAAAATTTGCGTATAAAAAATATGTCATGGAAAAAGGGGGCTTAACATTTGTTAGCTTTATATTAGCTCTGCATGGCATATATTTATTGTGACAATGCCTTGTTCGGGGAGCATTGTCCGTCTCTGACGGCTCTTGTTTTAATTAGATAAATGTTGCTTTTTTGTTCATAAAGAACTGGGTATATTTGATATGATATGATTTAATCTCAAAGTCAAGGTTAAAAATTTGTCAAGATCTTTCAGTGCATCATAACCCTACATTTTTAGTTGCTTGCCCTTAATAATTTTCCCAAACAAGACATTGATTTGACATTTCTAGTAGAAAGGGATTGGAAAAGTACATGAAAAAAGGTATATTTCTTTAAAATGACATTTTGCATATTTTATTATTTTCTTCAGTGTATTCAGTGTATCTTCATCAGATCAATGTTACCTTATCAAGGGCGGATCTACAGGGGGGTTGCCCCCCCCCCCCCGACATTGGCCGAAAAATAAATTTTGACTAGATCTATAACATTAGTATAATGTTACATAATCAACATAATATTATTTAAAGCCATCATATAGGCTTAGACCCCACTCTCCCCTGGAAAAAAATCCTTGATCCATCCTTACTCATTTTCAAAAAAATGTTTACATGTATTTGAAATGATTTAAATTCAAGGTCAAAGTTAAGTATGATGGCCCCCATTCTATTGTTTCGAATAGACATAGGCCTTTAATACAAATCCCTCAAGAATTATATCATGAGCAAGCACCATTAATGCTAATTCATGGAAATTGTTTGACAAGAGAGAACATATATTTCCATACATGAATTACCATGATTTATCATGAAAATAACTATCAGATAAGTATTACTTCACTGTTTATCATGTAAATTTGAAATGATTTATACATTTCTTTGGAAAACTATTGTTGCTTTTCTTTGAAAACCTCATAACTGCAGCTTGTCTCAAGCTGCAGTTACGAGGTTTTTGATGAAAAGCGGCAATATATGTTATAGAATCAAGGTCAATGTCAAATATTTGTCTAGCTCCTAGATTTACTGAATGACTTTATTGTGTTTTGATACATTTATTTTCGAATAAAAGATGTACCCATTTATGGCTTTACATCAATGTTCATGGTCAAATTTTCAGTGTAAAATAATGAAAATTCAGCATTCTTGGCCAACTTTGGGGGAAGGTCGTCTTTAGCCCCCTGTTCATATGGGCCCGTTTCGAAAAAAAGATGTAACCATATAATAATGGCTTTACATCAATGTTAAAGGTCAAGTTTGATATTGAAGGTCAAATGTTTTTAGATCAATGTAAGCATTCCTTTAGTCATCTGTCTACTTTGATTATATAAGCTTATTTCTATGACTCCGTGTATTTTGTAATTTGCACAATAGGGAATGATTTTATACTGTTTCACATGTAATTTCGGACTAACAATAGTATTTCATAGATATTGATATAAAATCTGGCAACTACAGCTTGATACAAGCCGTAGTTATGAGATTTTATAACAACATGGACGGTTAATCTTATTATAACAGTGAAGCTTAAGTCTATTTTTCGCACAAAATTTGTTGCTATTCTACATTTTGGACAATTTTAAAAAAGAATTGTTAACAAAGTGTTGCATTTTGAAACAGACAGCTACCTAGAGAAGACAAAAAAGATGTATACAGCAACCCTGATAATATAAAAATTTGATAACCTTGTGGGATTATACAAGGAAATAGAGGGTGCCAGCATTTTCTTTTTCCCATGAGGTTTCTTGTCTGATTTTCTTGCCCTATTCCCACAAGGTTTTCTTTTCTAATTTGTCTGATACATTAAATGTCTCCCAATGCTTTTAATCCTCTTTCAATGAGCCCCTTTCTAGGTAACAATGCTTTTTAGACAACAGAAAACAGTGTGAAAAAAAATGAAGAAATTTCTTCAATCCCCACAAACAATTTTGCTACCAAAAAACATAAATATATGAATTTTTTTAGTCTGCAATTTCTTTGAAATTTGACTTAATCGTTTAGAGTAAGGACTCATCCAATAATTGATTGTGAAAGCTGAAACAAAGAAGTTAAAATATGAAACAAAACAAAAGCATCTTAAAGCCCCACAGGGAATGTTGCTGTCTTTAAATTTGTTATTGCTACATAGAGCATATTTCTTTGTTGACTTTCCATTATAAAGTTCTTAACATATTTTCCCAAACAATTAAGACCTTTTTTTTTTGGATGTGACAATACCTGGTTCTGATATAGGGGTGGGAATACCTTAATTAAGACAAAAGAAGAAAATACTGATAAACTTAGCATCCACCCCCCCCCTTTTGCCTCATAATAATGTTTCATTCTAAAATGTAACATTTCATTTGTTGTCTGCAACAGCTTTCAAATGGGGGCTACCCTAACATTTTGACGTTTGACGTCCAAAATCTAGTCCTTTTAAGATTTTTAAAATTTCTTAATTGGTGTAAAAATCAGTCATTAATGTTAAGGACACAGTTAATACTTGTTCAATAGACTAAACATGAGAGGAATAAAACAAAACATAGTGCAGAAAATTTCCAAGAAGCCTAAATATATTAAAGAATCCCCATGTGTTAGCAAGTTTTGTAATTCTGTCTTCGAGTAAGACCAGTTAAGTCTTCAAAACCACAGATATAGTCTTTTAAGGGAGTTGCAAATTTGTTTTTGTTTCTCATTACTTGTTACTAAGACACGAAACACAGTATGTGCTGTTTGGAACTATACTCACTATAAGTTTCATCATTCTCTATTAGGGAGATCAAGACCTTTTCTTGTTTGGGAAAGAGTTTAAGAAATCCCCCAGTGTTAGCAAGTTTTGTAATTCTGTCTTCGAGTAAGACCAGTTAAGTCTTCAAGACCACAGATATAGTCTTTAGGGAGTTGCAAATTTGTTTTTGTTTCTCATTACTTGCAGACACGAAACACACTCACAGTATATAGTTTCTTGGGACTGCATGTATTAGGGCCGATTGTCATCGTCATTGTTTTTCTCGAAAACCTCTTATTACCAACAGCTTTAAACAAGCTGTAGTTATCATGAGGTTTTGGGAAAAAAAGCAAGCATAACCTTTTGTCAGATGACAATAATGTCAATACTCCGAATTCTGAATTCAACCAATTACCAGACAGCAACTTTTAGAATGGTTCATATTCAAAGATGTTTCTCAGGATAATTTTAAGTGAAGAAGATTTAATATGTCTTTGTCTTTCCGAATAAAACACATTGTGTGAAATGAAGAAATTGTTTGATAAAGACATTGATATTGTAATTAGATAGACTTGCTCAATGAGATAGGCATCAAGAAGGACCATTATTCTATCAGACAGCCAACATTTTCTTCTATATTACACTCTGATATCATTATAACAGACTTGTATCACTAGATCAGTCTCCTATCAGACATTTGACAAAACGTGCCAATTTCTGGTAGAATTGTCTGTTTATTATGTCCAAAAAGAATTATTCCTTTTCTACATTGATTAGTTGCAAACCTTTTATTATTTTGCACATCCATTGTAACTTTCCTTCAAACCCTCGTAACTATAGCGTGCTACCAGCATTTTCCATTTGCATATCAATTTTCTAATACAGACCTCAAAAAACAAGTCTTGTTAGAGACTTTAAATTTTTCTATAAAAAATGTTTTGAGGCACACTGGTCTATAAAAACCTAGCCTAGGTTATGCTAGACGGTGTGAGGATGTCAAAACCAAGGGTCTTGTTTGAAAACTGACCACCTTTTCTCCAAAAATATTCAACATACAAAGCTGTTTTTACTGCAATTGGTGTTTCACAAACACATTCATGTTTCTATACAAAATGACTTGAGGCACTCTGGTCTATAAAAACCTAGCCTCAGTTACGTCAGACGGTATAATTTTGTTGGAAATAGCATCAGACATTTTACAAAAGACACAATGATGGTGCAATAAAACATAACTGACATTTTACGGTCGTGACTCTCCCAGACAATTCTAGAAAATACAATATCTTCTATAGTCCAGTCACAATACTATAGCACATGTTTACAAAATTTACCTGTATAAATAACACAATATCAGTCTACACACTACTGTAATTTTGCATGTAAGAATTTAATCTTGCAGATGTCTCACACCTGCAAGATTTGAATTGATGCATGCAAAATTTCGTTGAAATTTAAAAACAATTTTTCTCTTGTTTACCTAGCTGAAATAAGTAACTATTTGCATTATTATCAGGACTGGATTATACAAGCATCATGCTTTGCAATCATAAACATATTTTTATTGGTAGGGCACACAATTCTGCGACATCGAGGCAACTTTACTTTAATCTGGTTCAAAAATTGAAAGTGTATAAAGATATGCATTGTAAATACCTGGCCCTGGTTTCTCGAAAAAACCTAAGTACGTTCTCATGCTCAAATCTGAGCACCGTGCTCAAATCGCACGAAATCCCCATGAACTTCAATTGCATACCCTGCAACCTTGGAGAGTATTCCTTTGAAGTTGAGCATATTCTCATGAGTATGTACTTAAGTTTTGGGCTATTGTCATGGCGATGTGTCCGTCGTCCGTGCGTGCGTCCGCCCGTCCGTAAACTTTTTCTTTAAAAATCTTTTTCTCAAAAACTACCAGATGGATTTCAATCGAATTTTACAAGAATGATCCTTGGGTGACCCTCTCTCAGATTCCTTCAAAAAATTTGGTTTGAATCAGAATTACCTGAGTTATCTGCCCTTGAATGTCAAAAATTGCTGGTTTTGACTTTAATTTTACTCTTAAATCCACAAATATTAAATAATCAATACAAAACTAAAATTGAATGTTGGTGACTATGAGATCTTGCCTTGGTATAATTTTCAGCTTGATCTGAATTTTACATCATGAGTTATGTGCCCTTGAAATTGACAAAATTGCCATTTTTATGCTCCCCGAAGGGAGAGCATATAGTCGCCGCTTTGTCTGTCCGTCCGTCCGTACGTCCATCCTGTCCGTCTGTCATTCCGTCCGTCCGTCTGTCCGTCCGAAGCGATTTCTCCATAACCGTTGGGCCAAATCAAATGAAACTTACCATGTGAACTCCCTATGACAAAATGCCGATGTCCTTTCCCGGTTTTTGGATTTGAGGCCTCGACATGGGAAAAGGGGACTTAAGGTTAAATACAGTTTTTTTCTAATTTCTCCTAGTCTAATGGTCAGAATTTGATCAAATTTTATATTTGAGTAGCAAATCAGATGCCCTTGACAATAAACTATTTAAGATTTGCGTATACAAAATATGTCATGCAAAAACGGGGCTTAACATTTGTAAGCTTTATATTAGCTCTGCATGGCATATATTTATTGTGACAATGCCTTATTCGGGGAGCATTGTCCTTCTCTGACGGCTCTTGTTGGCTCTATTTTGACTTAGTTATCACTCAAGTAATTACAAATATTGACCAATCTAGACAATACTTGTACAGAATGTTGGTCACTATAAGATCTTGCTTTGGTGTAATTTTCAGTTTGATCTGAACTTTACATCATGAGTTATGTGCCCTTGATATTGACAAAATCACATTTTCTGCTCTATTTTGACATTGCTTTCACTCTAGCAACTACAAATATTGACCGATCAAGACAAAACTAAGACAAATTGTTGGTGACTATAAGATCTTGCTTGGTATAATTTTCAGCTTGATTTGAATTTTACATCATGAGTTATGTGCTCTTGAAATTGACAAAATTGCCATTTTCGACTCTATATTGACTTTGTTTTCACTCTAACAACTACAAAATTAATATTGACCAATCAAGACAAAACTTGTACAGAATGTTGGTGACTAAAAGATCTTGCCTTGGTATAATTCTCAGCTTGATCTGAATTTTACATCATGAGTTATGGGCCCTTGAAATTGACAAAATTGCCATTTTCGGCTTTATTTTCACTTTTACAACCATTAGTATTAACTCATCAATACAGAACTTTCACAGAAATCTTACTGACCATACGATCTTACTTGCTTGTAATCTTCAGCTTGGTCATGCATTTGCTTGTTTGCGCAGCCTGAACCTTTGAAATTGCATTCAACAAGACAAACAATCAGGCCTGTGGAGCGCTTCCAGGCCGACAGGACTGTCTAGTTTTGAGAAACTGGGGCCTGGTCCTTCTCTTATAAAGATCATTAAAACAGTATTTCAGTGAAATGACTTTTCATGCCATTGTACCTTCATCAAATTTATGATTTTGTCAATTGTAATATGACTATAATTTCTCTTAATGTATGAAATTCTGGAGAAAAAATTATGGACTTACTTCTTGAATTTCTGATATTTGAAAGAACACACATTGAATCTGTTCTAGGATTTACTGAACATGTGCCAGTTACAACAGAGAAGTGCTAATAACTCTCGGAAATTAATATTTAAGAACTGCCAAAACCCCATCAGTTTTAGCACTTTATAACTAGAATAGTCAAATGTGTTTTCTTTGTCTGGCAAAAACAGGAGCAGATATAGGTTAATGTAATTAGCTAAATCTTTACAGTGATTTCTGTTTGTTTCTCAAAATTTTACTTGTTTCATGTATTAGATAGAGGCTGTATAGTAGATTCTACGCAAAATAAACATTCAAATGCGCACAGCTCATTGAATGTTTATATCGAGTAGAATCTACTATACAGACTCTATCTGACTTGGTGATTGCTAGCAGTTCAATGGAGACTGGGTGTGGCTATGTATAGACATCCCATTAACTAACTGACAGCCTGTTTATGCAAGATATAGCGGCGACATTTTAAAATATACTGCAATTTCATTGGTCCAAAAAGTTGGTCGAACACTAATGATGAATTCAGAATAATACTTTACACTGACTAGAGAGACTGAGCTCCATAGATGTGGACCAGGTGGTGGTACACTAAGATCTGTATATGTTTTTGACTTCTATCTAAAGGTCAAGGTTATTTCTCAAGGTCATGTTTTATATTTCCAAGGTCGCTGGAGAGACTGAGCACCATGCATGCGAGCTGGTGGGGTGCACATCAAGTCTGTTTATAACTTCTATCCAAACCTCAAGGTCATGCTAAAGGTCATTTCTCAAGGTCATTGTTCAAGGTCATGTTTTATGTATTCTAGGTTGCTTGAGAGACTGTGAGCACCATGCATGCATGCAGAGATGGTGGGACACAGATCAGATCTGTTCTATAACTTCTTTTTAAAGGTTGAGGTCATTCTGTGAGGTCATTTCTCAAGGTCATGTGTATACATGGAGGTCGCTTGAGAGACTGTAAGCAATGGTGGGACACGGATCAGAATCATTTATAACTTCTATCTAAAGATTGAGGCCCTTTTTCAACGTCACTTTTCAAGATAATGCTTTATATGACAGGTCGCTGGAGAGACTGTGAGCATCATGCATGAGGGCTTGATAGACACATATCCAATTTGTGTATAACTTTTATCCAAAGGTCAAAGTTATTGTTCAATGTCATTTCTCAAGGTCATGTCTTATATTTTCAGGTCGCTGGAGAGACTGTGAGCACCATGCATGTGGGGCAGGTGGGACGCGGATCAGGTCCGTGTTCTGTGGTAAAGACAACGATAACTACTACACAGAAACAGATGATTCAAAATGTAGTCACCTCACTAAACCAAGGGTAAGCTCTTGTGCTATTCATTTAATTCCAATCAGGAATTGTAGATAAATCCCTCTTGATTTTTCTTCCCCAAAAATGCAATAGTTCATTATGATGCGGTGAAAAGTCATTTCTTGATCGAGTGCCCCAACTCAACCTACAGTTCCTTTTGATGATGATCAAACTTTCCACAATGGATCTCCTTGGTGTCTAAAGCCTCTCTTACAACCGCTCGTACATGCTCCTGCGTGTGGTCTGCGTCTACAACTTCGGCATACTAGTAGTCGTGCGATGCATGCATGACATTGTGCAACGTACGATTTTGGTGAACGTAAACATGACACAGACTGCACGTAGCAAAGAATTGACCGGATAATTCTTTAGCCTCTCTTGCACTCCATCGTGCGTCTTTATAAATCGTGCATTTTAAAATGCAAGTTTTATAGAGATGCATGACGGGTTGTAAGAGAGGCTTAAGTTGACTGCATGCCACCATCAAAATTCATATAATTACAAGATTGGCGCAATGAGTTTCCACTTTGACTGATCATTCATGTGACATTTAAATTCAGGTCCCTAACTTTAAAGACTTAGGAAAGCATTGAAGCAAAAGTAGAAAATGTTGATAACAGCAGTTTTTAACCCTTTCCCAAATAAGACCTGTGCCCGTATTCCCAAACCGTCTTATCTTTTTTCTAAGAAAATGTCTAAAATAAATCTAAGTGACAAAATTAGTCTTAGTTTACATTTAAGACAGATCTAAGAAATTACTTAGGAAAATTTTATCTAAGTTACTTATGCATAAAATTGCCTGTAATGGCCTATAAATAAACGGTCACATGACTCCCACCTGACCGGATTTGATGACGTTTCAATATGGCCGTCGTAAACGCGGAAGCCAGGAAATTTTATAAACAAACGATAAAAACACACAAGATTGATAGGAACCACGGCTCTAAGCGGGACTTTCGGGTCGAATGCATGATGTAGACTCTAAATTCTACCGACTTTGGGTCAGACCATTCAGAGTAAGCGATTTCCTACGAATTCTGCTCATTTCGCACCCCAATCATGTCGTACCGATCACTGCGCTCCACAATGCTTTAACAATTCATACCACAGTTTCGCTTGCGAAAACTTGTCAGACGAAGCATTAAGTGACTAACACTAATAATGGGAGTAAATACATTCAAAGAGAATGATCTGGCAATTTTTCGAACGTATTATGTGAGCCTTCGCCAAAATAGTTGATGAGCATTTTTCCTGTCTTATGGAGGGTCCATGTTTTTTTTTTTTTTTTTTTTCTTTTAATTCAAAATAGGCGCATAGAAACAGGGACCAAGAGAGGATAGAGGGGCTTAGCCCCCCCCCTCCCCAATCAACATTGAGTAATAATTTGAGTAGAGTATCATCATTCTAAAAGTAAAAGGGAACTCATTTCACTAATGCTATTTCAGTGTGTATGCATCATTATGTCAACCCTTTCCTAAACAGCAATTAATATAATATTAGACTGGTTCTACTTGAAAGCTAGTGCAGATACCAAAATAGATGTAAACAAAAATGGATTTAAGAGAACTGCAGCACAAAATATTAAGGGAAAAGGAGAAATGCTGATCATCAGTATTTTCATCTTTTCCTTGAATCAGTGGCGGATCCAGAGGAGTTTTTAGCTCACCTGAGCACGAAGTGCTCAAGGTGAGCTATTGTGGTCGCTTTTTGTCCGTCGGCGTCCGTCTGTCTGTCTGTCCGTCCGTCCGTCTGTTCACATTTTGTTGTTACCACTCTAGCACCCACAAATATTGACCAATCTTAACCAAACTTGGTCAAAACATGTATGACCATAACTTCTCGGATGAGTTCGATTTTGAGTCAGATCCGACTAGGAAGTCCAGAGTTATGTGCCCTTGAACGTCAAAAATGGCTAGTTTTGACTTTGTTACCACTCTAGCATCTACAAATATTGACCAATCTTAACCAAACTTGGTCAAAACATTAATGACAATAAGCTCTTGGATGAGTTCGATTTTGGGTTAGATCGGATCAGGAAGTCCGGAGTTATGTGCCCTTGAATATCAAAAATTGCTAGTTTTGACTTTGTTACCACTCTAGCATCTACAAATATTGACCAATCTTGACCAAACTTGGTCAAAACATGTATGACAATAAGCTCTTGGACGAGTTTGATTTTGGGTCAGATCTGATCAGGAAGTCCGGAGTTATGTGCCCTTGAATATCAAAAATAGCTAGTTTCGTCTTTGTTACCACTCTAGCATCTACAAATATTGACCAATCAAGACAAAACTTGGCTAGAATGTTGGTAACCATACAATAATGAATGAGTTCGATTTTCAGTGTCATCGAAGTAGGAAGTGTGGAGTTATGTGCCCTTGAATTTGACAATTTTGCCGTTTTCGACTTTGTTTACACTTTAGCATCTACATTTATTGACCAATCAAGACAAAACTTGGCAACAATGTTGGTAACTATAAGCTGCTGAATGAATTAAATTTTCAGCTTGATCGGACCAGAAAAAACAGAGTTATTGGCCCTTGAATTTCACAAAATTGTCATTTTCAACTTTATTTTCACTTCAAAAAACACAAATATTGACCAATCAAGACTTAACTTGGTCACAATGTTGGTGACCATGAGATCTTATATGATTTCATTTTTCATATTGATCGGACTAAAAAGCCAGAGTTGTGTGCCCTTGATGGTGACAATATTGCTAATTTCGTTTTTAACCCTTTCCCAAACAAGACCTGGTTTTGACGTCCCTAGTATGATAGGTTTGGGAAAATATTGAGACAAAAGAAGAAACTGCTGATAACCAGCAGTTTCTCCTTTTGCCTCAATATTTTCTGTGCTATATCTTACACAAATTCCTTCTTTACTAACATCCATTTTGTCATTTGTGACAGTTTTTGAAGAGGATCACCCTAAAAATTCCACGTTCGGGAAAGGGTTAATTTCACTCAAACAGCAATAAATATTGACCAATCAAAAAAACAACTAGGACATAAGGTTGGTGTATAAAGGTCTTAGAGATACCCTGCCAGTAATACCCGAAAGGGGAGTTAGGCAGTATATATAGATAGATAGATAGAGAATACCTTTATCAGAACAGAGTTATGTGCCTGGATTATGACAAAATTGATGTTTTTTATCGACTTGGTTTTCACTATAACAGCCACAAATATTGATCATTAAAGATTAAGAATGCTGTTTTCAGCTGGATCATAATCTCGCATCTTAAGTTTCGTGTTCTTGTCTTAGATACCTAGGTCATGTAAAAGATGGGTCTTGTTCTGCATGGAGAAAGTTTCAAACTTCTATCAGGTGAGCGATCCAGGGCCATCTTGGCCCTCTTGTTTTTTTTTTTTGGGGGGGGGGGGGGGGGGGGGGCAGGAGGTGTAAACAAATTTCATATTCACAGTGGTCGAAATTTGCACTAGTCCGACGGTCAAAAACTGATACATTTTGTTTTGGGCTTGTGAAAAATCAGCAATGACAAGCCCTACATGCTTGTAAAATTCTTGACTTCGTATTGGATAATATAATTGAATTTATTCTTTATTGCATGGGCTTGTAAATCTTCATTTGGGCTTGTAAAAATTATTAATTCCCTAGCCCGACCTGCTTGTAATTTTCAGATACGAATTTCGATGACTGTATTCATGCAGAGATTCAGTCAAAGTTATATAATAACAGTATATTCGACCCCCTTAAAGAAATTCTGAATCCGCCACTGTGAATCAGATGCAGATCTGTGATTTCTGTAGGGGGGTTCGAACGTACAAATAGGGGATTCATTTTCCTGTTATTATGCAATTTTGACTGAATATCTGCATGAAAATTATCAGGCTACAGAGGGTGTTCGTTCGAACCCCCAAACACCTTTTGGATCTGCCACTGTGAAAACTGGTATTTTTTTACGCACGAGTGTACAGGAAAATCAAAATCTAGTCTTGTTTGAGAAAGGGATTTAACCCATTGCCTCACAGTGACGCCTTTTGACGCCCAACAAAATAAAGACTTTGGAAAACATGGTGGAAAATGAAGAAATTGCTTGTCACAAGCAATTTCTTCATTTCCCACTATGTTTTCTACACCAAGTCATAAAATTTTGAAATTTCATCACATTGAAATTGTCGTCTGCAATTTCTTTCAATTTGGACTATCTTAAAATTTGAAAACTATTGCAGAAGACAAATTGTATGCTTTTAAAGATGATAACTTTCACTGTTTATCATTTAGGTACAGAGAGGCAGAACCGACAAACATTGATCCCTTCGACCGCCAGGTGTAGAAAGGAAGAATATGATCTCGACTGGGCAACTAGGCTCCACACTCTGTTGAGGACTAATCAACGGCCTGGATAATCGAAACAGGATACTGAGTATGAGCATTTTCTTCTCATGTCTATGTGTTTTCCTAAGCTATTGTGATTAGTATAGTGAAAACAAGATGTGTTTGTAAAACACTATTGACTAATGTCCCCGAAAAGGCCAATGTTAAGTTTCGGACAGACAGACAGACACAAATAAAACAATATTCCCCTGATCTTTTGATATGGGTATAAAAATGAAAAAAAAAATGCTTGTGTCAAGCAATTTATCTATTTTCCACAATGTTATCCTTAGCATTTATTTTATCTTTATTTCCAAAACAGCAAAAAATTTAGGTTAAAAAAAAAAGGAAAAAAAAAAAAATAGATAAGTCCATTTACAAATGTATTGCAGGTGACAAGTGGCCCTCAGAATGATAATTCTTCTTTGAAAGGACAAAAAATTCTAACCCTTTCCAAAACAAAACCTGATTTTGACATTCCTAATAGAAATGCCTTGGAATAACATTGAGGCAAAAGAAGAAACTGCTGATAACCAGCATTTTCTCCTTTTGCCTCAATATTTTCTTGGCTATATATCACACACAATTTCAATTTTGATTAACATCAATTTTTGTCGTCTGCAGCAGCTTTTGAATTGGACCTGCCTAACATTTTGTCGTTTGGGCAAGGGTTAAGGAAAAGGAGAAAATTACTACAAAATGCTCATGCAATTAAAATTTATACTTTATCATAGCATATGTATCAATGTCATATTCACTTAAATCTAGGAAGATCATACATTTGAACCAACTGTTTTCCATAAGGCAAAGATTAATTAGACTGTTCTTAAGAAAGGTGTTTCAGACAAAATGGATGTCTATAATTGTAAACATAAGATTTATGTTGGACTCGAATTGTGTACAAAATCGCATAGGAAGTATTGAGACAAAAGAAGAAATTTCTGTCCATCTTTTGCATCAATGTTTTCTCAAGCAGGAATTTCAAAAACCTTTTCTTGTTTGTGAAAGAGTTGATGAATTATCATATTATCATATATAAAATTATTGTAAAAAATGGTTAATGTTATGTTTTCTTTCATTTCAGGGAAAACATCCAAGATTGTGACCACTTCCTGTGTCAAGATTTATCCCAAAGCTTAGCAACAGACCAGATGGGTTCAAGTTCTCATAGGACAGACTGGCTGTCTACAGAATACAATTAAGCCACAGTGGCCCAGTGTCAGCAAACCTTATTCATGAACCTCATATTTTCTAAGCTGTAATAATCACATTTTCTTCTTTTGATTTGTTTTGTTATCTGGATAGCTCACGATAATTGACCTGGCCGAGCATCCCATTCGATTAGCATGGGCTGCTCTGCCAGGTCATTTATCTTGAGGTATAACTGCTTCTGAATTCATATATATATTCATTATTGAATTGGTCCAAAATTTTGTTGTAAGGGGATATGTTAATAGGCTTGGGAGAATACACCAGATATATGGAGAGACAAGTTCAATCATAGCAACAAGTGACTACAAAAATTGAGGATTTTAAGTTGAATTGAAATTAACCCTTTCCAAAATGGCAAAAAATATGATTTCAATTTCAAATCAATTGAATGTGATTAAATCAACTCAGGTACTACCCCTTTATGTTTAAAGCATAGAAAACCTTTAAGGAAAAGCAGAAAATGCTTACATCAACATTTTCTTCTTTTCTTTAAATGTTTCCTAAATATAAAACCCATATCCATTGGATTGTGTAAAACGAATTACTGGCTTTTGCAAAGGGTGAAAAATTACACTGCCAATAGGTAGTTTCCGCGGACTACAGATTGGATGTATTGTTAACCAATAACCAAAAAGCAAAACTTAAGACTGGTCCAATGAAGACAACAAAATTGTTGTACACTGATAAAGGGAACAAAACAATGAGTGTAACAAGTGACAAAAGAAAACATTGGGGCAACAGGAGGAAATGCTGATAATCGCCATTTTCTTACTTTATCCCAACATTTCCCAAATGCTTTGAAAATAAAGAGCATCATATTGTGTCCTTGTTTTGAATGGATTATTTCTTTCTCAAACTGCAAAATTTAGATTTTTCAAAATTTAAAGATTTTGAAGACGACTATTTCAAGGAATGGAATTTTACTTTTGTCTTTCTGTGTAGAAAACATTGTTGGAAATGAAGATATTGCTTGTCACAACCAATTTCTTCATTTTCCACATTATTCTCCTAAGCCATTATCTTGTGCAGAGTCAAAAAAAGACATGAAAGCTGAAGGGTTATTGTAATTTCAATTAATTTCTGATGACAAATGAAGACTTTCAGTTTGATATAGTTTAAGCCATTCCCAAATGATAAAATTTTAACTGGTCTAAGTTCAAAGGTTCCTTTTATGTAGAAAACATTGTGAGAAATGGAGAAATTGCTTGTGACAAGCTATTTCTTCTTTTTCCATGATGTTTTCCAAAGCCTTTATATTGTAAGGCGCCCCAGTATGTTAACGAGTGAAAACTTCGACCTGGTCAAAATTTATTAAGGCTACGTAGAAAACTAAAATGATTTAAACAATAACATCAGATGAAAGCTGACCAAAAAAATCTTAAACTAGGAGAAAATGCTGGTAAATTATTACTTTTTGAATAATAAGCCCTTTGCATTGTTTTTCTGGTTCTTTTGACTTTTCAGTGTATAATCCTTTTTTAGACTTGGGAAATAAACTTTTATAAATAGTACAATGTGACTGACTGCTTATTGAATTTTTGTCCTGCAGTGCTTATAATTTGCACAAAAATGTGATCCTTATTGTACTACAGTTTTAGACTGGTCCAAAATGAAAGAAGTAAGAGATCATGACATAAAAACCACAAAGGTCAAATTGAGTAAGTCAAAGTATTACATGAAAAGGAGAAAATGCTGGTTACCACCATATTTTTCTTTCCTCTCATTTCTAAAAAAAACATACATGTATAATTATGATGATTTGTGATGTCAAAACCATACAGTTCATCATTCTTACACATGTCATTTTGGACTAAAAAAAGCAAAATTTTTACAGTGTAGAACAGTACAATAAAATTAATGCCCCTTGTCAATCAATGCAATATCAATATTTTTTTAAACCTCTCAAATGAAAACATTTAGACTTTTTTAATTGGAAAGCTCAACTGCTGCATATGGCAAAATGGGTATTAAATTGAAAAGATAGGAATTCTGTAAAGATATTGATACAAAAGCAGAAAATGATGATTAATGTCATATTATTTTCTTCTTTTGCCTTAATGTTTTCATAAGCAAATTTAAAGCCATTTTCTACTTTTTCTTTTATGATAGTCTAAATCTGCTGTCTTATTTGGTTGGTGGATTGATTGTGGTTTAACACCTCTTTAAACTGCTATGGTTATATTGTTATGGCTGAAGCACCTAAACACGGATTCCTGTCATTTCTCATACAAGTACTACCACAACATCGTTAATGAGCCTCCAGCTAAACCCCCCACATAGGTTAACCATTTTCAAACCATTGGTGGGAGAAAATTTTGTCTTAAAGGATATTTGCCGTGACACGAGATAAAAACCCAGGACCTAAAATTTAACCCAGGACCTCGTAATTGAGTCTGATGCGCTACCAACAGTGCCATGGCAGTGGCTTGATCATATTTGGGAAAGAGTTGACTGAGAACAATGACTGATCAAAATTGAAAGGTGACTTGGCAAGTGTCGCATTAGGAAATGGAACATTTAGGGAGATTGGAAATACATTTAGACCCAGAAAATTACTTTTGAGTGAAAAAGTTTCAATCCTAGTCAGTCTGCACAGTCGATGAAGACCGACTAGGGTCGATACTTTTTACGCTCCCCAGAAGGTCCTTTATAGTGTGATAGGTCACATGTTACACCAATTGACATGGATGGAAGATTCATGTAGACAAAAACTAGAATCCAAACATGAGTATAGAATTTTCATAGAAATAATAAACTATATTATAATTATATAGTTGATAAAGAAGCAAATGCTGGTCATTTAAAGTGACATTTCACATTTATTTCATTTTTTCAAAGTATGTCTTGATGCAAAGATTGTTTATTCTAATGCGTAGAAACGCTATCAGTTTTTTGAAGTTGTTATCTAAAAGCGAAAAATACGCCTTCAAAGTTGAGACAGAAATGACAAATTCTATATAAATCTGGAACTGTTGTCCACAACCGTTTAATTTTAGCACAAAAATATAAATTTCTCGTACACGGTTCTATATTTTGGCTTGAAATTTCCAGAATTTTCATAGGAAAACATGCTCTCTCTGATAGAATAAAAGTAAAATTTATGTAAAAATAATCGTGAAATGCCACTTTAATTATTTTCCAAATGTCCAGTTTTAAGATATCCTAGGCTAAAGTATTTCTCCCCTAATCAGATTCACGCAACGTAATTTTTCGTGTGACATTAACATTTGTTTCGTATCCGAACCTGGCGTAAACATCCTGCAGTGGAACATTCCAGCAAAGAACGTTTACGATGTGGTCCGAATAAATTCGATGGCGCATGAATCTCATTAACCAATAAAGGGTGAATCTCATTAGGGGTGGACTACCTTAAGATGTTCTAGATAAAATGTTTTTAGGACCGAGATTGGTACAGAGGTGTTCCAAATGCTCCATACTTTATACAAAACGATGTCATCATGTATAAAATATGGAGCATTCGGAACGTCAATTTACGTCATGGTCTATAAATTAGGGAGCGGTCAATAAATTATTTAGCATTCGGAATAACTTGGTCAATTCTCTCTCATATTGTTTCTACAGAATTGACCGAGGGGTTCCGCCAGAAGTATCTAGAGTAATGGTGGCTCCGATTGACCGACTTCTAAGTTTTACACTGAAGAATGCTTTATCTTAACCCATTCCCACACATTGACTCTTTTTGACTCCCCAAAAATTAAATTTATGCTTTGAAAAACATTGAGGAAAATGAAGAAATTTCTTGTGAAAAGCAATTTCTTCATTTCCCACAATGTTTTCTAAACCAAAAAGGCATTTTCAGACATCTTATCAAGATATCATTGAAAATATTGAGGGAAAAGAAGAAGCTGCCAATAACAAGCATTTTGTGTTTGGTGCTACCAAAGGGTAGACATGCAGTCACTGTTTCTTCTGTCCATCCGATGATCCGTCTGAGCAGTATTTTTGAGGTCCGATATTCACTTCATCAGTCATACTGATTTCGGTTCCTGTTCAATGGACCTGACCCATAACATTGTTAGGTCTGACGAAATTTCCGATATGGCATGTCGGAATATGCCATTAAGTATGGTGTTGATTATGTTCGATATAAGTTTACAACCGTCAATCCTGTGAAAACGGTGTATGTAGATGGATGAGTTGGTATGTACAATGTTGGTTCCCGAACTACACTTGGCGACTTGTACTTTAATTGGTAGCTTATATTGAAAACTGGATTGTTATTTCTGGAGCGTAAGTTTTGAGTATCAAAAATTCAAAGGGAATTCTTCGTCATCAGTTAGAGGCCACTTGAGTTTGGTAAATCTATGATATAGACAACACAAAGACTACAAAAGTGTTGATTGTCAAACACAGTGACAGGTGTACTCCCTTCATTTTGCTTATACCGTGGTCATATCAGTTTTGGTAACCAGTCTCTGTAGATGAATGTACACACACACAACACACATAAAGTTCCATTTGAATCTAGTACTTCGTTTTTTATGATGACGAAACGAAGAAGACCTGTCAAAAAGTCTCGACAAACGGCGTTTGACAGTTGCATGTAGTGGGTGGAGGTGCTGATGATTCCTCTGTTTTGAGCGTAAAATCACATTATCGTAGAGTGTCCTGGGTATAATCACTTCGAACATTCGTCGGAAATGTTGGATTAACGTATCTTCATAGTCATTTTGCTCGTTAAAGGTGTTTTCGAGAGGCAAAATGAGAGTTGCCAACGACGCCGATTTTTTTACTCGCTGGATCCACCGTTATCTCCATTGATTTATCTACCTCAACCATTTAAAATGATGGGAAAGGATAAATATCGTTCCAAATGTTATTAAAAGTGACATTTCTTGGGTATTTACACGCTTTTGAGCCATCCAAAATCCCGAGTCGACGATCGCAGCCATTTTTTTTTTAGAAATTTCTTAAAAGGTAAGACACCTCGGGACCTATCTTAAATATTTTAGAGAAAAATGGCCAAATCTTAGCCAAAAGTGCGACTTAGCGGAAAAATCGCAACAGTTAGAGGAAAATTTCTTTAAAGAATTTTTTTAAGACAAATCCTAAGTTTTCTCTCAGAATCTGAGAAAATACTGAAAAACTTAGAGTAAATTTTGCCTAAGTAGGTTTGGGAATACGGGCACTGGTTTTGACTTCCCTAATAGAAAGGCTTTGGAAAATATTGAGACAAATGAAGAAACTGCTGATAACCAGCAGTTTCTCCTTTTGTCTCAATATTTTCCTTGCTCTATTGTATGCAAATTCTATCTTAACCCATTACCAAACGACAAAATTTTGGGCTGGTCTAATTTGAAAGGTATTGCAGACGACAATTTCAAGTTGGTGAAATTTTAAAAATCTTTCCATTTTGGGTGAGAAAACATTGTGGAAAATGAAGAAATTGCTTGTGACAGGTAAATGTTTTGCTTTATTTCATTACAGAGTATGGAGGAATGTTTTAAAGTGTGTTCATTTCATCATGACAAAATCAAGTGGGCAGAACCTCAGTTCTCGGACTGTATCCTTGACCCACAGTTTAGCAAATGTTCCGTACACAACGGAATTAGATTCAGAAACGTCTCGTGCGTGTGGCGGGATGATGGACGCATCGAGGACGATTCAGTGTGTGCGGAATTTGCTCCGAAACCTGACGAAAAGGAAAAATGTATGCTGAAGTGTCCGCAGGATTGTGTTGTGTCTTTGTTTTCTCCATGGAAAGGCTGTGATACTTGTACAATTTTAAATCAAACTCGGACGCGTAGCTTAATTGTGCCGCCGGCAAACGGCGGTTATCTGTGTCCGCCATTTTCTGAAATGATTCCATGTGATACTTGTCAGAATACTTATACATACCATATCGGTCCGTGGGACGCGTGCACACGGGACTACACTTACGATTCCATTAATAGAATTCATCCGTTGATAGGATTTCAACAAAGACGTATTCAATGTTTAGATAATTATGGATCTGCTGTTGTATATAGGTAAGAAACATCAGGGGCTGTGTTCACCAACTAGGTCAAAATTCAAATTATATTACAAGCCATCTGATTGGACGAGACATATGTCTCGGCCAATCAGATGGGTTGTTGTGTAATTTTAAAGGTAAATTTAGAATAAGACTGGCTGGTGAGCACTACCCCTGAGCAACGGATAAGGGTATTTAATAGCTTTTCAAAGTTTAATGTATTGTTTATTATTCATCAAACATTATGTTGTGGGTACTCATTAAAATCATCTCATCGAGAAGATTCCAATGAGTACCCACACAATTTACCCCACTCCTTTTTGTAGCTCTGGTCACATATTTATCCACCAACAATTAAATTGACCCAATGTCTTATTTTGCAAGGGAATAAAGGGCAGATTTGGTGCAGTGGTAATGCAGTGAACTTGTAACCAAGGGGTTCAATCCCCTGTTACTCCAATTTCGGTGGAGACTTTAAACAGAGGATGTCCAGTCTCCAAAAGACCTTAGTTGTTTAGTTGGTCATAAAACTTTATTCAATCCAATCAATGTTAGATGGTAAGCCTAATGTTATAACGAGGAGAACTGAAAAAAATTCTGCATGTAACTGCTCTCTACATGTGCACTCTGGTGCACCGCAATTATTCCAGAACTGAAGATCAAGGTTTATTTCTGTTCTTTTGATATTGAGAACAATTTTACCTCGGGCCAACTAAGATTAGTTTGAGTGTGTTGCATTTAAAGTTCCTGTTGTCCTTAATTTGATGAAATTAACAGTCTGGGACATGGGATTCTTATTTGAGAGTAAAGTAACCATTCTTAGTTAATGTACTTTAAAGGTTTGATTTAATCACATTGGAGTCAATATGTGTTTTAAAGTAATCTTTTGTTATTTTCCCTGAATAGACTTGGTATAATAAATAACAGAAAAGTCTCTCACAAATCACAAAGGAGTAATTTTCTTTTTCTTTTCTAGATTATTAGCTACAGAATTACAAGAAAATGTAGGAGCAGAAATTTGTCTTTTGCATAAAAATGACATTCGAAGTCTTAACCCTTAACTGTTATGTTTTGGTAATGACCACGAGACAGCATGGGCGGAAGTGTCTATTTTATTTATAGATTGTGCTTACACAAAATTGTTAGGGTACGAACTTGGGTCGTCAGCCGAACTAATAAAAGGCCGAATATATGACATCTCCCTTCTTTTAAAGTAAAACTGATTTAAAGTTTTAGATTGAAAAGTTCAATTGTTTTCATAGGTACAAGAAAATAAACTAGTGTCTTTAAAGTGTACCTTCAAATATTAATGCACTGGTATTTTTGATTAAATTGCTTTTTTATCCATAAGTGTCAAGATGTAAATTTTGTCGTTTGAAATTGTCAACTTAAATTCTCTTATACTAAATCCTACTTTTTTTAGTTTTAGATATAACAAAATTACAATGTTTTCTTGTAAGTTAACAGTGGAACCTCAATAGACTACCTGTCTAAAGATGTGTAAAATAATACCAATTTGAATAATTGACTAGAATAAAATGACTAGATTAGTAGATTAACGTAAATTAAAAAGTTTTATAAACTTTGTTTTGATTGGTATTATTGAGGTTATACTGTCAACTTTTACAAATATATGAGAGACAGAGGTTACTAGCACGTATCTCTCCTATCAGATTTCACTAATCTATTTAAACACAAAATCTTTGTCGCAGTATCTTGCAGGTCTTTGGATGTCTTGTCTTGATCTTAAATTCATCTGTTTTGTTGATGGTTCGTCTTGATCGATTGTTGTCGTAGTTTCGCAGGTCGTTGGTCGTTGTTTGTCGATTTGTCGTTGATAGTTTTCTTCGTCTGATTCCCATTGAGGTTCGATGATCGGAATGACTTTTTCATTGGTTTTTTAGCTCACCTGAGCACGAAGTGCTCAAGGTGAGCTATTGTGGTCACTTTTTGTCCGTCGTCCGTCTGTCCGTCTGTCCGTCTGTCCGTCTGTCCGTCCGTCCGTCCACAATTTCGTGTTAACACTCTAGCATCTACAAATATAAGCCAATCTTGACCAAACCTGGTCAAAACATGTATGACCATAAGATCTCGGATGAGTTTGATTATGGGTCAGATCGAACCAGAAAGTCCGGAGTTATCTGCCCTTGAATGCGAAAAATAGCTAGTTTTGACATTGTTAACACTCTAGTATCTACAATTATTTATCAATCAAAACAAAACTTTGACACAATGTTGGTGACCATAAGATCTCGGATGAGTTTGATTTTCAGTCTGATCGGACCAGAAGGTCTTGAGTTATGTGCCCTTGAAATTGACAAAATTGCCATTTTCGACTGTTTTCGATTTTGTTTACACTCTAACTTCTACAAATACTGACCAATCAAGACAAAACTTTGAGACAATTTTAAGAACCATAAGATCTTGTATGAGTATGATTTTCAGATTGATCGGATCAATAAGTCATGAGTTATACGCCCTTGAATTTGACAAAATTGCCGTTTTCGACTGTTTTTGACTTTGTTTACACTCTAGCATCTACAATTATTGACCAATCAAGACAAAACTTGGTCACAATCTTAGGGACTATAAGATCATGTATGAGTTTGATTTTCAGATTGATCAGATCAAAAGGTCATGAGTTATACGCCCTTGAATTTGACAAAATCCCCGTTTTTGAATGTTTACGACTTTGTTTACACTCTATAATCTACAATTATTGACCTATTAAGATGAAACTTTGACACAATATTGGTGACCATAATTTCTTGGATGAGCTTGAACTTAAGTCTTGTCAGACTAGAAAGTCATGAGTTATATGCCCTTGAATTTGACAAAATTGATGTTTTCGATTGTTTCGGACTTTGTTTACACTTTAGCATCTACAATTGTTGACCAATCAAGAAGAAATTTGGACACAATGTTGCTGAACATAAGATCTTGCACCAGTTTGAATTAGCTTAATTAGAGTAGAATTTGCTGAGTTTGCTGAGCCCTTCAAATTGACAAATTTGCTGTTTTCAACTGTTTTTACTCTAACAACCACATATAGCGACAAACCCAGACATAATTTGGACACAATGTTGTTAACCATAAGTTTGTTTTCAGTCTTAAAGTCACAAGTAATTGATTTGAACAAATCTATGACTCATATCATCTTGGTTCAGGTGAGCGATATAGGACCATCATGGTCCTCTTGTTGTATGTGAACCCTATTTCTTCTTAGAATCTGTCCACTTTCGTTAGCGATTTTGTAAGATCTCGGCGCGCTTAACTTTTCTGTGACTACTGCCGGTTCCCAAGTCTTATCTTTCAAGTAGCGCACAGAATCACCTGTTGACAGCTTTGTCATGTCCTTAGCTGTCTTGTCATAGTGTTGTTTTTGGATTGTTTGTCTTTGTGTTAATTGTTCTCTCGCTTTCTCTGGAACTTTCGAGTTCAAGAGATCTGGCTTTGTTGGAATTTTATCACGCAACATTCTATTCATGAGTAGCTGTGCTGGTGAATACTCACAACCTGATATTGGAGTATTTCTGTATTCCAACATGGCTATGTGTTCATCTTTCCCTTCTGCCACAGCTTTTTTGAAGAGATTTTTTACCGTTGGAATGCTTCTCTCTGCCATTCTATTACTCTGACTATGAGTTGGACTAGAAGTTGTTATCTTTATATTGTTCATTTTTCCGAATTGTTGGAAATATTTGCTGTTGAACCGCATGTTGTCAGCTACGATCTCTTCCGGTATCCCGTGTACGCTAAATACCGACATTGTACTGTACGCGACTGATTTGGCGGTTTTGCCTTGCAGAAGTCTTATTTCAATGAACTTCGAATAGTAGTCTACGATCAGCACATAATCACGAGCTTTGTATTCAAACAAGTCTATTCCAACTTTTTGCCACGGTCTTTGCGGAACTTCATGTTGTATGAGTGTTTCCTTTTGATTTTGTCTTTTGTACTTGTTACAAATTCCACACTGTGAGCATGTTCTTTCTATGTCTTTATTCATGTTTGGCCAATACAGAGATTTTCTTGCCCTTGCTTTGCATTTTTTCTATTCCTAAATGACTTTCATGGAGCACTGATAGAACATAGGATTGTTGTTCCGACGGAATTACAATTCTGTTACCTACAAATACAAGATCTTCAGCAACATGTATTTCGTCTTGAATGTTCCAATAAGGCTTTACTTCTTCAGCTACATTGCTTTTGTGTGAAGGCCAGCCATTCTCGACAACTTCTTTTAGCTTTGTCAGCTCTCTATCACTCTCAGTTGATCTTTTTAAGGCTCTCAATCTTTCTTCCCCAAATGGAATGTTCTCAATGATGGTGTGAATCATGGCTTCCATATCTTCCTCCATTTCGACTTTAGCTCTGTTTCCCGTTTTCAAGTAGGCGCGTGACAGTGTATCGGCTACATACATGTTTTTCCCGGGAGTATATTGCAGATCAAGCTGGTATTTCTGTAACCTTAGCAACATTCTCTGCAATCTTGGAGGTGCTTTATGAAGGGGTTTCTTGTAGATGGCTTGTAACGGCTTATGATCGGTTTGTACAGTTACCAATTTACCGTATATGTATTGGTTAAATTTTTCACACGCGAATACGATTGCCAATAATTCACGTTCAATTTGCGCATAGTTTTTCTCAGAGTCTGTAAGAGCTCGTGACGCGTATGCGATCGGATGTCCTTGCTGTAACAGGCACGAACCTACTCCTTCTTGTGACGAATCTGTTTGTATTGTGACCTCTCTTGTCACATCATAGAATTTCAGCACTGGATTACTTGTCAATATTGTCTTTATCTTATCAAAGGCTTGTTTCTGTTCGTTTTGCCACACAAACATGATATCTTTCTTCATCAGCTCTCTTACTGGTGCTGTGATTTCGGACATGTTCGGGATGTACGACGATAGAAAGTTCACAGTTCCAAGAAGTCTCTCTATTCCTTTCTTATCTTCTGGGTCTGGCATGTCTACTATAGCCTGTATTTTTTCTGGGTCTGGTTTTACACCATCTTTTCCCAAGATACTTCCCATGTATTTGACTTCATGTACTTTAAACTGTATCTTATCTTTGTTAAACTTGATGTTCTTTTCCTGAGCTCTTTTCATAACTTTCAATAATATCTCGTCATGCTCCCTTTCATCTGTCCCCGCAATGATCATGTCATCATGTATCATGTACACTCCTTGTATGTCTCCAAATGTCTGTATGTTCTTTCTTTGGAACACCTCACTCGCTGAACAAATCCCAAATGGCATCCGTTTCCACCTGTACCTCCCTAACGGTGTTTGAAATGTACAGAGATATGAACTCTGTTTGTCTAGTGCTACTTGGTGATACCCATCTTTTTCGTCTAGTATGGTAAAAACTGTTTTTCCATTCAATTTTGATGTGACATCACTCAATGTTGGTATTTTGAAATGTTGCCGTTTTATCTCCTTGTTTAGTTCCTTTGGGTCAAGGCAAAGTCTCAGACTGCCATTGCTTTTCTCCACAATTACTAGATTGTTTACCCAATCTGTCGCCTCTTCTACAGGTTCTATGACATCACTTTTCTGTAACTTTTCTAATGTTGTCTTTAGTTTTGGCATTAATGTCTCTGGGACAACTCTTGGGGGATTAATAACTGGTTTCGCATTCAGATTCAGTTCTATTTTATAGTCTCCCTCAAACTTTCCCAAACCTGTGAAATTACTGTGGAATTCACTGAGTACCGAACTCTTGGTTAACTTGTGTTCTTCTTCTTTGATCGAATCTATCTTCTGTATCAAATTCATAGCCTCGCAGGCTTGCAGTCCTAAAATCGGTGTGGCCTTGAAAACCACAACATAGAACTCAAGATTCAAGCTTTGTTCACTGCTCGGTTTGTGACATTGTAGATTGACCTTTCCAAGCGGTTTTACTGTGTTGTTCCCATACGTAGTGAGTTTAGCACTTGTTTTCTCAATTTGTAGCTTTTCGGTGCCTTTCACTCTCTTCAAGAGTGTTCTTGAAATTACATTAGCTTCTGCGCCAGAGTCAAGTTTGAATTTTATCGGTTTTTTGTTGACATTTATCGTCGAAAACCACGATTTGTTCTTTGCTGTTTCCTGTGACACAGTATCTAATGTTATTAGTCCGCAAAAGAATGTCGACTCTTCATCGCTTTCTTGTACATCTACTTCATCGACGTTTTTATTAAAGAAGCACTGTTTTTGAAAGTGATTAAGTTTTTTGCAAATGTTACATTTTTTGCCAAAAGCCGGACACTTTTTTGGTGGGTGTTTATTTCCACATTTTTTGCAGTTGATTTGTTTCGGCTTTTTGTGAGTTGATGTTGGCGTTGCTTGGCTTTTTTCTGGTTTAGGTCCTTTTACTTTCTTTTTAATTGCATCTATGGGAATTTCTCCTTCAAGAGTCTTTATTTGCTTTTTACTAATCTCTGCAGCCCTACACATGTCAATTATTCTTTCAAGGTTAAGGCTTTCGCTCTCCCTTAGCAGACGCTCTTTTAATTTGCTGTCTTTGACCCCAATGATAATTCTGTCCCTGATCATTAAATCATGTTGATCCCCAAATTCGCAGTTCTTTGCTCTGGTTTTTAACTCGTTTATAAATTGATCAACAGACTCTCCATCTTTTTGTTTTATTTCGTAAAACGTGAATCTCTCAACCACAGAATTCTTTCTAGGGTTACAATATGCATGGAATTTGGCTAATACCGTTTCCAAGTCGTTCCTGTCTTCTGCATCCACGTCCTCCCCGCCGGGCAAAAACGTGAAGTTGTTGTAGATTTCTATGCCTTCTTCGCCTAGGAGATGAAGCAGAATGGCGACTTTCGTTTTACCATTTTCTTTAACTTTTCTTGAGGCTGTTAGGTATAGATCGAATCTCTGGGACCATCGCCGCCAGTTCTCTGACAGGTTCCCTGTGAATACGAGTGGTTCTGGGGCCCTGAAGTCAGTCATCTTCTTTAAATTTTCGGTTTTTTCTCTGACACCATGTTATGTTTTGGTAATGACCACGAGACAGCATGGGCGGAAGTGTCTATTTTATTTATAGATTGTGCTTACACAAAATTGTTAGGGTACGAACTTGGGTCGTCAGCCGAACTAATAAAAGGCCGAATATATGACATTAACCATTTTGCATCGCTGGAAATTGTCTATAGTTAGAAGGATATAGATATATCCAAAGTGTGGGATCCATCGTTCACTTTTTCAGGAAAGCACCAAATTTGGCACACATGCAGTGCAGACCCATACTATTTATTTTTCCTGTTGACCGTAAAATTTTGGACCTCCTGGTCATGGCTCCCATATTTGACCTGTAATGAGCAATATCTCTCCCTTGTTATGACAGATACTGTCATACATTTTAGCGAGCCGGGACTTTATGTCCGGGGAGCTAATGTCACAGCCCTAGTGTCGGCGTCCCGTCCTGTCGCGTCTTCACTTGAAAAACTTTAACCTGGCCTATATCTCAGGCACTATTAGAGATACAGCCTTGATATTTCATACATGGATACATCTCGACAAGACCTTTCATTTTGGACCATGACCTTTGACCTAGTGACCTTGACCTTGGAGTTTGACCTACTTTTGAAAAACTTTAACCTGGCCTATATCTCAGGCACTATTAGAGATACAGCCTTGATATTTCATACATAGATACATCTCGACAAGACCTTTCATTTGGAACCATTACCCTTGACCTTGTGACCTTGACCTTGGAGTTTGACCTACTTTTAAAAAACTTGCTGTTTTTGTGACAAGCTCCTGTATAGGCAAGCTACGTTGTCTCGGACAACTCTTGTTCAGGAAAGCACCAAATTTGGCACACATGCAGTATAGACCCGCACAATTTATTTTTCCTGTTGACCCTAAAATGTTTGACCTCCTAGTGGTGGCTCCCATATGTAACCTGTAATGAGCATTATCTCTCCCTTCACGGTGTATAATCACGTGATACACAAATTTCAGAAAATCTTCAATAACTTTGTTAATATTGGACCGATTTGAATTCGGTTGGAAGCAGAGAATGTGGACAGACGTCACACATTAGATGGACGTGGTTGATTTTTGAAAAATCAAGTGATAAAAAAGTTATTGAAGATAAACCAACATTTTGGTTTATCTTCAATAACTTTTTAATCAATTGATTTTTTAAAAAATATAACACGTCCAGCTTATTCCTGGCATTTTCTCACCTTCTCTGCTTCAAACCGAATTCAAATTGGTCAAGTAATAAAAAAGATATTGAAGATTATCGGAAATTCTGAGTCACATGATTATACACCGTGCCCTTGTTAGGACAGAATGCTCTGATACTGTCATACTTTTTTCATCAGCCGTCATGATTTCAAGGGATTGTAATGTATAGTTATTCATACATGCATTTGAGATAGAAGGAATTTCTGGCAATTGTTAGAGACAGTAAAACCTTTTTCCTGAAGGATTTATTGCATGCTTGTGTGTGGAAACAATAATGGAATTCAAAACTAGTGCAACCTGTTGATTGGGCTTTTAACCACACCTTTCTTTAGAGTAAAACACCTTTTTATGCCCTCATATCGAGAGATCAAGGGCATATTGTTTTACTTGTGTCAGTCTGTCTGTCCATCTGTCTGTCTGTCTGTCTGAAAACTTAACACTGGCATTTTCTTCAAAAGTATTCAACATACGGAACTTACTTTTACTGCACCAGTAATTGTAATCATATTTACGGTACTGTAGTTGTAATTATCAAAATATTTCTTATTTTACAATAATTATTCTTTTTTTATTTTCTCTATTTCAGTAATTGTAATTACCCTCGCTCAACTATTGTGGAGCTTACTGCTCGACAGACCTGCATCATTCCCCAAGACTGCATTGTCTCCCCTTACTCTAGTATGATCTCGCTAAATGAAAGCTGCTACGCCCTGGACGGTACCCTGCATCTTGGCTACATGATAAAGACTAGGAAGATTTTACAGATACCGCTGGGCGCCGGCAAACCCTGTCCACCTCTCATTAGATATTTTCCAGTACGGACCTCAGAAAAGAAACAATGTGCAAGGTAAGCTAACATACCTTGCTATTTCTATGCTGTTTTCAGTTAAGAATGTAATACTTTGTCTATTTGGCTGAACAATACTATGTCTGATGTGACACAAGTTCTAAAAGGGCTCTAATACATTTTAATGGAAAAAGTTCTGCAGGCAATTTCCCTTCATACTGATTAATACGAGGGGTGATCAAAAAGTTCCCGGAAAAATGTTCTAATTTTTTTATTTATGGTCTTATTTTCACCAAATTTGAACTGTACAAGGATCAGTCATTTTCTGTTTCGGACGCAAATTAAAATCAATGACATGCTTTATAAAACAACATTATCGTTGCCACGGCAACGTCTATGACGTCGACCGGGCCCAAAATCATACTATTTTTGTGAAATAAGCGTTTATATAAAGTATTATCATTCGCGCGTTCTTTAGCGTACGTCGTCTAAACTTCGCATATTTAATGCTCGATTAGAAGGCACTATATAACTGACGACAAATGCAAATGAGAAGTCATTTTTTATTGTGGCAGTTATTTTTAAGAGTGCGAGTAGCAAAGATTAGTAGAGAGCAGAGAACAGCGGTCAAACTGTGTGCGGGAATTAAAATTTCGATAAATAAAACTATTGAAATGTTGCGTAATGTCTATGGCGATGCTACAATGAAAATGTCAGTTGTATATGATTGGTGCCAACGCTTTCAGAGTGGCCGAAAAGACACAACAGACGATGCGCAGAGATTTGGGTGTCCGACGTCGGTAACGTCATCATTCGTCGAACAGATTAAGACGTTGTAAGATTTAGACCGGCGAGTCACCATCCGCGAGTTACAAGACAAAGTTGAGATTAGCTATCGTATTGTGTTTAATACAATCAATCAAAACTTGAATATGCGTCGCCTTTGTGCACGATTGGTTCCAAACATGTTAAATAGACGTGATTTCATGCGGGTGATGCGAAAGAAAAGGACCAATCCAGAGAAACAGGTCATTTTCCACCAAGACAATGCTCCCAGCCACCATGTCGCATCAAACCAGAAAGTCATCCAAGACCTGGGCTTTGAGATGCTTGAACATCCGCCTTATAGCCCCGACCTGGCCCCCTGCAAATTCTACCTTTTTCCTGCAATGGAGAAAAATCTAAGGTGTCAGCACGTCAGAGAGCTGTCTCAACTAGCACAGGCCGAGCAACGATCCATCGCTGATCTACCAGAAAATGGTTATCAAAAGTTATTGCGGTCCTGGGCTACTAGATGGAGAAAATGTATTTCTTTTAATAGGGATACAGTCAATCTTGTATTAAGAGACCACCCTGAGGGAATTCCAAAAACGGTCGCTTAACAAAACGGTCTCTGAATACAATGTCTAACTTTTCATGCGAGTTCTTCCTTGCACACAATGTTTATCCAACATTTCTACTTCTGGAAAAGAGGGCTATTGAATAACGACCAACGGTATGAAAGATCAATTTATTGTTAAGTTAAATGAAATATATCTCTGATTTAAGGAAGAATCGTTAATTTAGCCAACTTGTGAACAGAAATGAAAGAATTAATGACATACAAGATATTATTTCACCATCTCTGGGTGATTAATTTCAGGTTCATTTTCCCGATTTTTGGTAAACATTACAGTTTATTTATTTCAAAGGTGACTTGATTTATTTTGTTCCTAAACTTAATCGAACAAAAAATAATTTCACTTTAGATATTCCTCTTTATATGGTAAAATAACGCATACTCGATAGGCCAGACTTTATATATACCGATAAGACATGATCTCCCCGGGTTTTGTCATCCAATATTATTCTTAAATTCTGATCAAATTATAAACAGATTATATGGGGAACATTATTCCAAATTGATTACGGTAATCCAGATTGCATAACAAACAAAATGCAATCTGTCATTTCATTAAACAGTTTTGATTGACTTCACATGTGACTAAATTGCTGTTAATTAGGGCAATTTCACAGCTTTCATACTGATTACATATGTTTGACACCTCTCCTAAATGATCAGTAATGTGGGACGGTCGCTTAAAATAACATTCCATTGTTTGAGGGCCCCAAAAATGCCGGTCGCTGGTCGCGTTAGGGGAAAAACGCTTAATGCAACAATTTAAAGAAGGAATTTCATCGGGAGGACCTGAGAGTGGTCGCTTCAAACAAAAAGTCGTTTAATGCACGTGGTCGCTTGAGCAAGATTGACTGTACTTCGAAAAAGATTATGCGGACATATTATTTGTAAGTACAGTGTTTGTTAAACCGGGCATGTGAAGAAAACGTTGCTTGAGTTGACGTCGTCAGAAGCTGGGCCGGGTTGACGTCAGTGACGTTGCCGTGGGAACGATAAAATCTCTTTTTATTGCATGTCATAAAATATAAAATACATGCATATTAGAAAATTGATCATGCTTTTATTGTTCAAATTTCGTGAAAATCGGCCTATCAATAAAGAAATCAGAACATTTTTCCGGGAACTTTTTGATCACCCCTCGTATACAGGCTTATAATGGCCTTTCTTATAATGTTTTTTCTCTTGATTTAACCCTTTCGTTTGCAAGCGCGCTTTAAAGCGCGGTCAGGAACGCTTATACTGTTTAGGGGGGCATGGGCTTTTAAAAGCAATTTTTACACCGTTAAAGTTATTATGACACCGGATACATGCTGAAATATTGCGCAATAATGTTTTGTTCTCGTAAAATGTGAAGAAAAGCACAGTTTTGGGGGTTTTATGAGCTGTAACGATGGCCAGGAGGGTTCAATATTCTGCAGAAGAGGTCCGGCGAATCATCATGTCAGTGCCGGACGATGATGATAGAGATTACACTGATTTTTTGGGTGTAAAAAGGTAATTTGAACATTAGAAATGTTTCGGAGACTTCGAATAGTGACCCCGATAGTGATTCCGATAACCCTTAACCGAATCCAGTCCCAAATCGTAGGGGTGGGGGTGGTCGGGGGTCATGGCAGGGGGCCTGACAGGGGTCATGGGGCTAGAGGTCGAGATTTTGATGAGATGCAAATTTTTTATCAGTTACTCATCATATTGTTAAAGGAAATTGAATAACCTTTCCAATGATATATAGGTTTATGGGTTTTCTGCCAGTAAAATCTATCTATTATGCATTTGTTTACATGAAGTGCTTGGAAATAGGGAAAAAGTCATTTCTGGGAAATAATTCTGCAAACGAAAGGGTTAAAATTTGGACATCCCCAAAGGTTTACTGAATATGCATGAACGATCGTAATAAATTAGACAAACAATAGATGATTTACATGTTTTTCCTACAGGTAATTTGTTTCTTTGTATTTGTGATTTCATTTCTCCATTGTAGAACATTTTGGAGGTTGTCAAGTTGGGGTGAATGCCAGGCCCCGACTGGAGGTATACCTTGTACTGCTGGCTTGCAGACACAGAAAGCTATCTGTGTACGCAAGCATGGTAAGTAGGACCTTCATTTAGTATTGGATGTAATTTTGTTAGCGAGCCTGGACTTTATGTCGGAGGAGCTAATGTCACAGCCCTAGTGTCAACATTTTGTCCTGTCTCGTCCCGTCGCATCTTCACTAGAAAAACTTTAACCTGGTCTATATCTCAGACACTATTACAGATACAGCCTTGATATTTCACACATGGATACTTCCTACCAAGACCTTTCATTTTGAACCATGACCTTTCACCTAGTAACCTTGACCTTGGAGTTTGACCTACTTTTAAAATCTTTAACCTGGTCTATATCTAATGCACTTTTACAGAAAAAGCCTTGATATTTCACATATTGATATCTCATGCCATGACCTTGATCTTGAGACCATGGCCTCTGATCTATTGACCTTTGACCTTTGCATCCTTTTTTTTGCAACAAGCTCTGGTATAGGAGAGCTACCCTTGTCTGTGGACACCTCTTGCTTTGCTCTATGAGAGTAAGCACAGTTCCACACTTTGATGTCTATCTGTCAGAATTTGTAGTTAAAATGGATCTCACATTTCATTTCATTAAGCTTTTCCGTAACTCATGCCATTAATTTGCATGTCATGGTCTAGCAAGTTTACAGTTTTATATATACAGTTTACAATTTTGCAAGTACACTTTATAATTATTTCCTTCCATTTTCACAATAAAACCTCATCAATGGGTCAGCACAAAATTCTTTTGATATGAACTTACAACATTGCATGAAATTTCATGTTCTTTCTTTTTTCAGATAACAATGAAGAAAAGCCGGTTCCCGAGTCAGAATGTACGGACAGACGTCCCCTGACTACCCGTATTTGTACCGCTAAATGTGACCTTGACTGTACCGTGTCCCAATGGACGGAGTGGAGCGAATGTAAAGTAACAGACTGCGAGCTTTATCTGCGTCGGAAACGGGATAATGAAGGAACAGGTAAGACTTTAGCAAAGCAGTGTGCTATACTAAGCTTTTGATACAAAAATCAGCGCTATTTCTTTCTTTATTCTTTGCTCACATTAATCCATTCCCACACATTGAGGCCTTTTGATATGTTAATCATTGTGGGACATGAATAAATTGCTTGTGACATGCAATTTTTTAGCTCCACTGGCCGACAGGCCAGCGGGCTATTGTCATGGCGCTGTGTCCGTCGTGCGTCCGTCCGTCCGTAAACTTTTCCATTAAAAATCTACTTCTCAAAAACTGCCAGTTGGATTTCAACCAAACTTCACAGGAATGATCCTTGGGTGACCCTCTCTCAGATTCCTTCAAAGAATTATGATTGAAGTAGAAAGTCTGGAGTTATCTGCCCTTGAATGTCAAAAATGGCTGTTTTGACTTTATTTTCACTCTAGCAACTACAAATATTGACCAATCAAGACAAAACCTAGACAGAATGATGGTGACTAAAAGATCTTGCCTTGGTATAATTTTCAGTTTGATCCGAATTTTACATCATGAGTTATGTGCCCTTGAAATGGACAAAATTGCCATTTTTGGCTCTATTTTGACTTTGATTTCACTCCAGTAACTAAAAATATTGACTAATCAAGACAAAACTTGTACAGAATGTTGGTGACTATAAGATCTTGCCTTGGTGTAATTTTCAGCTTGATCTTAATTTCCTATCCTGAGTTATGTGCCCTTGACATTGACAAAATTGCCATTTTCGGCTCTATTTTGACATTGTTTTCACTCTAGCAACTGCATGTATTTACCAATCAAGACAAAACTAGGACAGAATGTTGGTGACTATAAGGTCTTGCCTTGTTGTAATTTTCAGCTTCATCTAAATTTCACATCATGAGTTATGTGCCCTTAAAATTGACAAAATTACCATTTTGGGCTGTATTTTGACTTTGTTTTCACTAGATAGCAACTACAAATATTGACCAATCATAACAAAACTTGTATGGAATGTTGATGATCATAAGATCATGCCTTGGTATAATTTTCAGCTTGATTGAAAATTTATATCATGAGTTATGTGCCCTTAAAATTGACAAAATTGCTTTTTTCGGCTCTATTTTGACATTGTTTTCACTCTAGCAACTACAAATATTGACCAATCAAGACAAAACTAGAGCAGATTGTTGGTGTTTATAAGATATTGCCTTGGTGTAATTTTCAGCTTGATCTAGATTTTAAGTCATGAGTTATGTGCTCTTGAAATTGAGAAAATTGCCATTTTTGGCTTTATTTTCACTTTTACAACCATTAGTATTAACTAATCAATTCAGAACGTCCACAGAATCTACTGACCATATGTTCTTACTTGCTTGTAATTTTCAGCTTGGTCATGCATTTGCTTGTTTGCGCTGCCTGAACCTTTGAAATTGCATTCAACAAGACAAACAATCAGGCCTGTGGAGCGCTTCCAGACCGCCAGGGCTGTCTAGTTTCATTTCCCACAATGTTTTCTACGTAAAAAGACCAAAAAATGTTAAATTTCATTCACTTGAAATTGTCGTCTGCAACACCTTTCAAATTGGGATAGTCCAAAATTTTGCCATCTGGTAATGGGTTAATCCATTTCCCAAACAACTCCTGGTATCCATGTCTCTGCCAGAGAAAAGCTTTCAAGAACATAGAGAGAAAGGTACTTCTCTTACGGTACTGTTTTCTATGTTCTCTGGTTTTCTAAAAGCGGTAACTTTCATTTAGTTTTATACTAAAGCAGTAACTTTCATTAAGTTTTATACTAAAGCAGTAACTTTCATTTAGTTTTATACTAAAGCAGTAACTTTCATTTAGTTTTATACTCAAGCAGTAACTTTCATTTAGTTTTATACTAAAGCAGTAACTTTCATATAGTTTTATACTAAAGCAGTAACTTTCATTTAGTTTTATACTAAAGCAGTAACTTTCATTTAGTTTTATACTAAAGCAGTAACTTTCATTTAGTTTTATACTAAAGCAGTAACTTTCATTTAGTTTTATACTAAAGCAGTAACTTTCATTTAGTTTTATACTAAAGCAGTAACTTTCATTTAGTTTTATACTAAAGCAGTAACTTTCATTTAGTTTTTAGGTCACCTGACCGAAGGTCATGGTGACCTATTGCGACCGTGTTTCGTCTGTCGTCGTGCGTCGTCCGTCGTCCGTTAACTTTTAACATTTTCGACTTCTTTTTGAGAACCATTGGACGGATTACAACCAAACTTGGCAGGGAGCATCCCCATGGGAAGCCGCTTCAGATTTGTATGAATCATGGAGTTATCTCCCTTTGGGGCCCCATAAAGGGCCAAAAAGGGGTTAAATAGGGTACATCTTAAAAAATCTTCTTCTCATGAACCAGCTATTGGATTTGATTTACATTTGGTATTTAGAGTCTTTAGGGCAAGGACAACAAAGTTTGTACAAGAGAAAAAAATCCGCCCAGAAATGGCCGTGCTGGGGATGGGGGATGGGAGGGGGGGTCGCGTTATTAGTTAACTTAACATTTTCGACTTCTTCTTGAGAACCATTGGACGGATTACAACCAAACTTGGCAGGGAGCATCCCCATGGGAAGCCGCTTCAGATTTGTACGAATCATGGAGTTATCTCCCTTTGGGGCCCCATAAAGGGCCAAAAAGGGGTTAAATAGGGTACATCTTAAAAAATCTTCTTCTCATGAACAAGCTATTGGATTTGATTTACATTTGGTATTTAGAGTCTTTAGGGCAAGGACAACAAAGTTTGTACAAGAGAAAAAAATCCGCCCAGAAATGGCCGTGCTGGGGATGGGGGATGGGAGGGGGGGGGTCACATTATTAGTTAACTTAACATTTTCGACTTCTTCTTGAGAACCATTGGACGGATTACAACCAAACTTGGCAGGGAGCATCCCCATGGGAAGCCGCTTCAGATTTGTACGAATCATGGAGTTATCTCCCTTTGGGGCCCCATAAGGGGCCAAAAAGGGGTTAAATAGGGTACATCTTAAAAAATCTTCTTCTCATGAACCGGCTGTTGGATTTGATTCACATTTGGTATTTAGAGTCTTTAGGGCAAGTACAACAAAGTTTGTACAAGAGAAAAAAATCCGCCCAGAAATGGCCGTGCTGGGGATGGGGGATGGGAAGGGGGTTGTGGTATTAGTTAACTTAACATTTACGACTTCTTATTAAGAACCATTGGTTGGATTTCAACCAAACTTGGCAGAAAGCATCCTAATAGGAAGCCGCTTCAGACTTTGTACAAATCATAGAGTTATCTCCCTTTGGGGTCCCATAAAGGGCCAAAAAGGGGGTAAATTGGGTACATCTTAAAATATCTTCTACTCATGAAGCGGCTGTTGCATTGGATACACATTTGGAAGTTAAAGTGTTTAGGGCAAGGGCTACAAAATTTGTACAAGAGAAAAAAAAACTCGTCAATAAATGGCCGTGCTGTGGATGGAGGATGGGAGGGGTTCGCGCAATTACTTAACTTTGAACATTTTCTTCTTCTTTTTGAGAACCATTGGACAGATTTCTACCAGACTTGGCAGGAAGCATTCCAATGGGAAGCCGCTTCAGATTTTTACAAATCCTGGAGTTATCTTCCTTTGGGGACCCAAATGGTGCCAAAAGGGGGTAAATAGGGTACATATTAAGAAATGTTCTATCGTTGGATTGAATTCACATTTTGGTATTTGAGTCTTTAAATAAGTTTGTACAAGAGAAAAAAAGACTGTCAAGAAATGGTGGTGCTGGGGGGGTTGCGCTTTTTGTTAACTTAACATTTTCCTTAAATGTTTCTGCTCATTTGATTCAGATGACCGATAAGGCCCTCTGGGCCTCTTGTATACTAAAGCAGTAACTTTCATTTAGTTTTATACTAAAGCAGTAACTTTCATATAGTTTTATACTAAAGCAGTAACTTTCATTTAGTTTTATACTAAAGCAGTAACTTTCATATAGTTTTATACCATAGCATCCAATTTGTCTATTTGTTTTCTGGAAAAGGCTCATGGACAACAAAACTTGAGTGAGAAATTATTTTTTCTATGGCATTTCATCAATATTTTGATTCTCCAAATTACTTGATTTTGTATTAGTTCAATACAATACATCATAATGAATTTCTGTAAGGCACTGAATAACCTTTTCAAAGACAAATGAAATTTAGTCTGGTCTTAACATTTGAAAACTTTTGTAAATGTTATTGACTTTACTAAAACAATGGGCATGGCCATATTCAAAATAAGAAATTGTGGAAATATAACACTAACATCAGATCTTATAATGTTTTTCAGATTCAATTCCTTATTTTGCTTCCATAGTTTTCCTACCTTTCCCTTTTTAAATGTTTTAAAAGATGGCATACTCTCCTTTTCCTTTGACCCTTTCCCACATAATTCTGTCGTTGGATGCCCCACAAGTTAAATACTTTGGAAAACATTGTGAAAAATGAAGATATAACTTGTGGCAAGCAATTTTTCATTTCCAACAATTTTTTGTATCCAAAAAGACAAATAAATGTAAAAGATCCATAACATTGTCACCTGCAAAAGTCCTATTAGCTTCTGAGAGTATAGGCTTTTTAAGACAGAAAAGGCTTTTTGCTCTCAAGAGTGTTGTCATATAAAATCTTAGATTTTAAAAATCCATTACATGTAATGAGGTACTTGATTTTTAAAGTGTTTTTGAATTTATCATCTTTTATAAAAAGCTTTTTATGCAACGATGAAAAATGGACTTCTTGAATGTGCAAAAAGTAAGAGAAAATATATACAGGATAAAAGCCTGTCTTTTCTGCAAAGTTTTCCAAAGCAACAATATAAGGAATGTCAAAACCAGGTACTGCTTGTGAAAGGGTATATATGTAATGCTTTTCCAAATAAGACAGGGTTTTGACTTCCCTCATAGGAAACATTCAGGAAAACAATGCGAAAATATGATAAATTGCTAATAACCAGCATTTTTATACCCCCATATGATTTGGGGCATATTGTTTTAACATTGTCAGTGGCGGATCCAGGGGGGTTCGGGGGGTTCAAACGAACCCCCCTCTGCAGCCTGATTCTTTCATTTTCATGCAGAAATTCAGTCACAATTGTGTAAAACTAGGAAAACAAACCCCCTCATCTGTATATTCGAACCCCCCTCACAGAAATCCTGGATCCGTGGCAGATTGTCTGTCAGTCTATCCTGACAGTGAGTCCAAAACTGAACATGAAAACTTAACATAGGCCTTTTCGGGGGCATTAACATTTCATCAACTCATCTTGTTTCCCTTTGCCTCTATAATCTTTGGGCTATATCATATTTTACAAATGAATATTTTTCATTTTAACAGTTTTCAAATGGGACAAATCTGAAATGTTGTTGTTTGAGAAAGGGTTAAATTATTTGAGAAATGTTCTGATTTTAGGTCAGCGTCACCGGACTCGTACTGTTCTGACAGAGCCACAAGGTAAAGGTCGCCGATGTTTGCATCTTAGTGAGACTCAGATCTGCGACCCTCAGCCTTGTTACAGCTGGAATATGACCATCGGCACATGTCAGCTGCTCAACCCAAACTCATTTCCACCATGTGGACTTGGTATAGCCATGAGAACATTGGCTTGTGTCAATAAACATGGGGTAAGTAGATGTCTGTCTGTGTTTCTGTCTGTCTATATGTCTGTATGTATGTCTTTGTTTGTTTGTCTGCCCTGCATGTCAGCTGCTCTACCCAAACTCATTTCCACCCTGCAGACTTGGTATTGCCATGAGGACGCTGGCTTGTGTCAATAAACATGGGGTAAGTTTCTGTCTGTCTGTGTTTCTGTCTGTCTGTCTACATGTCTGCATTGTGTCTGTCTGTCTGTCTGTCCTGCAGGTCAGCTACTCAACCTAAACTCATTCCCACCCTGCGGACTTAGTATTGCCATGAGAACATTGGCTTGTGTTTATAAACATGGGGTATGTTTATGTCTGTCCGTCTGTGTTGCTGTCTGTCTATCTATATGTCTGTATGTGTGTCTGTCTGTCTTCCCTGCATATTGGCTACTGAACCCAAACTCATTTCTATCCTGTGGACTTGGTATTGCCATGAGGACACTTTCTTATGTAAATAAACATGGGGTAAGTTTATGACTGTGTGTCCGTCTGTCTATCTGTCCATGTTTCTGTCTGTCTGTCCTCCATGTCAGCTGCTGAACCCAAACTCATTTTTACCCTGTGGACTTGGTAAAGCCATGAGGACGCTGGCTTGTGTAAATAAACATGTGGTAAGTTTGTGTCTGTCTGTCTATATTTCTGTGTTTCTGTCTGTTTGTTTGTCTGTCCTGCGTTTCAGCTGCTCATTTCCACCCTGTGGACACTGCTGCCATTAGGACACTGCCTTGTGTAGATAAACATGGGTTAGTTTGTATGCTGTTTCTGTGTCTGTCAATCCATCTGTCAAACGATGTTCCCACAGGGGTATAGCTATGACTTTTAGGGAGCACCAACTCCTGCACACAAACAAATACCTTCTATGTAGGTTTGATATTGCTATGATGACCCTGACTTGAGTGAGTGGCTATCTGAGTGTCTGTCTGTTACACATGCCCTTAATTCAATCCTATTTCATTTCATCTTTGTTATAGCCCTGATGACATTGGCTTGTGTGAATAAGCATGGGGTAAAATTCCGTGATACTATTTGTCTTTCTCAATCCATTTGTCACATTTGTCTGTTCCTCAACCAAATTCATTCTGTATGTGCAACCTTAGTGTTGGGATGAAAAAGCTTGCTTGTGTTAACAAATATGGGGTAAATTCTTTTTGAATGTTAATGCAAATGACAGATGAACTGTCACCAGTACCAAAAATCTTACACAAAACAAGCCAGTTAATTTTGGTGTAGAGCTCTGCATGACAGTAATTGATGTTGAAGAAAAGATAATCACTGTTTTGTTGTGAAATATTTTGAAAGTTTAATAAGCATTGATACATGATGGATGATCTTAAAATTTGGTTGAATATTCCTCAGATTATACTGATTTCCAGGAAAATGATGATGAATTATTTGCATGTCAAAATTTACCATATTTTAATCAACAAGAACTGTGCAAATGAAGTATTATGATGAAATCTAATCCATTCCCACACCATGACACTTTTAGCGCCTCTCAAGGAAAGTGCTTGGGAAACATTGTGGAAAATGAAGAAATTGCATGTTACAATTTTTTCTAATCCAAAACGGAAAGATGTGTAAACTTTCATCAACTTAAAATTGTTGTCTGCAACACCTGTCAAGTTGGAACATTCCAAAATGGATTAGATCATGTTGTATTACTATTACAGATCAGTTGCGGACACTAAATGTGAAGAGCTAGGTGAGAAACTGAATCCTTGACAAAACAGCGACATTACTTGTTTCAAAGATATATCCTGTCTTTACAATGTATTTTTTTGCAGATCTGTGTTGCGGACTCTAAATATTAAGAGCCCCATTAAGACTGTGACATTCAGTGTCCTGCCAGTTGCGTCCTGTCTTTACAATGTTTTTATTTACAGATTCGTGTTGCAGACTCCAAATGTGAAGAGCTAGGAGAAAGACCTAATCCCCGACAAGACTGTGACATTCCATGCACCGTCTTTTGTATCCTGTCTTTACAATGTTTTAATTTACAGATCCGTGTTGCTGACTCTAAATGTGAAGAGCTAGGAGAAAGACCTAACCCCCGACAAGACTGTGTGGCAGACTCCAAATGTGAAGAGCTAGGTGAAAGGCCTAACCCCTGACAAGACTGTGACCTTGTCCCGGTGATTGTATCCTGTCTTTACAATGTTTTTATTTTACAGATCCGCATGGCAGATTCTAAATGTGAAGAGCTAGGAGAGAGACTGAATCCTCGTCAAAACAGCGACATTACTTGTCCCAAAGATTTATCCTGTCTTTACAATGTTTCATATATATTACAGATCCGTGTGGCAGATTCTAAATGTGAAGAGCTAGGAGAAAGACCTAATCCCCGACAAGACTGTGACATTCCGTGCCCCGACGATTGCATTCTGTCAGATTGGACGGCCTGGTCCCCGTGCCCAAACTTGTGTCAGGAAGGGCGTAGTCAGGCTGCACAGCGACATCGGCACCGCGCCATACTAGCTCAGGCTGGTCCTAGTAAGTTTAATAATATATAATTAATAATATATAAGTTTTAACATTTTAACGCTTTCCCAAACAAGAACGGGTTTTCACGTCCCTAGAAAAAATAGCTTGGAAACAGGGCTCCGGAAATTTCGAAAGCTTAATCGGTCCACGTCCAGACCGGTATCTTATCTGTTTTCCGGAGCTCTGCTTGGAAAACATCGAGACAAAAGAAGAAACTGCTGATAACCAGCAGTTCCTCCTTTTGTCTCAATATTGTTGTCACTATCTTAAAAAAGTTATTCACAAATTTTAGAACATCCCCTTTTGTCATCTCCAGCAGCATTCAAGTTGGACCACCCTAATTTTTTGCCATTTGGGAAAGGGTTATAAAGCAATGGAAAATGAAGGTTTTACATCCACTATTAGACACCAAATACTTAGTGTGACTTCGCTATTTGGCATGAATACAGTAATTGATGACGGAAATGTTTTTCGAGTTACAGAATGTGTCTTGAATTTAATGATGAATTGAATATGGCAATCTGTTGCTTGACAATCAACAAAATTAATCAAGACCAAAATTTAAGGGTTGTCCAATTTGAAGGCTGCTGCAGACAACAAAATGGGTGTTGATAAAGATATGATTTGTGCAAAATAGCATAGAAAATATTGAGGCAAATGGAGAAAATGCTGACTATCAGCATTTTTATGCTCCCCGAAAAAATTTCGGGGGAGCATATAGTCGCCATGCTGTCCGTCCGTCCGTTCGGCTGTCCGTCCGTCCGTCCGTGTGTCCGTCCGTCCGTCCGTCCACAGCCAGATCTCAGCAACCCTTGGACCAAATTCAATGAAACTTCACATGTGAATTCCCTGGGATAATACCTAGGGACCTTTTTCTCCGTTTCTTGATTTGAGGCTGCGTCATGGAAAAAGGGGCCTTAGTGTAAAAATTAGTTTTTCTCTAATTTCTCTTCATCTAATAGGCAGAATTTAATGAAATTTTGTACTTATGTAATAAATAGGATGTTCTAGACCATATTTTATAAATAATGTGTGTACAAAAAGGCTGTCGTGGGAAAAGGGGGCTTAATGTATGATAGTTTTTATTTTGTGACAAACACTTATTCGGGGAGCATAATCCGTCTGTGACGGCTCTTGTCTTCTTTTGCCTCAATGTTTTCCAAAGCGTTTTCAGTTGGGGATGTAAAAACCTGGTCATGTTTGGGAACGGGTTAAGTCAGTGACAACTTTGTCTGTTGATGGCAATTGTCAACATTAATTTTGCGGAAAGTCTGAAAATGCATAAACACCCTCGCACTTAAACTTTTGGTATCAACAATTTTTTGTCTTTTCAAATTTTGACTAAATATGTGAAGTTACACCATTATTACATAATGGAACAGATTAAATTTTCTTCAGAGAATTATTCTTTACCAGACGGCAAAATTTTAGACTGGTCCAAATTCATAGATGTTTCAGATGAATGTAATTTTACAGTTTTAGGTTATTCCAGGAAGAAAACACATTGGGAGAATTCTCCACAATGTTTGCCCAAGACTTTATCTCATGGTGTCTCAATAGGTGGTGACATTATATTGGAATGGGTTAATCCTTCGATGTTAACATTTTTTGTCTTTTCAAATCTTAACAGAACAAATTTGTGAATTGACACCATTATGAAATAATGGAACACATTTCTTAGGAGGATTCTTTATGGCAAGTACAAAACTATTAAGTTGCGGGAAAATTAGTGAAATTTGTTGATTTAAATGTCATTTCGTGTTTAAATGTCATCAAAGCATGTCATTGTTTTTGAAGGATTAACTTTCAGTAAAGTAGCTGATTATTAAGAAAACTGAATTTGTCATAGAAATGGAAAATTTAGACGAAAGACTTTTGTGGAAAAATGATATTGATTTAAACATTATAAAATGGTAAGAAAAGCAGAAATAACAATGCATGATATTTGATGATTCAAAATCAATCCTCTCCCAAACAAGGCCTAGTTTTGATGTCCATAATAAAAAAGCTTTTGAAAACATTGAGGTACAAGAAAGATATGCTCATAAACAGTATTTCCATCTTTTGCCTCAATATTTTTTGTGCTATTTTACGCACCAATCATATCTTTTTCAACATCTGTTTGGTCATCTGCAGCAGTTATCAAATTAAGTTCAAATTGGACCACCTAAAATTTTGTTGTTTCGGAAAGGATTAACCCATTACCACACATTAACTCCTTTTGACGCCCTTAAAGAATCAAAGTACTGAAAGTACTGTTGGAAAGCAAATTTGCTGATTATGTCTAAAGGCCTTTCTAGTTGTTAGCAATATGAATTACACGGAGTTGGATAAAAGGAATTAATTGAATTTGATTCTTTAGAAAGTTACAAAATACAAATTATGAAAGGATAATGTCTGTTCCATATCAGCAAAATATACTGAACAAAAGAGAAAACTTTACGCTGCAAGATTTCTTGTATCTGAAAAAGTACCGAACTAAAAGCCTGATTTTATTTTTACAATATTTCCATGGCATTCGGCAATCGTTTTGTCGAAGTTTCATTGCCTTGTCTCCTTTAATGTCAGAGTTACGGCCCTTAATGCATTTACAGCTAATTTCATCTAATGCCACATACACGCGATAAACGATTCATTATTTTTACGGAATTGGTCATATCCGGGTTGCCAAAAAACCACAAAACATCTCTCTTATCACTTGTAGCAAGCTCTAAAATAAAGGTCTAATCTGTCAATTTTGTGAATTACCCCCCTTTGACATAAACAAATAGGGAATTTAAAATGTCGAATTCTCCCAGCCGAAAACGACTATAAGGCATTCTAGCACTCTATATGTTCTCCTATACCCAATGTCATGTTCTGAAGTAGGTTTTCTTGTATAATAGACTAGTGCGACAGGTCACGGTTCATAAATCTATTTGATGTACAGGCCCGTAGGAACAGGGGGGGGGGGGGCTGAGCCCCTCCAATGTTGGCCAAAAATGCCGAATTTTCTTGACTGTAAATCAAATAAAATAACCATCTTACCGGCTATCAATGAATTCATTCAATTTCGTAGTTTTTGTTCCACTTAAAACTTCTCTTTATCAATGTATATTGAATGCACGTGTGCTTAATCGCTGTATATTGAATGCACGTGCGTCGTCATCGATTTCTCCGCATTTTGTGGGAGCCTCGTTTTGAAAATGTCGATTTGTTACTATTTTTAGTAACAATTCACATGTATACAATGTTAATTTCCCATAAACCCATTGTTTGCCTCCGGAAGTTAATCAGAGTCTTCTCTGATGAAAATTCGCTCTTCGATGTTTGGATGTCGCTATTTACATCGGAGCGCTGTCCAATTCAAAAACAAAAGAAAATTCCGACACAAGTTATGTCGCTGTGTCGGAATTTTCTTTTGTGTTTGACTGGGACAGCGTTCCGTTGTAAATAGCGACATCCAAGTATCATCGAGCGAATTTTCATCAGAGAAGTCTCGGATTACCGGAAGTGTTCTGCGGGTACGGACTAAAACATAAATGAAAGGAGTCTATACCCTAATTAGAAAGCATTTGATCTCTGAAAACTACATGTCTTACTTGCTAAAACATGTGATCTGTCACTATTTTATACCTTTCCCAAATAAGACCGTGTTTGACAGCCCGAAAAGAAAATGTTCGGGGGAATATTGGGATGAAAGAAGAAACTGCTGATAATCAGAATTTTCTACTTTAACCTCGATATTGTCTTTGGTATTATCTACAAATAGTTCTAATTTTATCTAGGTATGTACCAATTTTGTCGTCTGCTACGGCTTTTTTTTTATTTTGACCAATCTGAAATGTTTCTATTTGGGAAATGGTTAACATACCAACAATGTAAATTGATTTGATTCTATGTAGGCCTATTCATCTAGATCTAAATCCACGGTGGGTAACTCACATGACTTTAGGGAAGCGTTAACACCGAAAAAATCGCCCGCTTCAAGGTATTTTTTGTTTAATTTCTCAGCTTATACCCTATTGATTTTGATGAGATAAAGTGCACGGAACGCGCCCTTGAGAGGGCTATTCCCGGCTCTAACTCACTCTGCTCCAAATCCAATAGTTTCTTCAAACATTCGAGCCAAAGTGTTCGTAAGTGCAAAACGAAAGTGGGAAGCATTCACATGCACCGAAGAAAACTTTCGCTTGAATGTTTGAAGAAATCACGGGATCGGAGCAGAGTTACAAACGGGAATAGCCCTCTCAAATGCGCGTTCCGTGCACTTTATCTCGTCAAAATCAACAGAGTATAAGCTGAGAAATTAAACCAAACATACCTTGAAGCGGACGATTTTTTCGTTGTTAACGCTTCCCAAAAGTCACATGGGTTATCCACCGTGATATCTATAGATTAAAAAGTTAACACCGTTTTTTAAACCAAGTGGTGAAAGGATTGCTAGTCTGATTTCTATGCATTTTGAGCATACCATCACATATTCTGGTTTCCTAGATTTCTACTTTCGCTTTGCAATGCCTATAGCTACACGCGAATACTAGCAAGGCCTATTAGACAAGATGTCTATGTCATTAACCTCAAAATAACCACTTAGTTGATCTATCAATTATTGTGAACGCGATTAAATGCATGGCTTATCAAATATCATTGTTTAGTGTCGGACATTAAAACGTGTAAGAATTTGGGCATAGAAAGATTCTAAAAATAGACATGTCCTAGTTCCTATTTTTAGCGCTTGAAGTGGGTCGCATATTTCATAGTTCAGTAAACTTGACTGACCCATTTTCAACGAAAGATATTGGACTGGCTATTGAACCGTAATGAAAGCAAATTACTACGTGATCGTTTCTCCTCTTTTAACACATGTTTAATTGGATGTTTTATCATCGGTCACACAATTGAATATCTTGTGTACAACTATAGAATTCAATATTGAATATTCGAAAGGTTGTTCTTGTCATTGATCTTTGCTTTTGATAGAACTATTTATAGTGAGGAGGACCGGGAGATGTTGTGTGGTATGCAGAGAATGTTAAAGTGCAGAGAAGCACGACTGGAAAGAAAAGCAAATTTTGCAAATTTGCTTTCCAAAAAGGCTTTGAAAAACATTGTTGAAAATGAAGGAATTGCTTGGGACAAGCAATTTCTTCATTTTCCGCAATATTTTCTATCCCAAATGACCAAAATTTGCAATAATTCATTCGTTTAAAATTGTTGTCTGCAACATCTTTGAATTTGGGCCGATCTTAAATTTTGCTGTTTGGTAAAGGATTAAGTCAGGAATCAAATAATTTTCAGGGAGTAAACAATATCCTATAAGTTGCTACTTGACAGAAGTACAACATTGCCCTACATCATTTGAGTGCGCCATTTATGTCTGGTAGACAGGCGATTGGCGGCCATGTCGCATGAACTCTATCTAGTTTGTGTGATAAGAATTCTCACTTTTTCTTCAGGGGGTAAACAATTTCCTATGAGCCGCTCTCTGACAGAAGTACAATATTGCCCTACATCATATGAGTGCACCATTTAGGTCTGGCAGACAGGCGATTGGCGGCCATGTTGCATGAACTCTTTCTAGTTTGTGTGGTAAGAATTCTCTTTTTTTCCACAGGAGGAAAACAATGTCCTATGAGCCGCTACCTGACAGAAGTACAACATTGCCCTACAACAATCGAGTGTGCAATTTATGTGTGGCAAGCTGGTGATTGGCGGCCATGTCGTGTGAACTCCATCGAAAGTTTATGCGGCCCTGAAACTGAAATGCGTATTGGAACTCAAACTAGAGATGTTGGTTGCTATAGCTACCCCACTGGTCATCCTGTTCCAGATCAAAGGTTTGTCTATTTCCCTTGAGACAATTTGAAGGTTCTGCAGATGACAACATAGATGAAAATTAAAAGAGTGAGTTGCTATTCATAAGCTAGAAATACTTTTTGAAACTGCAATCTCACAGTGTACAAGGTGGTGTATTAACCCTTTCCCAAACAACAAAATTTTAGGGTAATCCAATTAGAATAGAGCTATTGACGAAAAAATATGTTTGAATTGAGATAGGATTTATGTACAATATAGCACAGAAAGTATTGAGGCAAAAGGAGAAAATGCTGATGCCAGCATTTTCTTCTTTCACCTCAATGTTTTTCCAAACCTTATGTAGTAGGGACATCAAAACCAGAGCCGTGTTCTTTAGAGCGAGATTTCTTGAGATTTCTTAAGATGATTTAGGATAAATCGCTCTATTGAGCAAGATTTTTTAGACGATCACTGCGAGCGGCCATTGCTCTATACTTCTTTCGGGACCCCTCGGTAAATTCTGTAGAATCTATATGGGAGAGAATTGACCGAGTTGTTCCGAATGCTCCTTGATTCATAAACCGCTGAGTTCTTAATGCTCCATACTTCATACAAGTAACGTCATGATGACGTCATTTGTGTGAAGTATGGAACATTCGGAACACCTCGCTTATTATCTCGGTCTCAAATACGCTGTATCAAAAACATCTTAAGAAATCTCAAAAAATCTCGCTCTAAAGAACGCGCCTCAGGTCTTGTTTTGGAAAGGATTAACCCATTGCCAGATGCCAAAATTTCATATTGGTCCAAATTCAAAGATGTTGCAAAGAACAATTTCAAAATTAATGTATAAAATGTTACTATTTTGGTCTTTTAAGGTCACATTATCACATTACATCTTCAATCCTCAATTTACAAATCTTTTATTTGGAAAAAAAAGTATGTCATATAAACTTTGTTGTTAATACAAAGGTCAAAGTCAACCTTGCAGATCAGGTTTGGTGGTATTTTTTTAACCCATTACCACATAGTGACTCTTTTTGACTCCTCACAATAAAATTGCTTTGGAAAACATTGTGGAAAAAGAAGAAATTGCTTGTGACAAGCAATTTCTTCTTTTTCCACAATGTTTTCTACCACAAGATGGAAATATTTTTAAAATCTCATCAACTTGAAATTGTCATCTGCTATACCTTTCAAATTGGAACAGTCCAAATTTTGGCCGTTTGGTAATGGGTTAAGAAACAGCAGTTAATAACTTAGAAACCTCACTTAGAATTCCTTGAATAGATAGAATTTTTTCCATATGACAAAGGTTTATCAAAAGTTAGATGTGATGCAGAGGACAAAATTATTCCGACTGTCATTATGAAAATTCTCTTGGATAGGTTGAAAAACATAGAGGGCTTTCAGCATTTTCTCACTTTTTTTTTTCAAAAAATTCCAAAGCTTTAACATTAAGGTGTGTTATGGAGCATCATTATTTAGGAAAGGGTTCAGCTTAACCCTTTCCCAAACGGCAACCAAGGCGGACCAATTTGAAAGCTGCTGCAGACGACAAGTAAATGATCACAAAAGGCCAAAATATGTATGTTATGGCCAAAAAATATTGAGGCAAAAGGAGAAACTGCTGGTTATCAGCAGTTTCTTCTTTTGTTTCAATGTTTTCCCAAGCCTGTTCTAATAGGGACGTCAAAACCAGGTCTTGTTTGGGAAAGGGTTAAACCAATGAACGAATTTGACAGGATTAGACCTCTATACACAAGAGAGGACTGAAGTTTGTGTTAAAGTTACCAGTAGATCGCGATCGCAGACAGATTTGATTAAGTCCTGTCATTGTCTATTATAGTTGTTGTCCATTTTGTTGTTGTAGATGCCAGTGTTAATGTCTAGAGAGTTTATGTTGACAGCTAATGTTACACAACATCTATTCAAATGTCTGCCAGTATTCTTTTTTACCTTTTTAGCTGCACTTTTTCCAGACTAGTAGTAGGTGTTGCAGATGGCTACTAAGATGCGAACTGAAAGAGAGAGTTTCATGTTGTTAGCTTGAAAAAAGTGTTGAAAATGTCAAAATTTAGAGGTGTTGCAGATGACAAAAAATATACAGACTGTCAAAATTAAAAAAAAACGGTGTTTGAGAAAAGCGAGAAAATGATGATAATCAGAACTTTCATATATTTCTGAAAAAAATTTCAAAGCTTTAACCCATTAAGTGACAAAATTTTGGACTGTTTGAAATTCAAAGATCATGCAGACGACAATTTCAAGTGGATGAAGTTTTACATTTCTTTGTCTTTCTGGCCAGAAAACATTGTGGGAAATGAAGAAATTGCTTGTCACAAGCAATTTCTTCATTTCCAATAATGTCTTCTAAATCCATCATCTTGTAGGGAGTAAAAAAGAGTCATCATGTGGTAATGGATTAACACTAGGGTATATTAGAGGCCTCTTTGTTTAGGACAGGGTAAAGCTTAACACAATTGACAAATTTGACAGGATTAGACCTCTATACACAAGAGAGGACTGAAGTTTGTGTTAAAGTTACCAGTAGATCGTGATCGTAGACAGATTTGATTAAGTCCTGTCATTGTCTATTATAGTTGTTGTCCATTTTGTTGTTGTAGATGCCAGCGTTAATGTCTAGAGAATTTATGTTGACAGTTAATGTTACACAACGTCTATTCAAATGTCTGCCAGTATTCTTTTTTACTTTTTTAGCTGTACTTTTTCCCGAGAAATAGTGTAGTTCTTATTCCTGTCACAAGCACAGGGAATTCTAGCGATTTTAACTTGTCTTCCTTTTATTATATCTAGATATTATAATAGGAAGACAAGTTAAAATTGCTAGAATTCCCTGTGGTTACAAGTGTATTGGTGTTGATGCATTGCCTTGGTTGAAATAAAAATGCTGGTTACAAATCTATTCTTCAAAATATCCATTGCATAATAATCAATGATCACCTTCAAAGATCTTTTGTTATTAACCATTTCCTAAACGGCAAAATTTTAGATTAGCCCAAATTCAAAGATGTTGCAGACGACAATTTCAAGTGTATGAAATTATATTTCGTTGTCTAGCTTCTAGGCTAGAAAACATTGTGGAAAATGAAGAAATTGCTTGTCACAAGCAATTTCTTCATTTTTCACAATGTTTTTCAAAACCTTTACATTGTGAGGAGTCAAAAAGAGTCACTATGTGGTAATGGATTAACACAAGGATACATTAGAGGCATCATTATTTAGGAAAGAGTTAAGCTTAACCCAATGAACGAATTTGACAAGATTAGACCTCTATACACAAGACAGGACTGAAGTTTGTGTTAAAGTTACCAGTAGATCGCGATCGCAGACAGATTTGATTAAGTCCTGTCATTGTCTATTATAGTTGTTGTCCATTTTGTTGTTGTAGATGCCAGTGTTAATGTCTAGAGAGTTTATGTTGACAGCTAATGTTACACAACGTCTATTCAAATGTCTGCCAGGATATTTTTTACCTTTTTAGCTGTACTTTTTCCCAACTAGTAGTAGGTGTTGCAGATGGCTACTAAGATGCAAACTGAAAGAGAGAGTTGCATGTTATTAGCTTGAAAAAAGGGTTGAAAATGTCTAAATTTAGAGGTGTAGCCGATGACACAAAATATACAGACTATCAGAATAAACATTCTCTTGGATAGGTTGGCAAACATAAGTGAGAAAATGATGATAATCAGAATTTTCTTCTTTTTCTTCAGTATTTTTCAAAGCTTTAACACTAAGGTACATTGGAAGCATCATTATTTAGGAAAGGGTTAAGCTGAACTCTATCAAACAGATTTTTTTTAGACTGGTCTAAATTCAAAGATCATGCAGATGACAATTTCAAGTGTATGGAATTTTACATTTCGTCTTCTTTTAGGCTAGAAAGCATTGTGGAAAATGAAGAAATTGCTTGTCACAAGCAATTTCTTCATTTTCCACAATGTTTTTCAAAACCTTTACCTTTTGACGAGTCGAAAAGAGTCACTATGCAGTAATGGGTTAGCACTAGGGTACATTAGAGGCATCATTATTTAGGAAAGGGTTTAGCTAAACCCAATGAACGAATTTGACAAGATTAGACCTCTATACACAAGAGAGGACTGAAGTTTGTGTTAAAGTTACCAGTAGATCGCGATGGCAGACAGATTTGATTAAGTCCTGTCATTGTCTATTATAGTTGTTGTCCATTTTGTTGTTGTAGATGCCAGTGTTAATGTCTAGAGAATTTATGTTGACAGCTAATGTTACACAATGTCTATTCAAATGTCTGCCACTATCTTTTTTACCTTCTTAGCTTTACTTCATTTCAAGAAATAATGGAGTTCTAGTTGTTAGGTCATCTATGTTGGTGTAATGCTTTCCCAAATAAGGCCAGGTTTTGACATCCTTGGTAGAAAAATTTTGGGAAAACTTTCAGGCAAAGAAGAAATGCTGACGATCAGCAATTGTTCTGTTTGCCTCAAAATCTTCATTGCTTTATTGTTCACATCTAAATTTTAATCAACATGTATATTTTCGTCTGGAGCTGCTTTCAAGTTTTGACATTCCAAATTTTTGTTGTTAAGGTAAGGGTTGCGGTTTTACTTTATAAATTTTGCACAACCATGTGTGTGTGCGAAAATAACACAGGGTTAAATACCAAGTGGGAATGGGTCAACCCAATGAACGAATTTGACAAGATTAGTCCTCTATACACAAGAGAGGACTGAAGTTTGTGTTAAAGTTACCAGTAGATCGCGATCGCAGACAGATTTGATTAAGTCCTGTCATTGTCTATTATAGTTGTTGTCCATTTTGTTGTTGTAGATGCCAGTGTTATAAATGTCTAGAGAATTTATGTTGACAGCTAATGTTACACAACGTCTATTCAAATGTCTGCCAGTATTCTTTTTTTACCTTTTTAGCTGTACTTTTTCCCAACTAGTAGTAGGTTTTGTAGATGGCTACTAAAGATGCGAACTGAAAGAGAGAGTTGCATGTTATTAGCTTGAAATAAGCATTAAAAAGGTAGAAATGTAGAGGTTTTGCAGGTGACAATTATATACAGACTGTCAGAAAAAAAATCTCATGGACAGGTTGGAAAATATAATTGAGAAAAATGAGAAAATGATGATAATCAGAATTTTCTTCCTCTTCTTCAATATTTTCTAAAGCTTTAACACTAAGGTGCATTAGAAGCATCATTATTTAGGAAAGGGTTAAGCTAAACCCCTGTACAAAATAGACTTTTTTTAGACTGATCCAAATTCAAAGATGTTGCGGAGGACAATATCAAGTAAATTAAATTTCACATTTTTGTCTTTCTGACCAGAAAACATTGTTGGAAATGAAGAAATTGCTTGTCACAAGCAATTTCTTCATTTTCCACAATGTTTTCCAAAGCCATTATCTTCTAGGGAGTGAAAAAGAGTCACTATGTGGTAATGGATTAATACTAGGATACATTAGAGGCATCATTATTTAGGAAAGGGTTTAGCTTAACACAATGGACAAATTTGACAAGATTAGACCTCTATACACAAGAGAGGACTGAAGTTTGTGTTAAAGTTACCAGTAGATCGCGATCGCAGACAGATTTGATTAAGTCCTGTCATTGTCTATTATAGTTGTTGTCCATTTTGTTGTTGTAGATGCCAGTGTTAATGTCTAGAGAGTTTATGTTGACAGCTAATGTTACACAACGTCTATTCAAATGTCTGCCAGGATATTTTTTACCTTTTTAGCTGTACTTTTTTCCAACTAGTAGTAGGTGTTGCAGATGGCTACTAAGATGCGAATTGAAAGAGAGTTGCATGTTATTAGCTTGAAAAAAGTGTTGAAAATGTCGAAATTTGGAGGTGTTGCAGATGACAAAAAATAAACAGACTGTCAGAATAAAAATGGTATTTGAGAAAAGAGAGAAAATGATGAAATTCAGAATTCTCTTCTATTTCTTTAAAACTTTCCAAAGCTTTAACCCATTAAATGACAAAATTTTGGACTGTTTGAAATTCAAAGATCATACAGACGACAATTTCAAGTGGATGAAGTTTTACATTTCTTTGTCTTTCTGGCCAGAAAACATTGTGGAAAATGAAGAAATTGCTTGTCACAAGCAATTTCTTCATTTCCAATAATGTTTTCTAAAGCCATCATCTTGTAGGGAGTAAAAAAGAGTCATTATGTGGTAATGGATTAACACTAGGGTACATTAGCGGCGTCATTATTTTGGAAAGGGTTAAGTTTAACACAATGGACAAATTTGACAGGATTAGACCTCTAACACTAAGGTGCACTAGAAACATCATTATTTAGGAAAGGGTTAAGCTGAACTGTTTACCAAACAGACTTTTTTACCCTGGTCCAAATTCAAAGATCACGCAGAGTGTATGAAATTTAACATTTCGTTATCTTTAAGGTTAGAAAACATTGTGGAAAATGAAGAAATCGCTTGTCACAAGCAATTTCTTCATTTTCCACAATGTTTTTCAAAACCTTTACCTTGTGAGAGTCACTATGTGGTAATGGGCTAACACTAGGGTACATAAGAAGGAAGCATCGTTATTTAGGAAAGAGTTAAGCTTAACCCAATGGACAAATTTGACAAGATTAGACCTCTATACACAAGAGAGGACTGAAGTTTGTGTTAAAGTTACCAGTAGATCGCGATCGCAGACAGATTTGATTAAGTCCTGTCATTGTCTATTATAGTTGTTGTCCATTTTGTTGTTGTAGATGCCAGTGTTAATGTCTAGAGAATTTATGTTGACAGCTAATGTTACACAACGTCTATTCAAATATCTGCCACTATTCTTTTTTACCTTTTAGCTGTACTTCATTTCAAGAAATAATGGAGTTCTAGTTGTTAGGTCATCGATGTTGGTGTAATGCTTTCCCAAATAAGGCCAGGTTTTGACATCCTTGGTAGAAAAATTTTGGGAAAACTTTCAGTCAAAGAAGAAATGCTGACGATCAGCAATTGTTCTGTTTGCCTCAAAATCTTCTATGCTTTATTGTTCACATCTAAATTTTAATCAACATGTATATTTTCGTCTAGAGCTGCTTTCAAGTTTTGACATTTAAAATTTTTGTTGTTAATGTAAGGGTTGCGGTTTTACTTTATAAATTTTGCACAACCATGTGTGTGTGCGAAAATAACACAGGGTTAAATACCAAGTGGGAATGGGTCAACCCAATGGACAAATTTGACAAGATTAGTCCTCTATACACAAGAGAGGACTGAAGTTTGTGTTAAAGTTACCAGTAGATCGCGATGGCAGACAGATTTGATTAAGTCCTGTCATTGTCTATTATAGTTGTTGTCCATTTTGTTGTTGTAGATGCCAGTGTTAATGTCTAGAGAATTTATGTTGACAGCTAATGTTACACAACGTCTATTCAAATGTCTGCCAGTATTCTTTTTTACCTTTTTAGCTGTACTTTTTCCCAACTAGTAGTAGGTGTTGCAAATGGCTACTTAGATGCGAACTGAAAGAGAGTGTTGCATGTTATTAGCTTGAAAAAAGTGTTAAAAAGGTCGAAATTTAGAGGTGTTGCAAATAACAAAAAAATATACAGACTGTCAGAATAAAAATTATCTTGGATAGGTTGGCAAATATAATTGAGAAAAGTGAGAAAATGCTGATTTTCTTCCTTTTGTTCAATATTTTCTAAAGCTTTAACACTAAGGTGCACTAGAAGTATCATTATTTAGGAAAGGGTTAAGCTAAACTGTTTACCAAACAGACTTTTTTACCCTGGTCCAAATTCAAAGATCATGCAGAGTGTATGAAATTTAACATTTCGTCTTCTTTTAGGCTAGAAAACATTGTGGAAAATGAAGAAATTGCTTGTCACAAGCAATTTCTTCATTTTTCACAATGTTTTTCAAAACCTTTACCTTGTGAGGAGTCAAAAAGAGTCACTATGTGGTAATGGGTTAACACTAGGGTACATTAGAGGCATCATTATTTAGGAAAGGGTAAAACTTAACCCAATGGACAAATTTGACAAGATTAGACCTCAATACACACGAGAGGACTGAAGTTTGTGTTAAAGGTACCAGTAGATCGCGATCGCAGACAGATTTGATTAAGTCCTGTCATTGTCTATTATAGTTGTTGTCCATTTTGTTGTTGTAGATGCCAGTGTTAATGTCTAGAGAATTTATGTTGACAGCTAATGTTACACAACGTCTATTCAAATGTCTGCCAGGATATTTTTTACCTTTTTAGCTGTACTTTTTTCCGAGAAATAGTATAGTTCTTGTTCCTGTCACAAGGGTATTGGTGTTGATGCAATGCCCTAGTTGAAATTAAATGTTGGTTACATAATTCGTCGGTGTAAATGCAAAACCTCACATGTCGATTCTTGTGATTTTCAAAGTACAAATTTGTGAGCCCAGTTAAGACAATTCTCGCAGGTTTTGAGATAATTTTACTGATCAGTATTAATGACAAATCATTTGCAAACAAAATGTCCAAATTTCAAGTAAAACATTTAAGTTTGGGAAAAGTTATTACACTTTTTTCCATCCCCTTTAAAATGTTCCAAAAACGAGATACGAGGTTTTGCATTTACAACGAAGAGCAGAATGCAGTTCAATAAGGATCCATGTTGCTATATTTAGTTACTGCAGATCAAGAACAAGCTATTTGAGAATAATATGGAACCTGATCAGACTGTGTATACCAGACTGATACTGGCTCAGTTCTATTGTTAAAATGTCTTTTGCATAATAATCAATTATAACCTTCAAAGATCTTTTGTTATTAATGAAGTGCTTATATTTCTCATTTTTAGATGCACTTTATCAGTCAAGCCAATTGTGTCTCAGAAATGTGGGGTTCCTTGTCCAATAGACTGTAAGGTAACAGATTGGTCTGACTGGTCGGCGTGTGATGTGAATTATGTTCTATTTTTAGATGCACTTATCACTTAAGCCAATCGTATCACAGAAATGTGAGGTGCCTTGTCCAATAGACTGTAAAGTAACAGATTGGTCTGATTGGTCAGCCTGTAATGTGAATTATGTTCTATTTTTAGATGCACTTTGTCAGTTAACCCTTTCCCAAACGGCAATATTTTAGGATGTCCAATTCGAAAGCAGATAACAAAATATTTGTTTTAAAAGAGATAATTTCTGTACAATATGGCATAGAAAATATTGATCATCAGCATTTTTAGGTCACCTGACCGAAGGTCATGGTGACCTATTGCGACCGTGTTTTGTCTGTCGTCGTGCGTCGTCCGTCGTGCGTCGTCCGTCGTGCGTTAACTTTTAACATTTTCGACTTCTTCTTGAGAACCACTGGACGGATTACAACCAAATTTGGCAGGGAGCATCCCCATGGGAAGCCGCTTCAGATTTGTATGAATCATGGAGTTATCTCCCTTTGGGGCCCCATAAGGGGCCTAAAAGGGGTTAAATAGGGTACATCTTAAAAAATCTTCTTCTCATGAACCGGCTGTTGGATTGGATTCACATTTGGAATTTAGAGTCTTTAGGGCAAGGACAACAAAGTTTGTACAAGAGAAAAAAATCCGTCCAGAAATGGCCGTGCTGGGGATGGGGGATGTGAGGGAGGGTCGCGTTATTAGTTAACTTAACATTTTTTACTTCTTCTTGAGAACCATTGGACGGATTACAACCAAACTTGGCAGGGAGCATCCCCATGGGAAGCCGCTTCAGATTTGTACAAATCGTGGAGTTATCTCCCTTTGGGGCCCCATAAGGGGCCTAAAAGAGGTTAAATAGGGTACATCTTAAAAAATCTTCTTCTCATGAACCGGCTGTTGGATTGGATTCACATTTGGTATTTAGAGTCTTTAGGGTAAGGACAACAAAGTTTGTACAAGAGAAAAAAATCCGTCCAGAAATGGCCATGCTGGGGATGGGGGATGTGAGGGGGGTCGCGTTATTAGTTAACTTAACATTTTCGACTTCTTATTAAGAACCATTGGACGGATTTCAACCAAACTTGGCAGGAAGCATCCTAAAATAGAAAGCCGCTTTAGATTTTGTACAAATCATGGAGTTATCTCCCTTTGAGGTCCCATAAAGGGCCAAAAAGGGGGTTAATAGGGTACATCTTAAAAAATCTTCTTCTCATGAACCGGCTGTTGCATTGAATACACATTTGGAAGGTAAAGTCTTTAGGGCAAGGACTACAAAGTTTGTACAAGAGAAAAAATCGGTCAATAAATGGTCGTGCTGGGGATCGGGGATGGGAGGGGTTCGCATTATTACTAAACTTTGAACATTTTCTACATTTTTTTGAGACAGATTTCTACCAAACTTGGCAGGAAGCATCCCATTGGGAAGCCGCTTCAGATTTATACAAATCATGGAGTTATCTCCCTTTGAGGCCCCAAAAGGGGCCAAAAGGGGGTAAATAGGGTACATATTAAGAAATGTTCTATTGTTGGATTGAATTCACATTTGGTATTTGAGTCTTTAAATAAGTTTGTACAAGAGAAAAAAAGAACTGTCAAGAAATGGTGGTGCTGGGGGGTGCGCTATTAGTTAACTTTTAACATTTTCCTTAACTGTGTCTGCTCATTTGATTCAGGTGACCGATAAGGCCCTCTGGGCCTCTTGTCTTCTTTTGTCTCAATGTTTTCCCAAGTCTATTCTCTTAGGGGCGTCAAAACAAGGTCTTGTTTGGGAAAGGGTTAAACCAATCGTGTCACAGAAATATGAGGTCCCTTGTCCAATAGATTGTAAAGTAACAGATTGGTCTGATTGGTCCGCGTGTGGTGTGAATTATGTTCTATTTTTAGATGCACTTTGTCAGTTAAGCCAATCGTATCACAGAAATGTGAGGTGCCTTGTCCAATAGACTGTAAGGTAACAGATTGGTCTGATTTGGTCAGCCTGTGATGTGAATTATGTTCTATTTTTAGATGCATTTTGTCAGTAAAACCAATCGTATCACAGAAATGTGAGGTGCCTTGTACAATAGATTGTAAAGTGACAGATTGGTCTGATTGGTCAGCCTGTGATGTGAATTATGTTCTATTTTTAGATGCACTTTGTCAGTCAAGCCAATCGTATCACAGAAATGTGAGGTCCCTTGTCCAATAGATTGTAAGGTAACAGATTGGTCTGATTGGTCGGCGTGTGATGTGAATTATGTTCTATTTTTAGATGCACTTTGTCAGTCAAGCCAATCGTATCACAGAAATGTGAGGTCCCTTGTCCAATAGATTGTAAGGTAACAGATTGGTCTGATTGGTCGGCGTGTGATGTGAATTATGTTCTATTTTTAGATGCACTTTGTCAGTCAAGCCAATCGTATCACAGAAATGTGAGGTCCCTTGTCCAATAGATTGTAAGGTAACAGATTGGTCTGATTGGTCAGCCTGTGATGTGAACTGCTGGGAAGGTAAGATTTTACATTTATACTAAAAACCTCTTGCATTGTTATTGCATTTCATGAGTTTTCAAAAACATCATACACATAGCTTACTTTCAGCTGTAGTTCTGAGGTTTTGGAAGAAGACCAATGAAGGTATTTTTACAATTATTTTGTTCAACACCCTTAATTTGACTTCATGTTATCATATTTGTAATTGAATGTCTTGATCAAACAAGGGAATATTTGATGTAGTGTTTCTGTGCAAATAGGTACTCATGAAAGTGAAACAAAAATTCTCATTTTTTTTTAAGATTGTACTCATTTCACTTCTATGAAGTTAACTAGATTAAAATGGTCAATTTCTATGTCAAAAGTCAAAGATCATTGTCGCAATATTTAGTTGAATAGAGGGATATTTTAACTAAGTATTTCTTTTGTTGCATATTGATGCTTTTCAATGAAAGCCTTGTAACTGCAACTTGAAACAAGCTGCAGTTCCAAGGCTTTCGTTAAAAAGCAATGATACACAGTTTTCTTCTTTTTCAGCCAAGCAGACAGTACCTATAAGGAAGAGGTTCCAGTATATTGTTCAACACCCGAGTAATGGTGGGAAACCATGTCCTAATACGCTAACTGATACGGATCAGTGTGAGAACCTAACAATCTGTGAGAGTTTTTACTGGGATACAGAGCAATGGAGTCAATGTTATCTTCCCTTACATAAAGTACCGCAATGTGGCCAGGGGCTCAGGGCTAGAAGTATGAAATTTTATCTATATTAGTTCTAATTTCATTCATTTCACCATGAAATATAGAAAAATTAACAAAATGCAATTATTCTGCTTTCTATCATGCAGCTATTCCTTTTTACCCTCTATATTTTCCAGACATGCCTTTAACCCATTACCAAACAACAAAATATCAGACAAGTTCAAATGCAAAGATGATGCAGACAGCAATTTCAAGTGAACAGAATTTTGTGGTTTTGGATCTTTCTGTGTAAAAAACATTGTGGGAAAAGAAGAAAGTTTTAAGAAAGTGTCGATCAAAATTTCTTTGGATGTTAGATAGATATCCTCTTAAAAGGATCACATGTGGCACTTTCAGATATTTCTTGTCAAGTGTAATTTCTCTTATTGAAATTAATGCAATATATTCAACAACAAAATAATTGGGTATATTGAAATATGAAACACAAGTCTTGTTGCAACCCCCTTATAGTCGCTTTTCTGAGAAAACCTCGTAACTGCAGCTTAAAACAAGCTGCAGTTACAAGGTTTTCGTAGAAAAGCAATGTTATATTTTTCTCCAATACAGCTTGTAGACAAGAAAATGGCACAATGCAACCAAAGGTGCGTTCTTTAGAGCGAGATTTCTTGAAATTTCTTAAGATATTTTCGGATAAAGCGTTCTTTAGAGCAAGATTTTTAAGACGCTCAATGGGAGGCTCCATTACCCTATACTTGGTGCGGAACCCCTCGGTCAACTCTGTAGAAACAATATAAAAGAGGCTTGACCGAGTTGTTCCGAACGCTCCATAATTTATTAACCGAGGTGTTCCGAATGCTCCATACTTTATACAAATGAGCATTCGGAACAGCTCGGTCAAAGTCTCGGTCTTAAAAACGCTTTATCCAAAATATCTTGAGAAATCTTAAAAAAATCTCGCTCTAAAGAACGCGGCTCAGTTGACATTTGTATAAAACATAATTATTTGCCCTAAACCCCTTGTATCAAAGAAATTTCATGTGTCATGTAGCAAGGAATTAATTCTTATTTTGAAAATTAGAAAATATAAAACATTTTTCTTCCAGATGTAACTTGCAAATCAGAAAATGGCACCATACAACCTGTAGATATCTGTATAAAACATATTGGCCCCATTCCGCCAGTATCAAAGAAATGTCATGTGTCGTGTGATGAGGAATGCCAATTTGGAGACTGGTCACAGTGGAGTCGATGTATACAGGGCTGTAATGGGAACAGATTCAGGACAAGGAAACTTATAGGTAAAGTCAAGATTATTTGTTTAAAGAACATCTTGATTTGTGCTCCTAGAAAATTTCCTGTTTACTAGGTTGCCAAATTCTGGTCACAAAATTCTATATAGCTGAATTTGTCTATGAATAGTTGGTCTCTTCTCAAGGCCAAAGAATGTGTGACAAACATTTCTTTCAGTGATGTGATGGATCTGTTATAGTAGATTGCTCTTGTCTTATAATACTGGAGTATTACATGTTGTCGCTTTTTAACAAAAAAACTTGTAACTGCAGCTTAAAACAAGCTGCAGTTAAGAGGTTTTAGTTGAAAAGCAGTGATACACTGTCAAGATATTTCAATGTAAGAGAGATAACTCCTACTGTCAATTCCTTGAGCTTGCTCTCTTTGTTATTGTTCTTGAGTTCTCTTAGATAGCAATATTTCAGAGTGTACTGTTTCAGTTTCAAAGATGTACAAATATGCATGTCTAGCATTGAATGCTTTTAGAAATGGATTGAAGATACATGACTGTATTGATTGCTTAGAAAGTGTTTGCACATTTATTTTAAGCTTTTATCTCCACTGGTTTACAGTTAAAGGACTATTGTCATGGCTTTATTATGTACCAATAGAGTGATCTGTCATTCCAAAAGCTGTCCATTAAATCAGATTCTCTCTCAAGATTTCAACTGAATTTCACATGAATACTTAATTTGATCAATTAAAAAACAACATTATATAATGTGGCTAAATTTCTTAAAGAATATGTATTGTACATCTGTTGTCTATCCACAGATGACAATGAAGCACCAATGATTGCCAAATGTCGTGACAGACGTCTGTACCCAATATATGAACAACAATCGTGTCTGTGTGATGACCATAAAGCGGTAGCCCTGGGTAACTGGTCAGAATGTATTCTAGAGACTGAAGATAACTCTTATAGAACACAGAATTTGTTTGGCGGTAGGTTACTTTAAACATAATCATAGAATATTTGTCATAATTTTCAGAGGTAACCTTAGGTTTTTGTAGATTAAAAGTGCATTCTTAGGTTATGTTTTGATGAATTAATGGTGGATGAAAAATGGCATATTGTGCTTGATAATTAAGATATTCTTGCCATGTGTTTTCTGATGATGCCTCAAAGCCAGACAAGTCATTATTCTGAAATTGACAGGACGATATCCCAAAGTGAAAGTGACTTGAAAAGGCTTTATATAATTATAAGTTGATACAAATTAAAACCTTGTTTTTCAGCTTATGTAGCCCATGGTGACCCTGGCAGAGAGACCATGAAGAAGCCATCTAATCTGGGTATAAACTCTATATGTGGCCCTGGTAAACGGTACAAAGTTCTGGCTTGCCAGAATGACAAGGGGGAGGTCGAATCAGCTGAACAATGTTCTGAGAAACGTAAGCATTTAACACATTACTGCACAGTGACGCCTTTTGACTCCTTCACAAGAAATGCTTGGTAAATCATTGTGAAAAATGAAGAAATTGCTTGTGACAAGCAATTTCTTCATTTTCCACAATGATTTCTACTGCAAAATGGAGAAAATTATTGGAATTTCATCTACTTGAAATTGTCGTCTATAACACCTTTCAAATTGGAACAGTCCAAATTTTTGCTGTCTGGTAATGGGTTAAACTTTTTCTATGTGTGTTGTTTCAATGAAAGGTGCCAGAAACATTGCTGATGATAATCTAAGATCAATTGATAGATATATTGCATCATTTAACCCTTTCCCAAACAAGACAGGGTTTTGACGTCCCTAATAGGAAAGGCTCAGGAAAACAAAGTTCTGGCTTGCCAGAATGACAAGGGGGAAGTTGAGTCAGCTGAACAATGTTCTGAGAAACGTAAGTATTTAAACCATTACTGCACAGTGACGCCTTTTGACTCCTTCACAAGAAATGCTTGGTAAATCATTGTGAAAAATGAAGAAATTGCTTATGACAAGCAATTTCTTCATTTTCCACAATGATTTCTACTGCAAAATGGAGAAATTTTTGGAATTTCATCTACTTGAAATTGTCGTCTGCAACACCTTTCAAATTGGAACAGTCCAAATTTTTGCCGTCTGGTAATGGGTTAAACTTTTTAGCTCACCTGAGCACGAAGTGCTCAAGGTGAGCTATTGTGATCGCTTTTTGTCTGTCGTCCGTCCGTATGTCTGTATGTCCGTATGTCCGTCCGTCCGTCTGTCAACAATTTGGTGTTTACACTCTAGCATCTACAAATATAAGCCAATCTTAACCAAACTTGGTCAAAACATGTATAACCACAAGCTCTCGGATGAGTTTGAATTTGGGTCAGATCGGACCAGAAAATCAGGAGTTATCTGCCCTTGAATGTAAAAAATAGCTGCTTTTGACATTGTTTACACTCTAGCATCTACAAATATTGACCAATCAATACAAAAGTTATACACAATGTTGGTGACCATAAGATCTCGGATGAGTTTGATTTAGGGTCAGATCGGACCAGAAAGTCAGGAGTTATCTGCCCTTGAATTTGACAAAATTGTCATTTTTGAACGTATTCGACTTTGTTTACACTATAGCATCTACAATTATTGACGAATCAAGACAAAACTTCAATACAATGTTAGTGACCATAAGATCTTGGATGAGTTCGATTTTGGGTCAGATAGGACCAGAAAGTCAGGAGTTATCTGCCCTTGAATGTAAAAAATAGCTACTTTTGACATTGTTTACACTCTAGCATCTACAAATATTGATCAATCAATACAAAAGTTGGACACAATGTTGGTGACCATAAGATCTCAGATGAGTTTGATTTTTGGTTTGATCGGACCGGAAAGTCTTGAGTTATCTGCCCTTGAATTTGACAAAATTGTCGTTTTTGACCGTTTTCAACTTTGTTTACACTATAGCATCTACAGTTCTTGAGCAATCAAGACAAAACTTTAAAACAATATTAGTGACCATAAGATCTTGGATGAGTTCGATTTTGGGTCAGATCGGACCAGAAAGTCAGAAGTTATCTGCCCTTGAAAGAAAAAAAGCTACTTTTGACATTGTTTCCACTCTAGCATAGACCAACAAATATTGACCAATCTACGAGGGTTGTCCCAATAAATCGTAGACAACGTCGATAAATCAGAAACCACTGGATAGATATTTCTAATTTTTATATACATAAAGCCCACACCTTTCGACACCACTTTGACAAAAAAAATCAAGTTAAATGCTCACCTTATACTAAATATATAGAATTTTTAGCAATGGCATGCACCGACTCGCGGCGCACGTCACAACGTCATGTTGTAATAACGTCACATTTTAACGGGAAATCGAACGGCATATTCTTGTCTTATAATTGAACTTTGTACCCATATCCCAGGTACTCTTGATTTTTTAAGTTAATTTGAATTCAATAATTAGTAAATCAATTTAATCATATGCATTTGTCATCTCAAAGTCCGTTTTATTCGCCATACTATTGTCCGCTTTCCGTTTATGCTAATCTCTGACTTCATTTTACTATTTCACGCCCGTTTTTCTACACAATGTAGGACACAATGTTGGGTATCATAAGATCTTGGGTGAGTTTGAATTTCAGCCTGATCTTACCACAAAGTCGAGAATTATGTGCCCTTGAATTTGATAAAATTGCCGTTTTCGACTGTTTTCGACCTTGTTAATACTCTAGAATCTACAATTATTGATCAATTAAGACAAAACTTGGACACAATGTTGGGGATTATAAGTTCTGGGATGAGTTTTGTTTTCAGTCTGATCTGGTAAAAAAAAGTTGATAGTTATGTGCCCTTGAATTTGACAAAATTGCTGTTTTCGGCTGTTTTCGATCTTGTTTATACTCCAGAATCTACAATTATTTATCAAACAAGACAAATCTTGGACACAATGTTGAGCACCATAAGATCTTGGATGAGCTCGATTTTCACAACGTTATTGACCATAAGTTCGTTTTCAGTCTTAAAGTCATAAATATTTATTGAATTGAACAAAAATGTTGCTCATATCATTTTGGTTCAGGTGAGCGATATAGGACCATCATGGTCCTCTTGTTCTATGTGTGTTGTTTCAATGGAAGGTGCCAGAAACATTGCTGATGATAATCTAAGATCAATTGATAAATATACTGCATCTTTAAGGGTATACATTTGACAGAAGTTTTCTAAAAGCAATGTGTTTTGGTCAGGGTTGGACCATACAGACTGACTTAGGTAGATATGTTTAACTCTTAATCTGGAAGCCTTTTCCTTGGTCAGGACATAAACATGTTGCCCTATACGCCTTGAACATACTCTCAAAATTGTTCAGTTAGTATCTTTTCATGCTTATAATCAGGTAAGGAGAGTTGATAATTGGTAAGCCTTTGGTTAGGAGAATTGAAACAAGATTGTGTATGTTTAGAAAATATTTTATTTGCTACCCTTGCAGCGTATGATGAGGAAGTCTGCCTGTTACCATGTCCTGTAGATTGTGTGATGTCTGATTGGTCACGGTGGATGGATTGTTCAACTTCCTGTGGGACAGGATCACAGCTTAGATATAGACATATCCAACAAATACCCTCATATGGGGGCAGTCCCTCACTAGACAATGTTTGTATTTACCCTTACAGCATATGATGAGGAAGTTTGTCTGTTACTATGTCCTGTAGACTGTGTGATGTCAGATTGGTCACGGTGGACAGATTGTTCAACTTCATGTGGTACAGGATCACAGCTTAGATATAGACATATCAAACAAATACCCTCATATATAGCAGTCCCTCACTAGACAATGTTTGTATTTACCCTTACAGCCTATGATGAGGAAGTTTGTCTGTTACCGTGTCCTGTAGATTGTGTGATGTCAGATTGGTCACGGTGGACAGATTGTTCAACTTCATGTGGGACAGGATCACAGCTTAGATATAGATATATCAAACAAATACCCCCATATGGGGGCAGTCCCTCACTAGACAATGTTTGTATTTACCCTTACAGCTTAGATATAGATATATCAAACAAATACTCTCATATGGGGGCAGTCCCTCACTACACAATGTTTGTATTTACCCTTACAGCTTAGATATAGATATATCAAACAAATACCCCCATATGGGGGCAGTCCCTCACTAGACAATGTTTGTATTTACCCTTGCAGCCTATGATGAGGAAGTTTGCCTGTTACCATGTCCTGTAGATTGTGTGATGTCTGATTGGTCACGATGGACAGATTGTTCAACTTCATGTGGGACAGGATCACAGCTTAGATATAGACATATCAAACAAATACCCCCATATGGGGGCAGTCCCTCACTAGACAATGTTTGTATTTACCCTTACAGCTTAGATATAGATATATCAAACAAATACCCCCATATGGGGGCAGTCCCTCACTAGACAATGTTTATATTTACCCTTACAGCCTATGATGAGGAAGTCTGCCTGTTACCCTGTCCTGTAGATTGTGTGATGTCAGATTGGTCACGATGGACAGATTGTTCAACTTCATGTGGGACAGGATCACAGCTTAGATATAGACATATCAAACAAATACCCTCATATGGGGGCAGAAAATGCCCCTCACTAGATAATGCCGCAAAGGTATGGTATGCTTTTGTATAACAATACTCAGAGTTCTTTGTCAATCTACCTCATCAATGGATTTAGCAGAAAAGATACACTGTATCTTTGAAAGTATTTTAAAAAAAAATAGTTCAAAGACATTTCTAAATGATACTCAATATATGAGTATTTTAATGCCAATGAGCAATGCTTTTATGTGACATGAATTGATTGTAGTTTTGTAAATATTGGATATTTTATTTACTTTAAAAAAGATCTGTGGTGAAATTTTGATCTTGAAAAAGATATATGAACTATGGGTTTGAAGATATATCATCATGGATTGAAATCTATATATAACAGTCATTAGCTGAATTCCTTTCTTTTCATAAAACAGGAGACTCAAACCCGGGTCTGTGTAACAAGATGTCAGGAATATCAGTGGAGAGTTTATGCCTGGACTGCCTGCTGGCCTAGCTCACCAGAACTAAAACCTTGTGGAGAAGGTACACAGTCAAGAAATGTCAGGTAGTTTAGAGATTAACACTTTTCTACAGGGGAAAAATCTAGACTAGTCTGATTTGAAAGATGTTGCAGATGTCAAAACGAATACTTATTCAGATTTTTGAATAACAAAACAGAAAATATTGAGGCAAAAGAAGACAATGCTGGTTAACACCATTGTCTTCATTTGTCGTAGATATTTTCCTAAATTCTTTATATTAGAAAGCATCATAGTCTGGTCTTATTGTGGAAGTATTGGTCAAAATTGGGTCAGTGTGACAAGATGTCAGGAATATCAGTGGAGAGTTTATGCATGGACCGCCCTGTGGCATAGCTCACATGATCTGAAACCTTGTGGAGAAGGTAAGCAGTCTAGAAATGTTTGGTATGTTAGAGACATACCTAACAAATTAGCTGCAAATTATATATGAGCAACGGATAAGAGAGAGTAAAGGCATGCTTAATTGGTCATCTCAACTCCAAACCCAATATTGTTGGTTCCCATAAGAATCATCTGCAGATAACAATATCAATAAGTACACAACATGGAACTTAGTAAATATTGAAAGGATGATAAATTTAACTTTGGCTTTAGATATAACCTGCTCCTTTTGGTAGATTGAAATAGTAAATTGACCCAGCTATTTTAGTAGGCAAAAGGTCAAGGTTCCATTAGAAAAGTTATACCAGAACCATTTTGTTTCTGATCAATATACATGTATATGATCATCTATGTCTGAAAGCGCTGTAACTATTGCGTATTGAAGCTTTAGTTATATCATTTCCAAATGTAGCCAACAATAAGATGTTTCTTGCTTTACTTGCCAGGTGTGAGATGGAGACAGCTATGGGCTATACAAATGAAGCAGTAGATGAGATCATGTGTTCCTATCCTGCCAAACCCCATGATAGACAGCCATGTTATGCTCCATGTGTTGGGGAATGTGTGGTCAGTGAGTGGTCAGAATGGTCAAGATGTCAACAGGTAAAGAAATTATTAACTAATCAAATAACTTAATCACTGCAAAGCTGTTGGTGTTATCATTTGATACTGTAAAACACCGATGGGTAAGTGTTAATAAAGATACAAACATTAGGAATTATTTTGTAAGAAACGATTAACAATTTTAAATCTATTATTATTATATCTTATAGCTTAACATCATGTATCCTGATCAGATTTCATATAGGGACAGGCTGATTGTAGCCCTACACAGACTCCAACAAAATTTAAACAAGGGCCACAAAAAGTTTACATCAACCAGAAGCAAAACTTGGTTTCACTTGCCCATGTGTTCTAATGGAGAAGCATAGATTCTTATTAGCCTATTTAGAGGTACAGGCTAATCTTTTACACGTTTAGTTCTTACATTTTAGCCCTGCTCAGATCCGACACCAAGTTGAGACATGAACCAGAAAGATTTTACGACAGCAAGAACCAAAACTTGGCAACAGTTGCCCGAGTCTTCTAGAGGAGAGGTTCTGTATTAGCGGCAGTAACTGTTTATAGTATAATATTATGTGGACAATGTCACCCTGGAAACCAGCATTTTCTCCTTTTCTTTCAATACTTTCCAACGCTTTGAATTCTTGTATTTCAGCCATGCTCAGACCCCAACCAAGTTGAAACAAGAACCAGAAAGATTTTACGACAACCGGAACCAAAGCTTGGTAACAGTTGCCCGAGCCTTTTAGAGGAGCGGTTCTGCATTAGGGGTGGTAATTGTATAGAGTATATGTGGACCATGTCGCCTTGGACTAGCTGTTTGGTGAATAATGGACTCACAGAGTGTGGAATCGGACATAGAGAGAGGTTTCCTGTGTGTAAAGATCAGAATGACAGAATTGTGGACAGTTCGGAATGTATACAGGTTAGTATAACCCTTTCCCAAACAGCAAAACTATAGGGTGGCCAAATTTGAAAGCTGCTGTAGACGACAAAATGGATGTTACTAGAGTTAGAGGTATGAAACTGATATCATCATTATCATCATTTGCCTCAATGTTGCTTTCATTATTAGACACGTCAAAAGCTGATCTTGTTTTGGAAAGAGGTAATTCAAAAAATGCTCATATGCATTAATGGATCAGGGGTTATCAGTTTTTTTCCCTGTCATTGTCTCTCTGTTTCTTGGCAAAAACTAGAATATTAGCTTTAAATCTTATATTGATGTGATTTTGCTTTCATTTATCCCAAGTGTGACATATGTCAAAGTAACATATCAAGGTCATTTGTTCAATGATTAAAGTCAATGATATGGGCCATAAATATTAAATGATTAGTGATATGGCTGTCATGTTATTGCACATAATTATTCTTTGCGACAAAGTCTTACTTGTGATATCAAGTTTGAATGTGTATGTCAATGAATATCAAGGTCATATTTTGTATAGAAATTAAAACTTTAACTTTGGCCATAACCTCAAAACCGCATTGACGAAAAAGCTTTCAATTTTCATATGTGTTCATATGTGTTGTCCATATGACTACATGTTTATGCAGACTGGTCTTTGTCTGATGAAGGTATATTCTTCAATCAGCGTCACAATACTTACATGTACTTTACATTCTTTCTTTACAGGCTTTAGGTGACTCCGCTGAATCGACAATAGAGTCCTGTACTGTACCTTGTGATATAGACTGTTTGTTATCAGAGTGGTCACCTTGGAGTACTTGTAGTCAGTCATGTGGTGTAGGTAAGTCTGGTGGATTTTTCTTTATTGTATGTAAAACTAAATAAAACATTGTTGCTTTTCATCAAAAACCTAATAACTGCAGCTTAAAACAAGCTGCAGTTATGAGGTTTTTGATGAAAAGCAACAAAATGATGATTGTAAAATGACCATTGATAGAGTCCTGTACTGTACCATGTGATATAGATTGTTTGTTATCAGAGTGGTCACCTTGGAGTGCTTGCAGTCAATCATGTGGTGTGGGTAAGTATGGTGGATTTATCTTTATTGTAAATAAGACAGAATAAAACATTGTTGCTTTTCATTGAAAACCTCATGACTGCAGCTTAAAATAAGCTGCAGGCATGAGGTTTTCGATGAAAAGCAACAAAATGATGATTGTAAAATGACCAGTGATAGAGTCCTGTACTGTACCATGTGATATAGACTGTTTTGTTATCAGAGTGGTCACCTTGGAGTAGTTGTAGTCAATCTTGTGGTGTTGGTAAGCGTGGCAGATTTCTGTCATTTGTTATACTGAAACTTACTATAGTAATAACTTTTGAAACTCTTGTGATGCAGAAGTTTAGATTAAGGTTAGACAAACACAAACAGTATAGATTAAAACCCATTACCAAACGGCAAATTTTTAGACTAGTTCAAATTCAAAGATGACGCAGAAGACAATTTCAAGTGAATGAAATTTGTAATTTTTTGGTCTTTTTACATAGAAAACATTGTGGGAAATGAAGAAATTGCTTGCCTCAAGCAATTACTTCATTTTCCACGATGTTTTCCAAAGCCATTATCTCGTGGGGAGTCAAAAGGCGTCACTGTGTGGTAATGGGTTAAGATCAAACTTTATCTGTGTACTGTCTGATCATGTTCTATGCTGCCTGCAAGATCTATCAGAATAATCCAGGGTCAGGATGACACGGGTCACTGCAACACAATGGTTTACACAAACTCTGCCTTGCGTTCAGTTAAATTTAATGTTGGCCGCGAACATTTTTTTTACTAAACAGTCTTACTGAATGCTCTGCAGAATAAGCTGGTACCCGTAGTAGATTTCGGAGGGTGGTAACCAGTCTCTGATCTTTCCGTAACCCTCCGGGATTTACAGAACGCAATTGCCTTAAGCAAATTTTACATATAACATATTTATATTTTCATTTACAAAAAATCATGTATTGTAGTTACTGTAAGGCAATACAAAATTTATTTACAAATGAAACAAAAATTACATGCGTAAATCGGACCTTAAATGCCACCATTTTTGTTAGCTTTGGCACACCACCTTCAAATCTGTGAGCCAAATGGTGCGAATGTTAAAAGTTAACAGGTCGTTCAGTAGGAAAATGTTACTAAACGTTAGCTCATTGACCTCAATGAGCTAACGTTTTTTCTTACTGAATGCAGGGCTGATGTAGCAAGGGAGGTAAATACACATTTATTTTGGTCATAGCTGATTGAGTTTCTTCCCTTTGACTTTGAAGAAGTTTCATGATGTGTTATTGCCCTTCTGTTGTACGAAGACATTGAACTGCAAGGATACTACACTACAGTCTTATGAATATTATAGTGAAAGTTTTATAAGAAGAAAAAATTATACATCATTGATACCATAAAAATCAAAAGAAGGAAACACATTTTTATTGGAGTTCAATATACATGTAGATAGATTATTTGTAATTTAGGTAGTCAACTAAGGACAAGAGATGTTGTACAGGAAGCTACAGGAAATGGCCAGATCTGTCAGATGAATCGAGAACAAACAAAACCATGCTTCAAACAAGGCTGTTATACCTTCTCTTTACTGCATTCTTATATGACTTGCCACTTGAGAACCCATTCCCACAGTGCCACACTGACAATTTTTGATGCTGCAAAAAAAGAAAGAAAAAATGGCTTTAGAAAACATTGTGACAAATGAAGAAATTGCTTGTCACAAGCAATTTCTTCATTTCCCACATTGTTTTCTATTCAAAAACACTAAAAAGAGTAAAATTTCATCCACTTAAAATTGTCATCTGCAACCGTCTTTGAATTTGGACAAGTCTAAAATTGTGCCGTCTGGTAATCAATTAACATAACAGATGATTTATATATCATTCAGGTAGTCAACTAAGGACAAGAGATGTTGTACAGGAAGCTACAGGAAATGGCCGAATCTGTCAGATGAATCGAGAACAAACAAAACCCTGCTTCAGACAAGGCTGCTACACTTGGTCAGTGTCCGAATGGTCGCCTTGTGCAAGTCAGGAGGGGGTTTGTGGGTATGGTACGCAGATACGAAACATTTCATGTGTTGGTGATCGAGGGATAGCTGTAAATACGTCAAACTGTGAGCCTGACCTAGATATCATTGTACTTCAGGTAAGAAATAAAGACAATGAAGAGATTTGAATACTAGGAATTAGTGAATGGTTATTTTAATAATTACTTATGATTGTAATGTCACCTACAACAAGGTTTGATATGCACCAATTTCTTAGAAATAATACTAAGACTTAAGTTTCAGAGAAATTGCATAATACAGTTGACACTCGTTATCTCAACATCGGATGAGTCGAAATTCCGCTTAAGTCGAAGTGAAAGTCATGTCCCATCCTCAAAATATGGATATCAAAATGTTTAATCAAAATAATTCCGAAACAAATAAAGCCATTGAAATTTAGTAGGAAAAGGATAGAAATGTTCGTTTCAAGCAATTTTTTTCCTTTTCCTACTATATTTCAATCATGGACACGTATGATGCCCATCAAAAATTGTTAAAAAATATTTTCATGGAAAATAATCAAAATTGGATGAGTCGAACTCCGGATATGTCGAGGTATTTTGACTGCCCCTCTGACTTCGACACAACGAGTGTCGACTGTATTTGTCTTTTAACCAGGTATTGTTTATTGTTATTGAGGCACATAGGTCAAGGTTACCGTCATTTTCATTTGGAAATTCTGTAAATGATCTGAATGTTTCTAATTGTAAAGATGTGACAAAGCACTTGTAGCTGGTATTTGTCCGCTTTGTGACGGTTGTTGTTTAGTTATCAGGTGGTTGATTTAATAAAAGTTGAATCATAGTAGGACATAATTTACTTCACAACAAAGTCTCTCCCATATTTACATTTCCGGGAACTCTGTTCTTTTAACCTTTTCCAAGTATCTCAATTTACATGCTATTCCAAGGTAAAACCTGTCAAAGTTCAGTAATTTCAAAGCTTCTGAAATTAAGGAAAGGCTTCTAGTCATAGCAAAGAAAACCTTGGGAGAAAAGAAGAAAATGCTTTTAATCAGCATTTTCTTCTTTTCTGTGAAGGATTTCAAAATGAAAATTCTGTAGTTATCAAATCCACAGCTTGGTTGGTTAAAGGGATAATTATACCAAGGAATTAAATAAAGAAAAGATTCTTGGATTGTCATTCTTTCTAAAACATTCTTTGCCTACAGCATTTAAAGATCTCTATTATATTAACCCTTTTCAAACAAGACCTGGTTCTTACACACATGATAAAAAAAAAGGATCAGGAAAATTTTTGGACAAAAGAAGAAAATGCTGATAAACCAGCATTTTCTCCTTTTGCCCAAATATTTTCTGTGCTACATTGTAAATAAATTCCATCTTTATCAAAGTCCATTTTCTCATCTCCAGCAGCTTTGAAATTTGCTCTGTCTAATTTTTTGCCATAATATTTGGGAAAGGATTTAAAATAATTCTCTGCAGCAGTTTAAGATCTCTATTATATTATCACCGTTCTTTGTTGAGTGTTTTTATAATTCTCTCCTATTTTATGTAATCTGAGACGAATTGTCTTTTTGCTAATTTTAGTTCATCTAATTTCGGAGGAGAACAAATATTCTTGTAGCCTCTGGCTGCTATCGCACCAAGGACTGTTGACATTTTAGCATTATTTTATCCCTGCAAAGCAAAATATTCTCCGATGTGTGCGTGGGTGGGGTGTATACTCTTATGATTCTGTCTGTCTGTCCATCTGTCCCTCTCTGTACAAAAAAGTAACAATTTTCGTGTAACAAAATACCCTTTTAATTTTCATTCAATAGGAATGAAACTTTATGTATTAGATAGAGTCTGTATAGTAGATTCAATGCGATATAAACGTTCAAAAAGTGCAGCCTTTGAACGTTTATGTCGCGTAGAATCTACTATACAGACTCTATCTGACTTAGTGTTCGTCAACCAATGAAAACATACACTCTTCAAACCACGCCTCAGACCGGAGCTACGATCAAGCGGATCTTACTTGATTTACATCATTTTCCCAAAAATTACATCATTTTCCCAAAAATATTACATCATTTTTAGCTCAACTTTTCGAAGAAAATGAGAGCTTATACTGTCACCCGGGCGTCGGCGTTGGCGTTTCAACAAAGGTTAAAGTTTTTTCAAACATCTGTTTCTACTTATGCTATAATGCTCTGAAACTTTGCACATGCTTTTGTGACCATAATATTAGCCTCTAGGCAAAGATTCATTACTCTCACATTTAATTTACTTGAATTTTAACCTTTTTTGACTTAGAAATTCTGGGTTAGGCAACTTAGAAAAGTCAAGCGTGCTTTCTTATGGACAGCTCTTGTTCATAACTGCACAGGAAACGGGGGCGTGGCTATGTATAAACTGACTGGCAGTGTGTTTATGTGAAATATAGCTCCGAAATTTTCAAATCAGCAATTTCATTGGTCCAAAAACTACGACAAACACTAAACAAATATTGATCAGATGATGAAGTTTTGGAAGAAACAATTTCTGTGTTTCAACTCCGCCTCATGGTTCGGGAATTACCTCCCCATAAACTTAGACATCATTTCTTCTGCATAACATAAAATACTGAAAATAATTGTGTCCTGCGAAAAAGTTCATTTAACGCTTTCCCAAACAAGACCTGGTTTTGACGTCCCTAATATAAAAGGCTTGGGAAAACATTGAAACAAAAGAAGAAACTGCTGATAACCAGCAGTTTCTCCTTTTGTCTCAATATTTTCTGTGCCATATTTTACACAAATCGTATCTTTTATAACGCCCGTTTTGTCATTTGTGGCAGTTTTTGAAGTGGATCAATCTAAACTTTTGCCGTTTGGGAAAGGGTTAAGTTCAAGAACTTTTTCACAGGGGTAGTTATCTGTCAATAGAGATTAAATTGAATACAGAAAAATGATCATGTGTTGAAGTTTTGCAGAACAATTTTCATGTGTCGACTATCCCTGGTTTTGGAATTTTTCCCTTGAACTCAAAATATTCATTATCTTTACCTACCCATATGCTAGGATTTTTGTGTCTCAAACTCTGAAAGCATTTGTGGGTGTATTAACCCTTTCCCAATCAATAATTTGGGGGGGGGGGGGGTGTCCAATTTGAAAGCTGTTTCAGATGACAAATTTGGTAGTGGAAAAGGTTTGAATTGTGTACAATGAAGCATAGAAAATATTGAGACAAAAGGAGAAACTGCTGATTATCAGCAGTTTCTTCTTTCGTCTCAATGTTTTATGGAGCCGTTTCTGTCAAGGATGTCAATACCCAATCTTGTTGGGGAAAAGGTTATTAGTCACATTCTGTGACAAGCTCTTGTTATTATATTCTTCAAATTATAATAAAATCATTGCTTATTTATTCCACAGACAGAGCAATCTTGTAAGATGCCATGTCCAGGAGAGTGTATTGTTACGGAGTGGACAGAATGGAATGAATGTTATATCAACTGTAAAGACTTCCAACAAGGACGTAAGTATTTTATTGCCTCCGTATCGAAAGATTGGGGGCTCATTATTTTACTCTTGTCTGTCTGTCTGTTTGTCCGTCCGTCTGTCCAAAAACTTAACAAACTTATTATTTGCCTTTTCTCCAAAAGTATTTGACATACAAAGCTCAAATTTGATGTAACATCCTTTCAATGATATCTAGAATATCTATCAGTTTCATGCAATATGACCTTCCCCAAGGTTATACGTTAACCCTTATCAACCCTTTATACGAAAACTTAACATTTTGATTTTAAAAAATGGTCATTTCGGGGGCATTCGTGTTTCACAATCACATCTCGTTTGTCAAAACTTTTAAGATTCTTGGATTCATGTAATCAACAGTCTTTTAACCCATTTCCAAACAGCAAATTTCCAAATTCAAAGATGACAATTTCATGTGGACGAAATTTAAAGGATAACACTTAACATCTTACAAATTTTCAGAGAACTTCGTGCAAAAAATAAATATATATTATGAAAATATGGCCTTTAAATTGCATCTATGCCAAATCTTAGCTTTCTATCTTGTGTATTGGCTAGGATGTTGACGGATTTAAAACCCCATATGTTTTATTATTATAATTTTTATCCCCCCGACAAAAAATCATGGGGTTTTTAAATCCGTCGACATCTAAGCCAATACACAAGGCAGAAAGCTAAGATTTGGCATATATGCAATTTAAAGACCATATTTTAATAATATATATTTATTTTTTTGTACGAAGTTCTCGGAATATTTGCAAGATGTTAAGTGTTATTCCCCCTTTAAGATTTTTGGTTATTTTGGGTAGAAAACATTGTGGGAAATGGAGAAATTGCTTGTCACAATTGTATTTGTCCTTTTGGCAACAGTTCTATGTTCAATTATAAGAGGATCCTGACCAAAGCTAAAGTGATGTTTATACTCTAAAAAGGTAGACTTCAGCAGCCAATTATTAAGGCCCAGAATGCCCAGAAAAGTAATGGATAAGTAATTGGGTGAGGAACAGAAAAATTTTGCATAATTTTGTTAGAGACAAAGTAGCTGCTGGCATCTTCTAGATATTGGATTTTAATTTGTAAGCCCTCATGTTTTTGTTTCAAGGCTGCATTTTATATTGACTGATGAGAATTTTCTGTGGCTTATTGACATTAATCTTTTCTTCAACGAAAAAGTTTAACCCATTACCACACAATGACTCTTTTTTACTCCCCACAAAACAATGGCAATGGAAAACATTGTTGAAAATGAAGAAATTGCTTGTGACAAGCAATTTCTTCATTTTCAACAATGTTTTCCATCCAAAATGACATAGAAATTAAAAATTCTATTCACTTGAAATTGTCGTCTGCATGATAATTCAATTTGGACTGCCTTAAAATTTTGTTGTTTGGTAATGGGTTAAGTTGACCCAAAATCAAAATAACATGTTGCAGAAGACGAAACAAATATTTTTGAAGAAAAGAAATCTATCTCTTGAAACACATAAAACTTTTCAGGGGAAAAGGAGAAATGTTTTCTTATTTGGATTTTCTGGTTTTCCATCAGGAGTTTTTAAACTAATATTCTGTAATGTCATCAAAATCAAGGCTTGTTTGGGAAAGGGATAATACAGATATATGATACATAGTGTTGCATTTGCATAGTGTTGCATTTGCATTATGCTTTGTTTGTTTGGTTTTTTTTGCCCGTAAATCAAATTTAACACATTTACAGACTGAATTCTATTGAAGTTGACAAAAGGTAACAAAAAAAATTATCCCATTACCATGATGAGATAGCAAACTTTTAGACTGGACCATATTGAAAGAAGTGCTGGCATTATAACACAGGGGTTACTGTTTGATACATTGCATAAACCCCCGTCTTTCAGATGAGACTTTGAATCAAGTGCCCTTGTCCATAAGATCTTAGGGACCTTAAAGTGATATTGTCCGTGTAAATGCAAAACCTCATATGTTGATTTTTGCGATTTTCAAAGTAAAACATTGTGTGTCCAGTTAAGACAATTCTTGCAGGTTTTGAGATATTTTAATGATTAGTATTAATGACACATTATTAGTGAACAGTATGTCCACATATCAAGTAAAACCTTTCAGTTTAGTAAAAGTTATTACACTTTTTTCCTTCCACTTTAAAATCTTCCAAAAACGATATACGAGGTTTTGCATTTACAACAACGATATGAATCTATATTTCTTCATCTAACAGATTACACTAGGGGCGTACAAAGCAGATCTCGGTCAATTCTAGCCTACTCTCAGATGAACAATCCACCTTGTCCGGACCAGCTGTGGGAAAGTCGGCCCTGTGAGGCATCACGATGTTTTACGTTTAAATGGCGGACTTCTAACTGGACGATTCAGGGCGACAATGAAGTAAGGGAAGTCTGGTGTGAACGGTCGGATGGCATGAATGTGACCGGTAAGTCTGTCAATATTGTGATGTTTGTCACTGGCTTAGCAAGCAGAAATTAAAGCGTACGCAAAATAAATGTGTAAGGTAGCAATGGAGGCAAAAAGCGCAGATCAGGGTGGATGCCGTAGGTGGATATCCCCTTACTGCTGGGGCAGGTCTGGAGGTAGGGCATCTCCGAGGAAAATTTTGCAGTGTAGATGCTTCCGAAATAAATTCCAAATACCCACCAGGAACCATGAATTACCATTGTCATGTTTCCTGGCTCCTGGTGAGTATTTGGCATATATTTTAATGGTGCTTATTTCAAGGGGCAAAAAAACAAAAATCCACATTTTTTACAGTTTTTTGTGACATACACAACTGCGCACTGGTTGCTATGCTTATGTTTGTGATGCATAGACTGACTTTTGGAAATATAACGTCGGTGCTATGACAAAATTGCGTAACAAATTAGTTACGCAATTTTGTCATTTTTTTTTATAAATGCTTTCTACGTAGTTTGTAGGAGCGCATATCCTGTCAAAACGGCGTTTCTCTACACCTATTAGAACCCTTTCAATTATCATGTGACAAAATTGCGTAACTCGATTTAGCTGACAAAAATGCGTTGTACAGAGAAAATTTATTTACATGAGAGTAATAAAAGGCTTAGAAATGGCATTCTCCTCTGTTTTTCTTCTACTTTGACCAATAAATGAACCGTAAGTTATGTTCAATTACCTTATTTTACCTTAAAGAGGCTGAATTGTTCATGTAGTTATTGAGTTACGCAATTTTGTCGGCACATTTTTTAAAGCGGTAAAAATGTTTTTTGCTCTCCTGAAAAAAATGGTTTTCGAGCAAAATTTCTATTACGCAATTTTGTCATAGCACCGACGATAAGCTGTAATATGATAAAATCTGGTCTCCTAGGCCTTAGTAGGTGAATGGTAAAAAGATGTTGGATTTGTAGTCTTGACCGTTAGAATCAAGTCGTGGCTTTGATGTACCTAATATATTATGTCTCCGAATTGAATCAACTTTATGATTGGTCAATCTATTTTGATTGACAGTTGGGATTTGTCACATGATTGTATTTGACACACAGACAAACTTGGGAATTAGTTAATATTCTGTCGTGAAAGCTTCATATCTTGTTACAGAGACCTCTTAACCATTTCCCAGCCAGCACAATAATCGATGAATCAGCGCAAAACAGTTGTAACTGCCTATATGTTTATAGGCAGTTACAACTGTTTCATGCTGAGCCATCGAATTGTAGAATAGTCAAAATTCAGGACTTTTTAGCTCGACTTTTCGAAGAAAATGAGAGCTTATACTGTCACCCGGGCGTCGTCGTCGGCGTTGGCGTCGGTGTTGCAACCAAGGTTAAAGTTTTTTCAAACATCAATAACTTCCATACTATCAAAGGGATTCAACCCAAACTTGGAATACTTATTTACCATCACACCCTCTACCTTACTACCAGGGTCCATGACCCTGGCTCCACTATATTTGGAGTTTTGCCCCCTTTATACTTAGCAACTTAGAAAGTTGAGCGCGCTGTCTTCGGACAGCTCTTGTTGGGAATGTCATCATTTTAGAATATATGGCAAATTATTTAACAGTCCTGGATTGAATAAATGATTTGATTGGTCAGTCTTTTTTGATTGACAACAAAGATTTGTCACATGATTCTATTTGACATACAGACTATCTTGGGAATTAGTTAATATTTTGATTGTGACAACATCGTATCTTGTTAGTCTTAACCCTTTTCCAGACGGCAAATTTTTTGGACTGTTCCAATTTGAAAGGTGTTGCAGACGACAGTTTCAAGTTGATGTAATTTTAAAAATATATTCATTTCGGGATAAAAACATTGTGGAAAATGAAATTGCTTGTCACAAGCAATTTCTTCATTTTCCACAATGTTTTTCAGAGCCATTTCTTATGTGGGAGTCAAAAGGCGTCACTATGCAGTAATGGGTTTTAACCCTTTTCCGGACAATGAAATTCTAGAATGGTCCAAATTCAGGACTTACTGGGAATATCATTGTTATAGAATGTCTGGAAGAAATATAACAGTCCTGGGCTGAATAAATTGTTTGATTGGTCAATCAGTTTTGATTGACAGTGGAGATTTGTCAAAAAATTGTTTTTGACACACAGACTGGCTTGGGAATTAGACAATAATAAATTTCGTCCCTTGACAGCCAGAAGTGGCTATCAGCAGTTTAAATTTAACTGCTGATAGCAACTTCTGGCTGTCAAGGGACGATATTTGGTTGTGACACCATCGCTGCTTTTCAACAAAAACCTCGTAACTGCAGCTTAAAATATGCTGCAGTTACAAGGTTTTTGTTGAAAATTGACGATATTTGTGACGGAGTGACATCATATTCAATATTTACTGGTACTTGTCTCATTACTAGAGGCCAAAACTATTGACTTGTTCAATTTTAAAAATGATAAAGAAAATTGTTTCAAATGAATGGAATTTTATGGTTGTTACATCTTTTGGGGTAAAAAGCATTGTGGGAAATGAAAAAATTGCAATCTCTTCATTCCACAAAGTTTTAAAAAGCCTTTCACTTGTGGGGTGTTAAAACCTGTCAATGTGTTGTAATGGGTTGTATATAGCATTATGTGTCATGTAGTAGCAAAAAAAATAACTACTGAAGAGAACAAAAGAGGCATCATGCTTATCAACTATTTTCTTGATTTCCCCTTATGTTCTCCAAAGTCTGTTTTCTTTATGTCATGAAATCCATAACCAGGTATTGTCATAAAAGCTTTTCAGCATGAACAGAAAAAGATACAAGTTTTTGCCTCTTACACAATTTCTTCCTCACCTAAAGTTATGCTATATTTCCTGATTAGCAACATACATTGTCACAGGTGATTAACCTGGCATGAATTATCTTGATGATATTACCCAATGTGGGATGATGATGTACGTTGATAGATGTAATGCTATGGAATTTACTTTGTAATCTGGGCAAGGGTCAATCTATTCACAAACAATATCAGAGGCAAGAAAAGATGCAAGTTTTTACCTCTACTTCCATTGCTTCCTCACCTAAAGTGATGCTATATTTCCTGATTAGTGACATACATTGTCAAACATGATTAACTTGACACAAATTATCTTGAGGATATTACCTGACTTGTGATGATATACGCTGATAAGTAAGGTGCAGAGGAATTTGCTGTCTTATCTTATACAATGATGACTCATTATTAGCTCATCTAAGAATGTCTTGCATTTTCTGTTCTATTCCAATAATTGAATTACATGTACACAAATGCTACTTATGCATTGTTGATGAAAATCACCAATGGTTATCACAAGACTACAATTTCTTCTTATTTTAGAAACTTAGTAACATGTGATTTACAATGCAAAATTTCAAACATAATCCTTGAAATTGGTTGTGTTGGATGATTGGAAACTTAAGAAATAGGTATGCATGTAACCACGCTACTAAGAGCTTTAACTGCATAGCTAAATACAGAGAGCCCAGTGACCTGCATCAGTACAAGGTACCCTAACAGATTCACCTTACTCTAATTTTGTTTGTCCAGATCCAAGAAATGCAAGGAACAGACTGATAATTATGTACAACAGCCATTGCAAAATAATGTAGCATCAAAAATCATTCAAAAAATCAAGCCTGTATCCTTAAAACAATGTTATAACAAAGGTTCTGACTGCATTATTTTATACAGAATATTGCACGGTTTGTAAAGAATCTTTTCTCCTAAGTTTCGTGATAATAGCTTAGTGAGAAAGTCCCGGAGGCTCGTCTGTCATAGACATTTTGTGCAAAATTGCAGATATTCCGATATTTTTGTCACAAATGCTAGCGGGTATTTAACTTGACAATGCAGCTTCCTCAAAATAACAGCAGGGAGGTGCTATGATTCGGAAGAAAAAACATCGTAAAGTAGATTAAGAGCTTAAAATGATGTTTTTGTAGAATTACAGATATGACAATTTTGAAATGCTACTGGGTATTTAACTTTGTTATTAGAAGTTTCTGAAAATAACAGGACGGAAATTAAGATACCTTCAAATATGGATTAGTTTGTTCCAAATTACAGTTCATTTAGAAGGGGGCAATAATATTCAGTAGGAACAGGGCTAGGGAAGTTGGCCAAAATGTGGAATTTTCCCTATTTTACACTGAATATTTAAGGAAACTCAAATTTAGCCCCTCTTATATTCAGACAGTAGCTGGGACATGGGATTTAGCACCCCCCACCCCACCCCCATCCCCATATAATTGCTAATTCTTACGGGCTTGAATATTACGCACCTGTTGACCCAACAGGAATGTGATAGATTGATATCTTCAGGCGCCATGTATGTAACGGACATATCAGTTGCAATGAAAGTATTGAACATGACATCCTATTGTTGCATTTCAACAAAAACCTTGTAACTGCAGCTTAAATTAAGCTGCAGTTACAAGGTTTTTGTTGAAAAATGACAATTATGTAGTTATTATTTAGCCTCCTTATTAATTAATTTTACACATAGAACTATAAGATTAACATTCACCTAGATAATGGATATCTATATGCACTATGTCTGTTCCGACATATCAGATGCAATAGTAGCATTGAACATGACACATATCGTCGGTGTAAATGCAAAACCTCGTATGTCGATTGTTGCGATTTTCAAAGTACAAACTTGTGTGCCCGGTTATGAACAATCCCAGGTGAAATGTTTACCATGGTTACCATGGTATTTCATTGTATTTGGCATCTGATCATGTTTTTTCATGATCAACTGTGAAAAAACATCAAATGCTATGGTAATACCATGGTCAGAGTTGCTACTACAACCATGTTAGACCATGGTTCTAAAGAGCTATCATGGTATGAAATGAAATACCATGGTCACCCATCTTACAAAGATCGTAACCATGGTCAACCATGGTCAAATCATATGTTAGAGCATGGTTTTACAGTGTTATCATGGTATGAAATGAAATACTATGGTCATCCATCTTACAAAGATCATAACCATGGTCAACCATGGTCAAATCATATGTTAGAGCACGGTTCTACAGAGTTATAATGGTATGAATGATAACCATGGTCACCCATCTTACAAAGATCACAACCATGGTCAACCATTGTCAAATCATGATGATGTCACTTCCTGTTTTGCTAATAAAATGGAGGGAACATGAGTTTGTTTGTTTGCAATTTTTCAAGTAATTGTTGATGTTTGTGATAATTTCAACCTGTGTACAGTAGTGAATTACATAAGAATATAGGAGTTTGCTTATTGAAAAGGTCAAGTAAGACAACACCTTAATTTTGGTGAGTAAATCTTTTGACTTTCAAATTCAAACAACACCCCACCCACATTTTTACATTGTAACCTATGATATATCCTTTCTTGGTGGGCTAAGAATAAACATGTATATTATCAATCATTTCACAACTGTTAGAAAAAAAGGCTCATGTTGCACTTAATCTTCTTAGGGCCATCATGGTGCACCAGAAATGAGGCATGGTAATGCACCATGCAAAAATTAACCTTGGTAACTTTTCTATGATTTAATATAACATGGTTTATCGTGTTTGACCATGGCCTACCATGGTCAAATCATAATGATGATGTCACTTCCTGTTTTGCTAAAAATGGAGGAAACATGAGTTTGTTTGTTTGCACTTTCTCAAAATGATGTTTGTGACAATTTCAATCTGTGTACAGTAGTGAATTAAATAAGAATACAGGAGTTTGCTTATTGAAAAGGCCAAGTAAGACAACACCTTAATTTTGGTGAGTAATCTTTTGACTTTCGAATTCAAATAACACCCCACCCACATTTTTACATGGTAACCTATGATATATCCTTTCTTGAAGGGCTAAGAATAAATATGTATATTATCAATCATTTCACAACTGCTAAAATTATTTTTAAGAAAAAGAAGGCTCATGTTGCACTTAACCTTCTTAGGACCAACATAGTGCACCAGAAAAGGGGCATGGTAATGCATCATACAAAATGGCTTTGGGGAAACACTCGATTAACCTTGGTAAGTTTTCTATGATTTAATATAACTTGGTTTATTGTGTTTGACCATGGCCTACCATGGCTTTTTATCAAGCTGGTAACATGGTATATCATGTTAATGTTGACCATGTTAGCGGCCATTTAACAAAACATGATAGACCATGGGTAAAGTAACATGGTCTACCATGTTTTCTTTAATATGGTCACCTATGTTTTGACCATGGTATATCATGGTGTGTTGACCATGGTAGCGGCCATTTAACAAAACATGGTAGACCATGGGTAAAGTAACATGGTCAACCATGTTTTCCTTATGGTCAACCATGTTCTGACCATGGTATATCATGGTGTGTTGACCATGGTAGCGGCCATTTAACAAAACATGGTAGACCATGGGTAAAGTAACATGGTCAACCATGTTTTCCTTATGGTCAACCATGTTCTGACCATGGTATATCATGGTGTGTTGACCATGGTAGCGGCCATTTAACAAAACATGGTAGTCCATGGTCAAACATGGTCCCTGGCCCATGATAGTTCATGTTATTTCATGGAAAACCATGATACATTTCACCTGGGATTCTTGCAGGTTTTGAGATATTTTTACTGATCAGTATTAATAACAAATCATTTGTGGACAATGTGTCCAAATTTCAAGTAAAACATTTCAGTTTTGGAAAAGTTATTACACTTTTTTTCTTCCCCTTTATAATTTTCCCAAAACGAGATACGAGGTTTTGCATTTACAACGACGATATATAGATAGTGCCCATAAGATGATTTCACATAGAACTGTAACAATATTCACTAAGATAATGGATATTCATCTGCACTAAGTCTGTCTGGACATATCAGTTGGAATGAAAACAATGAACATGACATATTGCTGCTTTTCAACAAAAACCTTGTAACTGCAGCTTAAAGCAAGCTGCAGTTAAGAGGTTTTTGTTGGAAAGCAACAACATGTAGATATCTTCCTTTAGTATTGCACCTAGACTTTTAACAACATTCACCTAGATAATGGGTATCCATCTGCACTAAGTCTGTTCAGACATATCAGTTGCGATGAAGCCATTGAACATGACATTTCACTGCTTTTCACCAAAAACCCTGTAACTGCAGCTTGAGGCAAGCTGCAGTTACAAGGTTTTTGTTGAAAAGCAGAAATATGTATAGATAGCACCATAAGTATGATTGCACATATAACTATAACAACATTCACCTAGATAATGGATACTCATCTGCTTTAAGTCTGCTTGGACGTATCAGTTATGACAGTAGCATTGAACATGACATGTGTACAGATAGCCTCCTTAGTATTGCACATAGACCTGTAACAACATTCACCTAGATAATGGATATTCATCTGCTCTTAGTCTGTTTGGACATATCAGTTGCAATAGAAGCATTGAACATGACATTATTTTGCATAAATACTCTGCTTAGTATTTCTAATATAGCTGTAACAAATCACCTGTATCAAATTTAGATAAATCAGTGCCTGTCCAGCATTATGCTTTGCTGATGCCTTTGGCATCAGTTTTGCCTACACTTTATTTTAGGTTGGCTGGGCCAGCGTTGTATATTGCTGTTTTTCTAAGAGAATCTCGTAACTGCAGCTTAAAACAAGCTGCAGTTAAGAGGTTTTCGTTGAAAAGCGACAATATGGTATTAAATAGTGTGAAAACCTGTACACTTTCTGTGCATTTAAATTTATCTTTGACATTAATTTTGGGTCTTGATGAGCATACTTTTCCATTACATATCACCAATATGATACAGAACATGTAATCATTGATGTGAAGCTAGATGCAGGTGCATGATAAGCCAAATGTATTATCTACATGTCTTAATAACACAGTAGCTGTCAATAGGTGTCTTGTCATAGTAATGGCTATTAGTTTTGAGCTAAAAATAGACTGAGTTTACCGTTATGCTTTGATAAACTGTTGGTGTTGTATAAATCTTGAAAAAAGCTGTAGTTACGAGATTTTATAACAACACCTACGAAATACTATTGTTTGTCCGAAATTACGTCATGCTTAACTGGATAAAATCGTTCCCAATTGGAGTCTCATGTATGAAACACGGAAAGTTTTAACAGTCATAACGTTCAGAAAGCATCTGTCTACGAGTTATAAAACAGTTACTGTTCTTGTAATGTCAGGCCAATAGGCTAATAAACGATACAATATTTGTACAAAAGGACATTGCACTGTTTACGAGGTTACAACTGCCTTAAGGAAAACAATGAGACTTTGTAAGGATTGACGAAGGACATTTCCATGTTGTGGTCTAATTTATTCCCCTGAGAGATTCTCTCTACAAGGTTTTCCAATCTTTCCTCCCTTATTCTGCAGAAATGATTAATTATGGAGGCAACTTTTTTTGCATCAGTAGTTTCTGTAGGGTTTCTTTGACCTATCTGGCCATGTAGGCTTATCTGAAACTAGCTTGGGCTCAAAAGCCTTATGGGGTCCTTTTCCAGATTCTAGCTCATATGTTTTTTAGCAACTGTAAGAACACTGGTGGTGAACTCGGCCAAAGCGTGGGACGTTTTTTGGCGATCATAGTATTCCGTCCGTGTTGTTATAAAATCTCGTAACTACGGCTTGTTGTTATAAAATCTCGTAACTACGGCTTCGATAAAGCCGTAGTTACGAGATTTTATAACAACACAGACGGTTTGTCAATACATATCGGTAAATCCGGTCTATTTTTAGGACAAGTTCATTAATATTAGAAAAACTATCCAATCAGATCTGGACAAGTTCATTAATATTAGAAAAACTATCCAATCAGATCTCTAAACTCACATTTAAACGCAAAATATCTGTACCTTGTTGTAGCAAAAAACGTCCCTCGCTTTGGCCGAATTCACCGCCAGTGAAGAAAGTAGTATGTATCTAAGTCAGTCTCTACTGATTGGTACTGGCTGATCTTGAAATATGGCTGTATAAATTGCCATTAGGACAGGGGACTTTTTTCCAGATCCTGGCTCATATAATTTCATGGGGGGGGGGGGGGGATTATTTCTTGACTGGAAGACTTCAAAAGAATTGAAGAAGAGGACATTTCCATGTTTAACTCATGTTTGTTCTTTTGAGAGGTTTTATCTACAAGATCTTCCAATCTGACTGAAAATTGCCCTCCTCAATAATGGCAACATCATTGATAACCTGATTTTTAGACATGGTTGCATTTCTTGGGTTTAGAATCAAAAGGAACAAGGCAAAACAATTTAGGCCATGTGGGGCAGTCATGGCTTTCATGACTTGAAATTTAAAAAAGAAATAAAAGATAATGACTTTAATTAGAAACAAAATTTTAGTTAGAAACTGTTGTCAGAAATGAAGAATTTGCTTGCAAAAAGCTATTTCTTCATCTAATCTTCCAAAATGTTTACTGAAAGCTTTGTCTTGTAGGTCATGAAAAGGTGTCATTTATGTGGGAATAGGTTAACCCTTTCCCAAACGGCAAAATTTTAGGGTGGTCCACTTCAAAAACTGACACAAATGACAAAAAGGAAGTTTTTAAAGATAGTATTTGTGTAAAATATGGCATAGAAAACATTGAGGCAAAAGGAGAAACTGCTGGTTATCAGCAGTTTCTTCTTTTGTTTCAATGTTTTCCCAAGCCTTTTCTATTAGGGACGTCAAAACCAGGTCTTGTTTGGGAATAGGTTAAAGAAGCAGAAAACTGCTAGGTGTAAGAGCAAAACGTCGGTGCTATGACAAAATGGCGTAATAGAAATTTTGCTCGAAAACCATTTTTTTCAGGAGAGCCAAAAACGTTTTTGCCGTTTTAAAAAATGTTAAAAAATATGCCGACAAAATTGCGTAACTCAATATTACTCTCATGTAAATTTGTCTACGTATAACGCATTTTTGTCAGCTAAATCGAGTTACGCAATTTTGTCACATGATAATTGAAAGGGTTCTAATAGGTGTAGAAAAACGCCGTTTTGACAGTATATGCGCTCCTACATACTTAGTAGAAAGCATTTATAAAAAAAAATGACAAAATTGCGTAACTAATTTGTTACGCCATTTTGTCATAGCACCAACGAAAACTTGTGTAAATTCATATGAACTTATTGCACTGTTTGCACTTGCCCATCTAAAAAGACAGGTCTATTTAGCAATTTTATTAGAAACTGCAAACTCTTTAAAATTTCTTTTTATTGGTTGACAGAAACAAAGTTAATGAACATTAATAGTAATATATTGCTTCATGCAACATACCAGGATTAATCTTTTTCCATACAAGACATGCTTTTGATGCTCCTAATAATCTTGGGTACACTTTGTGGCAAAAGAAGAAAATGTTATTGTAATAGCATTTTCTGTTTTTGCATCAATGTCTTCAAAGCTACATCAAATTATACTCAAATTCTGTTTTTATCAACACCTGTTTTTATCAACTCATGCAGATTAAAGATAGGGCCACCCTAAAGTTTTGGAAACAAAACATTAAAACTTGTTTCATGCATATAATATGTATATAGCTCACGATAAATGACCTGGCAGAGCATCTCATTCGATAAGCATGGACTGCGCTGACAGGTCATTTATCATGAGCTATTCATATTTCAACAGACAAAAAATGAAAGTTACAAAAGGCAAAATATTGACATGTCATGAGTACAGTGATCAGCCCCTGAAAAAATTCATTTAAGTTCAAGAACTGTTCTAGAAGTGCCATTTAACATTCTAGAACAGTTCCAGAACTAGAAATTCATTTTTGAACTTTTATTTGCAGGGGAAGTGTGATGCACTGAGAGAAAAGAAGAAAATGCTTGGTGTTATCTATAGTGTTTTTAGCGAGCCGGGACTTTATGTCCGGGGAGCTAATGCACTGGTGGTAAACAGAGAAACTAGCTCCAAAAAGAGGAAGTTGCATAGAGTGAAAATTTGTAGGTCATGAACACATTTCCTAAAATTATTTCTTTTAAAGCGAGTTTTTGAGAAATCCGGCGATGCTGTAATATGAAGAAATGGTCGAAGTTTGTTGTGCACGAGAGTATACGGTATTAGTAGCAGGGTTTTAATACAATCGTTGAAAAAAACTTTCAAAATCGAAAGTAAAGAAGTTTTTACTTTCGATCTTGAAATGTTTTTCAACGATTGTATTCAAACTCTGCTCACTAACACCGTATATTCTCGTGCACAACAAACTTCGAATATTTCTTCATATTACAGCATCGTCGGATTTTTCAAATATTTCTTCATATTACAGCATCGTCGGATTTTTCAAAAACTCTTTGTAAAAGAAATAATTGTAGAAAAAATGTGTTCGTGACCTACCTTTATTTACAGATTTTCGCTCTATGTAACTACCTCGTTAGAGGCCGGATGTCACGAGGAAACGAAATACCGTTGACTCTTTTTGGAGCTAGTTTCTCTGTTTACCACCCGTGTAATGTCACAGCCCTAGTGTCGGCGTCGGCGTCCCGTCCCGTCCCGTCCCGTCGCGTCTTCACTTGAAAAACTTTAACCTGGTCTATATTTCAGGCACTATTAGAGATACAGCCTTGATATTTCATACATAGATACATCTCGACAAGACCTTTCATTTGGGACCATGAACTTTGACCTTGTGACCTTGACCTTGGAGTTTGACCTACTTTTGAAAAACTTTAACCTGGCCTATATCTCAGGCACTATTAGAGATACAGCCTTGATATTTCATACATAGATACATCTCGACAAGACCTTTCATTTGGGACCATGACCTTTGACCTTGTGACCTTGACCTTGGAGTTTGACCTACTTTTGAAAAACTTTAACCTGGCCTATATATCAGGCACTATTAGAGATACAGCCTTGATATTTCATACATAGATACATCTCGACAAGACCTTTCATTTGGGACCATGACATTTGACCTTGTGACCTTGACCTTGGAGTTTGAAATACTTTTGAAAAATATTGCTATTTTTGTGACAAGGTCCCGTATAGGCGAGCTACGTTGTCCGCGGACAACTCTTGTTTTTATTTTTTCAAAGCATTTTCAACTATGCACATGCGACTAGATATTTGGTAGCTAGGAAGGTTTAAATCACTAATTGGAAATAACAGGAATGAAATTGCAGGCAAATAGGAGATGACTGTCATGGGAAAAGGATAATGAATGCAAGATATTCACATAAAAAGCCGAGATATACTACTTGACTCTTTCCAAAGCAACAAAAAATAGACTGTTCCAGGCCCGTAGGAAGCAATTTCATATTGGGGGAGGGGGGGCAGACATCCTTTAATTTTCCACTGGAATCCGGGACATTGGATGAACAATTTCCGGGATTTGCGATGTTTTTACGGGACTCATCCAGTCGCCGCCCCCCACCCCCGCCGTCGTCGCTCGCTAGCTCCCCCCCCCTTTCCGCTCTTTCTTCCTTCGCACGGCACACTTTTTTGTTTTATTTTAGATCTAGTAGATTCCCGATTGAGGTGGATTCAATGTAGAAAATGGTGCATTCAGTAATTTGTCATCACTAAACACAACTCGGTCGTAAAATGGTAGATTCTACAAAATGCGAAATGTCATGGAAATGTCTGCCCATGATCATTCATCGCATAGATCTAGATAAATTCCCGTAAATTTTATCAAACGCAAGCTTTTGGCAGCTATGTTCTTTTACAGAATGAAAAAATACCTTGTCGGCTTTTAAATCCGTGTATAACAAAATCCAATCTCTTGTTTGGGATAGAGTTAGCGGTCGGAATAATGTTCGGACGTTTGATTTCAAAAGGATTTAACTATGGTGCGAAAATGCGATATTTACTCGGTTACTGCATGAAGAAGCGGTGGGAAAAAAGTGTTTCCAAATATAGTTGCTACACGCGGGGCTTTTGATGTTTGAAAGACGCGGCGACATCTGTCGGTGACCTTTATGTCGGGTGACCTCGGTGAACTTGAAAAGTCACGCGCGCAAGCTTTGTAACACGTCAATCAATCTTTCGAATGCAGCTTAGGGGCGGAGCAAACTTTTTTCTGAGACACTATTGGTTTGATTTCCAGTCAATCGATTAGGAATCATGCGGTCGTTCATCCGTAACTTTAAAGTGACGTAGCTATAACTTATTATGTCTGCAGTTAAGAGATTTTGGAAGGGAACGGGATATTATAGAACCTCATAGTTTGAGTTTATAGGGGGGTTTTACGCCGTTTTCAACTGCGAGGGTCATATCGCGGTGGCCTCATAGTTTGAATATCAAAATAGAGAATGGAATTTACTATTTCCCTTCCAAAGAAGGTAGATCTACTTATTATCAGTTTCATTTTCGTACGCATGAGTTATTTAATATTCAATCAAAGCCTTTTTTATTTTGCTGAACTTGACTTGTTATTTTCCGAGATTGTTACCAGTTTTGGCGTGTCAATACATCTCGTAACCAAACACGTATTTTAATGCAGTTCGTATTGTGCATCCAAATTAACCCGGGACAACTTAATTTTCGTGTGCAAAGTCCGTTAGTTGATCGTCTTAACAAAACATTGGCGAAGAGGGGTCATTACATATGCAGACGTCCCGGGTTAATCTTGCTGGACAATAAAGATATTACAATTTATCAACATCATACAACAAACTGCCATTGTCTTCTGAGCCACGCCAAATAAACCGCTATACAGGGTAATTAATAGTCCGATTATCGATTTTTGTCTATCAATTTAGGGTCAGCGTGTATGTTATTAACAGCTGCTGTCAACTTTACACTCGATTAGCATAACTTTTGAAAGTTAACCCTTTACTTGAAATTTCTGTACACTTATAGTGCATGATCGGGAATGGAAGATTTCCGGGACATTTGCTTTATGTACGGGACGCCGGGACGGCATATCGATTTCCGGGACGGTCCCGGACGTTCCGGGACGTATGGAATGTATGGGGGGGGCTAAAGCCCTTGTCCTGAATATTGGAGGGGGGCTAATTTGGATTTTTCCAAATTTTTCAGTGTAAAATTTTAAAATATCGGCATTTTTGGCCAACATTGGGGGGGGGGGGCTTAGCCCCCCTGTTCCTACGGGCCTGTGTTTGATATGAAAGTTGTTGCTGATGACAATGATAAATGGAAGCTGATTAAGAAAGAAATAGTGTACAGTATGACAAAGGAAATATTAAGGCAAATGGAGAAAATGCAATATTTTCTCCTTTTTACTTAATATTTTTCCAAGCTTTTTATAACAGGGACTTCAAACCCTGGTCTTGTTTGTGAAATGGCTATGGAGAAATGATCTTCATGAAATGCTTGTAACTTCAAAACTATTTAGTGACATTTTCAGAATTTTGTCATTACTGTAAATTGAATGCTAGGTATTCAAATAAAACTGAGCCTCAGCAGGGAAAATATTGTTTCATTGAACGGATATATAGATACTGCAAGACTTGAGATCGTAGATATACATGTAGTCCTGAATAGTCAAGGAAACCAAAAAAGTAATGAATACAGAATAACATGTAACTTTGTGAAAAGGGATAACAAATATAGTTCCTAGTTATTCACATAATAGCAGGGAAAAGGGAACATGTTATTTCATCAAATATTACAACATAAGTGGCGACCATTGTAACTGAAGGGGACATTTATGGTTCTATAGTTTATAAAGATTAATATATCGGTGACAAAAACAAGTTTAGCTTGACCGAAAATACTCTTAACCCTTTCCCAAACGACAAAATTTAAGGGTGATCCACTTCATAAACTGCCACAAATGACAAAATGGATGAAATTAAAGATAAAATTTGTGTAAAATATGGCATAGAAAATATTGAGACAAAAGGAGAAACTGCTGGTTATCAGCAGTTTCTTCTTTTGTTTCAATATTTTCCCAAGCTTTTTCTATTAGGGGCGTCAAAACCAGGTCTTGTTTGGGAAAGGGTTAAGATTAATTTCTTACCCGACAGACGTCCAATGTAAATCATTTTGTTATGGACTTTTAATTCGTAATAAACTTTGGATTTTATTCTGTACAATGGAAAACCAGTATTACAAGGTAGGAATGATTTTATACAAATTATGTATGATACATCATTTTCTTATTTTCCCTCAATGTTTTCCATTTCTATCAGACAGACTGTTAGAGTAAATTTCGTCATTTTGTTATCGCCTTATAAATTGTAATAAACATCAGATTTGATTCTTTACAATGGAAAACCTAGTATCACACCGTAGGGTTGAATTTGTACAGATTATGATAGACAACAATTTCTTTTTTTTTCCTCAATGTTTTCAATTTAAATCAGACATGTGACCATTAGTGTAAATTATTTTGTTATATGACTTTGTAAATTTTTGTAAATATCAGATTTTATTCTTTACAATAGGGAACGATTTTATCTGGTTAACAGTGACATAATTTCTGACAAATAATAGTATTTCCGTAGGTGTTGTTATAAAATCTTGTAACTACGGCTTGAATCAAGCCTTAGTTACAAGATTTTAAAACAACAACAATTAATGGCTTATCAAAACATAATGGTAAACCGAGTCTATTTTTAGCACAAAATTCTTTGCTATAGAAAACCAGTATTACAAGGTACAGATAATTCTATACAAATTATGATTTGTGAAATTTGATGTCTTCTTTTCATCATTGGGTGCTTTTTAAGTGTCATCTTTCCTTTTTATGCAGAATTAATAAATTTGCTTCTATACAATGCTTAAAACCCATACATGACAACAAAACTAAAGATGATATTAGATTATTTTGAAATAGAATCTGTTGCACATGAAAATATAAATGATCAAGTTAGGAATTGATGCGGATAAGAGATGATATGTTACATCTGCAAAAGAAACTCTGTAACTTAGTAAGTGGAAAACTTTGCGGGAAAAGAAGGCTATGTTGTATTAGAAAGCATTTTCTTTCAGGCCCATAGGAACAGGAGGGCTTAGCCCCCAAAGTTAGCCAAAAATGCTGAACTTTCCATATTTTACACTGAAAACTTACGGAAAATCCAATCCCCCCCCCCCCCCCAATATTCAGACACAGGGGCTCACCCAATATGAAATTGCTTCCTACCTACAGGCCTAGCTGTCTTTAGCTTGGATATTAAGTTTTCCAAAGAATTTTCTGTTAGGTGCGTTGAAATGCTTCGTTGCTTGGGAAAATGTTGGGAAAAGTCAAGGAAAAAAGATTTATTAAAGAGTGATCATTCATACAGACAGTGTAACAATCAAAATCTCATCCTAGATTGTATCTTCTCTTAACCCATTCCCAAACAAGACCTAGTTGTGATGTCCCTAAAACAAAAGACTTGGGAAAAACATTCATGCAAAAGAAGGAAATGCAGATTATCAACATTTTCTCCGTTTGCCTAAAATTTTGCCTTGCTTTATTGTACACAAACTCTAACTCTATCAACATAAATTGCAGCAGCTTTCGAAAAGGATCATCCTCATATTTTGCAGTTTGGGAAAGGGTTAACTCTTTCCCAAACAACAAAATTGTAGGGTGATCCACTTCAAAAACTGCCACAAATGACAAAATAGACTTTATCAAAGATAGGATTTGTGTAAAATATGACAAAGAAAATATTGAGGCAAAAGGAGAAACTGCTGATTATCATGGGTCATATACCTTAAGACCAGATAGACTGCATGTATATTCAGGATGATCTAATTCTATGCTGCCTGCCTTATATCCTAAAGCAGCAATAATAATGGCAACAGATTTTGTGCTAAAAATAGACCAGGTTAAACGTTATGTTTTGATAAACCGTCAGTGTTGTTATAAAACCTCATAACTACGGCTTGAATCAAGCCGTAGTTACGAGATTTTATAACAACACCCACAAAATACTATTTATTTGTTTGTCCGAAAATACGTCACGGTTATACCTCACGATGAATGACCTGGCAGAGCAACCCATGCTAATCGAACGAGATGCTCTGCCAGGTCATTTATCGTGAGGTATAATAGGATAAAATCGTTCCCTATTCAGTATCACAATGACAAGAGATGAATGATTATATAGTTTGCTAATATTTTTCTTGTGTTCTCCATTAACCCTTTCACTGCCAAATATTTTTTTCGGACGTGTTTCTCACTGCTGAATTAATTCGAAGAAATTTCCAAGAATCGATACCCTGTACACAAAAACATGCATAACTTTTGACTCATTTGATGGATTCCTTTCAAATGTTCAGCACATACAGACAAATGAAGCACCTATATGTGACCAAAATTTAAAGGTAATTTATGAAATGACAATATTTTTTTTCTTTTTTATGTTGTGGATACTCTTATACTTGGCCCCCATAAATTTGTCGACTAAAGTCGCCTATGGCAGGGACCCCCTATAGTCGACAAAAGTCGCCTATTGCAGTGAAAGGGTTAACAAATAAAGGAGGTGGTATTATTTTTCTCTACTAGCTCCATTGTCATGGAAATGAGGAGAAAATTACCATATATGAGCGTTTGTTTGTCATAAGACATAAACGATGGTTGAATTAACTGATGGACTGCCTTTTTAAACCATTACCAGACGGCAAGGTTTTAGACTTGTCCAAGGTTTTAGACTTGTCCAGCTGTGGCCATGGCGCAGTTGGTAGCACATCTGCCTCTCATTCGAGAGGTCCCGGGTTCTATACCAAGCAGCAGCAAATAGGTCCCTTTCTGACAAAAATGTCAGCAATCAATGGTTTGATATCGTGAACCTATGTTGGGGAGCAGCTGGAGGCTCGGTAAGGGTGTTGGGATAGTTCTTGTCTAAGAAACAACAGGAATCCATGGTTAGGTGCTCCAGCAGCTGTGATATGACCATAGCAGTTGAAAACGGTGTAAAACTCCAATGAACCAAACTAGACTTGTCCAAATTTTAAGATGTTACGTACAACAATATCAAGTGAATGAAATGTTACTTTTTGGTCTTTCTGTGTAGAAAATATAAGTGCAGGGAATGAAGAAATTGTCACAAGCAATTTCTTCAATTTCTATGATTTCTCAAGCCTTTATCTCATGTGGCATCAAAATGTGTCAGAATTATGAAGGAATGGGTTTACTTTGCTCTTTGTATATCGATAAGCAAATGAGCTGGGATCTGGAAAAAACATCCCTTATGGTAATTTTAAAAATTGAGTTTCAAGATCAGCCTGTTCTCAAATGCAGTCCAATATACATCCATGCTGCTCTCTTGAAGTTACTACAGGTCATGAAGAAGCTATTAGAGAACAACATGGATCCTGGTCAGACTGTGCGTATGCACAGGCTGACCTGGATCTATGTTGGGCTCAAAAGCTTTAAGGGACGTTTTTCCAGATCCTGGCTCAAATGTTTTGTCTTTCTTTTCACCATTTTCTCCTGAACGATTCCTGGTTTTGTACTTTATAGTGAATAACTTGGGGTGAATGTCCACAAAATGTAGCTGATAGTGCTGTAGAAAACATTGAAGCAAGGGAAAGAAATGCTGATAATTAATATTTTCTTCATTTCTTTCAATAATATGAACAAAATTGAATAAAAGTTTTTTTTATAGTAATTCTGAGTTATTTTCTCTTAATTTTTTGGACATCTTTAAATTTTGTGAGGCATTGCTCAAATTACCGCTCAATGTCATTAAACTTAAAACTATTGCGGAAATGGAAAAGATATTGGGTTAATTAGGAACAGAAAACAGTTATATAACAAACAGATCACTTTCTGCTAACTTTGATGTTGGAGTTAGTTTATTTGCTTCAATGTGGCATGATTTGATCTTGAGCCATAATGTTCTTCAGATTTTAAGAGCTGTTCGTAATAACTTTTGTCTACTTTAATATATGTTGTCAAACAGAATGCCAAATGAAAAATTCCTACTGCAATGAATTGTAAGAGAAAGGTGCAAATTGTTATAAGTGCATACCTTTTGCTTGACATGAATTTGGCTGAGGAAACAGTTTTTGACACTTTCATGAAAGGTGTTTAGATTCTTTTCATCACATTGGCAACATTATGCTCAAATGATTTGCTGGAATTTGTGCAAATTCCTTGAAAGTATGCCTTACTTAGAGTTTCTCTGCTCTCATGTATTAACCTTTTCACAAACAAGACCTGGTTTTGATGCCCATAACCCTATCCCAAACAAGACCTGGTTTTGACGTCTCTTATAGAAATGGCTTTGGAAAACATTGAGACAAAAGAAGAAACTGCTGAGAACCAGCAGTTTCTCTTTTTGCCTCAATATTTTCTATGTTATATTTTACACAAATTCAACCTTAATCAACATCTATTTTGGCGTCTTTAGTAGATTTTAAATTGGAACCCCCTAAAATTTTGCCGTTTGGGAAAGAGTTAACAGAGCTTAGGCTTGGGAAAACATTGAGGCAAAAGAAGAAAATGCTGATAACCAATATGATGTCTCAATATTTTGCAAGCTGTATCATACTCAAAACCTGTTTTCAATCTTCATTTTGTGGTCTGGAACAGCTTTCAAATTAGACCACCAAGGAATTTTGTTGTATGGCAAAGGGTTAAAGAGAAGTTGAAAAGGCAAGGCAAAATTAAGCTTCCTCAAAAATCCTCATTTCGCATTTATGAAATGATATATGTCTTTGATTAATTTGTTATTAACTTGTATACATAATTCAGTACGACATATTGAATGACTTTATTGAAATCATGGCTTCAATACATACAAATCATGTCTAGCTATAGATGCATGTCATATTTCTTTCTCAACAAGGTTTTGTTGTTTAAATTAATTATTAGCCAATGCTGAGAGCAAAAGAAAATTAAATGCATTGTATGTATAGGTTACGAAATAAAGCAATGAATACCTTGAAGATAAAGAAGGTTTGCCCTTTTACTGATCTTCACTTAATTTCTGCTACTTGACATATTTTAATATGTGTGCCTTATTGTGTATTACTTTTTCTAGCAGTTTAAACACAAAATTTTGTCGAAGCTACCTATTGTTCATCCAAGGGGTAGCTTTAATCTAGTTATAGGAGGAAAGGTGGTCAGGGCAATTCAGTTGTGTCTCAAGATTAAGTGGATACAGGCCATAGTATGATATGAACCCATGTTGATTGACATCCCTTGATTGGTAGATTCCAAGATTAGGCATTATCGACTGGACGGATCAAGCTTACACAGCTCATCCTTTGGCAGTGGATTATCACTTCCAAATGCATGTACCACCATTGTGAAATTATGTGGGCACATGCTAGCAACAAGTTAACCTTTGTCATGAGGAATTAACCCTTTCCCAAACAAGACCTGGCCCCAGTTTCTCGAAAAAACTTAAGTACCTTCTCATGCTCGAATCTGAGCACCGTGCTCAAATCGCACGAAATCCACATGAACTTCAATCGAATACCCTTCAACGTTGGAGAGTATTCCTTTGAAGTTGAGCATATTCTCATGAGTATATACTTAAGTTTATTCAAGAAGCCGGGGCCTGGTTTTGACGTCCCTAATAGAATTGCCTTTGGAATAAAGTGAAACAAAAGAAGAAACTGCTGCATGATAACCAGCAGTTTCTCCTTTTGTCTCAATATTTTCTATGCCATATTTTACACGAATTCTATCTTTCATAACATCTAATTTGGCATTTCTGGCAGTTCACCCTAAAATTTTGTTGTTTTGGAAAGGGTTAAAAGGAAAGAGTAGTGAAGATAAGATTGTGCATAAATTGTGTGCAGACTGATCTTTTTCTATGCTCCCTACCAAATCCACCAAAGTAGGCCTATTCCATGATCAGCATGACAATGACCAGATGGCAAAATTTTGGTCCATTCCAAATTCAAAGATGGTGCAGACGACAACTTCAAGTGCATGGAATTTTACTTTTTTTGTTGTTTTTGTTTGGAAAACATTGTGGGAAATGAAGAAATTGCTTGTCACAAGCAATTTCTTCATTTTCCACAATGTTTTCCAAAGCCTTTTCTTGTGAGGGAGTCAAAAGGTGTCACTGTGCAGTAATGGGTTAAAGATTCTTGCATATTCTGACATCAAACCGTTTCCCATAAAATAATGCTTTTAGACACCATGGAAAATGCTTGGAAAAACATAGGGACAAAAAAGAAAATGCTGATTACCAATATTTCCTCCTTTCACATCAATGTTTTCTTTACTTATTATTGTACAAGTTTCCTGTCTTTACCATCATTCAGTTTTCAGCAGTTATTGTGTAACTGTCTTGAACAAAATCCATACTGCAGGAAAAGAATGTACAAGCTGCATACCTTTCAGCTTAAAGCCTTAGAGGCTAATAAGTGTTTTATAAGTGGTTTTGTTTGAAATTCTGTGAATCATCATGCTGTCTGGGGGCAATAATCTGTTATGTTGCTTTCTGAATCCAACAACATTGAGATATACCTTGCCATTTTGAAGTAAGCAATGATCTTCTATTCGTCAGCTTCATACAAAAGTGTAGCTACTGCAGCTTGAATAAACAAGTTGCAGAGTGTTTGAACATAGACAACATATATATATATATATATAGACAACATATATAGACAGCATATTGCTGGAACGAATTGTTAAGAAATCTGGAAAGACCTTGGGGAGCATTCAGATGTCCTACTGGCATGTATTTACTATGGGACAGTGCTTTGATGTCTGCACAGTAATTGGTGTAAATCAGATATAACATTTTTGACCATAACCAACGACATTTTGGGTGACAAGAATACGATGTTGATATAAAGTTTCACTAACTTTACTGATACTGCTAGACTGTGATACTTTCTGATACTTTGCTGTTACAAACAACACACGGATATAGCTCAAACAATGATTTGTGTGGAAAACATTGTATAAAAATAATATTTACTATATATATAGTCTAGTCAGGATGTTATTGGTAAACCGGAGTTATTGTTTGACCACATTAAACTGATACTGATTAATTTTCGTGTGCAAAGTCCGTTAGTTGAGTGTCTTAACAAAACAATGCCGAAGTTGGGTCATTACATATGCAGATGTACCGGGTTAATCTTGCTGGACAATACCTTGCGCTCATTATTATCAATATTGCAGACAATTATGTTTGTTTATAAATATTCACAGCGCACGGTCACTTCGGTTTAACAATAACAAATTTTACCGATGTAAACAAGGGAAAAGCGTTCTTAATTTTCAGTTCAATTTTTAGCTCCACTGGCCTTTCAGGCCAGCGGGCTATTGTCATGGCGATGTGTCTGTCGTGCGTCAGTGGGTGCGTCCGTGCGTGCGTCCGTAAACTTTTCTTTAAAAATCTTCTTCTCAGAAACTATTGGATGGATTTCAACCAAACTTCACAGGAATTACCCTCTCTCAGATTCCTTCAAAGAATTTGGATTGAACTAGAATCACCTGAGTTATCTGCCCTTGAATGTCAAAAATAGCTGATTTTGACTTTATTTTTACTCTAAAATCTACAAATATTAACCAATCAAGACAAAACTTGGACAGAATATATATCAGCATAATATCCTGCCTGGTTGTAATTTTCAGCTTAATCAGAATTTTACATCTTGAGTTATGTGCCCTTGAATTTGACAAAATTTCCATTTTCGACTTTGTTTTCACTCAAACAACCATAATTGTTAACCAATCAAGAGGATATTTGGACAGAATCTAGTTGACAACAAGATCTTGCTTATGTGTAATTTTCAGGATGATTGCATTGCTACAATCTGAGTTATGTGCCCTTGAAATTGACAAAATTTCAGTTTTAGACACTTTTTTCACTTTTGCGGCCACGATTATAGACTAACAATGACAAAATTTGGACAGAATGATGCTGACCATAATATCTTGCACGAGTTTAATTTTCAGCTTGATTATAAACTAACATACTGAATTATGTGCCCTTGAATTTGGCATAATTACAGTTTTCAACTTTATCATCACTCTAAAAATCCCCAAAATATTGGTCAATCATTTACCTTCTTTTCGCTTTGACCACATTATTGCTTCTTTTTACTTTGATTTCGCTCTAAGAACGACAAGTTTTGAGAAATCTAGTTTTTCTTTGACCGCATTGCTGTATTAAACTTTGTTTCTGCTCTAAGAACCACAAGAATTTAATAATATATAAGTTTAAGCATTTAGATAAATTTGTCAAATTTTTTATTGTAAACCACAAGAAATTCAGGCCTGTGGAGCGACTCAAGACCTTCAGGTCTTTCTAGTACATAATTATGTTGAATTTTGTAAACATGTGTCCTAATACTGTAACCATACTATAGTTGTTTTTCAGGCTTCACTTTTCAGAACTCCTGTTGGAGCATAAGGTATAGTCACCATCTTGTCTGTCTGTCTGTCTGTTCTTGCAAATGAAACAATATGACAGGACCAAAGATCTAAAGAAGAGCAGAAAACCAGCTCTTTCTTCTTTTTCAAAGCGCTTTTAAAATATAGCGCATAGTTATGAGATATCAAACATTAAGTTCATAAAAAGATTTAGAAAATATCTTGTCCAGTTACTAGAGCGGTCACTTTACCAAAATGATGGAAATATTGACCGCTATCTAACCATTACATATATCAATGAGTCGGGTTATAATTAATTAATAAAGACAACCAATCTAATGAGCAGGACAGGTGTCTGTTGATTTGACAGACAGACAGGCTGATAAGGGGCACTATACCGTTCATTGATCTTGTATACTGTTGCTTTTTAACAAAAACCTTGTAACTGCAGCTTGTCTCAAGCTGCAGTTATGATGTTCTTGTTGAAAAGTAGCAATATGATTGTTACCAAATGTGCAGTATTCGTCATAATTTTGTAGATTGTAGAGTCTGTGTCTGTCTATATGTCTATATGACTGAAAAAGCATGGGTATACCGTTCATTGATCTATCATAATTGTTACCAAATGTACTGGATTCGTCAACTTTTAGATAACAGAAGTAAAAACCAAGGGTGGATATCCAGGAATTTTTTCCAGGGGGGTCCAAGCCGAAAGATTTTTCCATTGGTTCCAAGCCCCAAAAATGGCTTTAGATGTGTTAATATGTAAAGTTAAATAGTCAATGATTTGATTTTTGGCCAATGCCAGGGGGGTTCGGATCCAACCCCCCCCCCCCCCACCCCCCACCCCCCACCCCCTCTAGATCCGCCCATGAAAAACCATAGACAGAAAATGTGAGAATGGTCATAAGTGCATTGTACTCTGACTTTGATCCTTTTTATATGCCACTGGAGATGATAGTACTGCCCCTGCGAAAAAAGTTCAACAACACATTTCTAGTTCTAGAACTGTTCTGGAATGTTTAATGGCACTTCTAGAATTGTTCTGGAACAGTTGTAGAAGTGCCATTTAACATTCTTGAACAGTTCTTGAACTTAAATGAACTTTTTGAAGGGGAGATTTGCATATCATCTCTATTGTCTGTCAAATTGTATGTATGTTTAAATCTCGTAGCAAAACTCCTTATAGCCTATTACATCTATGGATAACTAAATAAAAAAATTCACAGAATGTTCTAACAAATGTAAAATGACCATGGGGCATTAATGTTGGGTTTAGCCATATTATGATAGGTCACACTAAAAGGGGGCTTTATGAAAAAAAAAAAATAATAATGGATAATTATTATTGTGATTGTGGCAGTCTCTCATCAAATATAAATCAGTGTTGCAGATTTCTAAGAAATAAGATTGTGTGACTAAACAGCTTGTTTGATTGATAATTTTTACTTTGATCTTATAACTACATGACTTGATCAATTTTATGCTGTATCATCAGTGTTTTAAAACAAATATTTTACTTCTGTAATGACTCAGTTCTCAAAAATTTCAGGATCAAAATGATAGGGAAAAATCAATCTTGTATAATTGTTTGGCCATTGTCTTTCATTATAAAGTAACTTTATAATATTAAAGGGTACACAAAAACTAGCTCATAACCCTTTCCCAGGTTAAAAGCAGTGGTTTTGAAGTTAGGAGGATCTTGGTTTAGGAACTGTCAAAAAAAGAAGAAGAAAATGCTGATGATCTGTCCCATTAATGCTTAATTTTCATCAAGGATTATATTGTTTGCTTATTCACTTGGAGAATTTCTTACATTTCTGTATAATCTTTTTGGCTGTATACCCCCTTTCAATTTAGACCACCCTAAAGTTTTGCCATTTGAGAAAGGGTTAATTAATTGTTTATTTGGTTTCCCATTTCATCTACATTATTGTCAACATATTTGGCTACAAGTCAAGCCAGTATCATATCAATTTTCTTTTATGATTGGTATTTTTTGTTCTAATTCCCTCATTAAATGGGATTGTCATACAGATATCTGAGATTCATGTATCTTTAATAAAGAGTTCATGCAAAACTGCTGTAAATATTTATTAACTTTTATGCATTTACAAGAGTTTTGGGCTCATTCATGATGAAGCAATGCTGTCAATCAAAAATAAGAAAGATGGACTTAAACATGAATGAGAAATCAGGTTATTAGGTTATTAATTTCCATCATTTTTAAATACAAAAAGTTCAATTCTGTGTTCTAAGGAAAATATATTTTTAAAGAAACTTCTAAAATGATGGCCATTTCTTGAACTAAAAGCTTATGATTTCCCTGACTGGGCTCTCATTCCTCGAACAGACTATTATAACAATAACATACTCAATAAACAATTTTATTGACATGCATAGTACTATGCATGGCTTGTGGCTTGTGAATTAACACCAGTACATAACAACAATCAAAGCGCTGAAAGCGCTGAAGGCCTTGAAGAATTTGAACACATGCAGATTATTGGTATGAGAAAGTTTGAATATTCTTTAACTTCAGCAATAATCAAAGTGCTGAAAGTGCTGAAGGCCTGAAAAGTGTACGAAAAATAACAAGAGTAATATTTTAATCTTTTTTTTTTTTTTGAAGAAGTTTCGAACAAATTTGAACACATGCAGATTTTTGGTAGATCTATAAAACAAAAGTAAGATGAACAGAAATCATCTTTATGGTAGATCTATGAAACAAAAGTAAAATGAACAGAAATCATCTGTACTGGATGGCCACTAGAATCATGGGGGCCAAATTATCAAGGATCAGGTAAGAAGGATTTCGATTATTAAATGAAGTTAAATCATTGCCGACAAATCGTGATGTTATTTCTATATATCTTCACAATATATCATTTAGAACCTTATCAAATCATGAATCTGCCTATTAAAACATAACTTTCTAACACATGTATACAAATACATAGATATATAAATAACAAAGTTTTAAAACAGATTAAAGAATAACAAATCGTTACTATTACCTACGGTATTGGAAAACCAAATATTTCAAGTGTGTATCGGTAATCACTGACGCGTTCCGTGTGTTCCGGTAATTACTATGCGTTCCATGGTGTTCCGGTATTTCTATGGACCCAATAGTTCTTTCGCGGTGGAAAAAACGAACATTTACGGAAAATTTTGCAATGAACAAGTTTCTTTAAATATTAGAGGAACGTCGGGTACTTTTGGACAGTTAAGCGATCGTCAGCCATTATTTAGATAGGTGAAGACAAAAACTGTATCTTATGTCACAATCAGAAAATTCTAAGCCTTTTCCCCGGCATCGGTAATGAGAAGTATGTATTAAGCGTATAAAACCGGGTACCATAAGGAAAACAAAATGAGTCATCAACGACAGGTTATTTCGGACACATCGGGTCTGATCGGACAGGCCGATAATCGAGCTAGATTTATTTCAAATAATTATGTTTGCACTTTTACGTAATTAATTTGGAACAATCTAAAATTTTGTTTGGAAAGGTTTTAGGTAAGATAAAATACAAATGAACGATCTAAGATATTTATTTGCATCGAGTATTTCATAATAAAAAAAAATAAAAATTTTACGCTGATAGCTGGAATTGAACGTCGGTTCCCCGAGTTCTGAGACTTCGACATTACCACTCGACCACTGAACTTGCTGCTTAGGGAGTGACATAAATAATATATAAAATCATTATTTGTCCGGTTAGACCCGACGTATCAATTTTCCTTCGGGTCAGATCGGACACCATTTTATTTCCGAAAATAACTAAAATTTCTATCATCGACAGGAAAACCTTTTAATCTTCTTTTCAAACCAGACTAAAAAAGATTTAATCGCAATAATACATCGTCATAATCTTGCGTCTGCAGGGTATCTATATTTAGATATTGCTTACGATATTGATTCGGGGGAAAACCCACTAAACGTTGATTATTGGCGGCGAATGGATCCGCGCATAATATATTTTGCAATCGATTTCTTGATTGTAAATATTTTACGATTTTAAATGCCTTTACTACTATCAACGTATGTATTTACTTCTTTTGTATTGTACATGGGTCAAAAATCTGCATAAAGTAGTATAGATCTAATCCAGTTCCGATTTACTTTTCATCGCGCAAGAACACTATCTATCTGCGTTCAACGTTTTCACAAGATAACGATTCAGCACGCCCTGGGAAAAATGACATGCTAAATTTGGCCTTCTTCAAGGCCAAAAACACTTTCATTGAATATTCATACATGCAATACCACTCTTCCGATTCATCGATTAAGAAATTGAAATTTTGCCACGTCCAACACGTCTGATTCGGCCTGTTGTCCAGAGCTGAATGACGATTTACTGCGCACAAGATAAAATTGTGCGCTTAATATGCACCCTCTCGGTCATTTCTACCAGTAAAGGGGAAAGAAATTTTCTTTTAATTCATTACAATCAACCAAAGAAAATGGATTCAAAATTAAAATCTTAGAATCTTGTTTCTGAAGTATTATTTAATGTTCATGATCTTTATATGGTTGCAACAGCATCATTATCCAGAGGTTCCAATTAACCTTTTCCCAAACGGCAAAATTTTAGAGTGATCCACTTCAAAAACTGCCACAATTGACAAAATGGAACCTATTATTGATAGAATTTGTATAAAATATGACATAGAAAGTATTGAGACAAAAGGAGAAACTGCTGGTTATCAGCAGTTTCTTCTTTTGCCTCAATGTTTTCCCAAGCCAATTCTATTAGGGACGTCAGAACCAGGTCTTGTTTGGGAAAGGGTTAAGTATGATCCCTGCAGATAGCTGAGGTTGATCTTGGTCTTGTCATTTGTTTTCATGATCATGCTGTTAACAGTATAATGAGATAGATAGACAGCTAATGATATATGAGTGCTGGTGCTGTTTTCAGGGAGTATAATTGGGATGGAGTAATCCCAATTGAAATAACTTATTTCCTGATTGATGTATGAATATGTTAAACCTATTACCAGAGGACAAAATTTCAAACTGGTCTAAGATGTTGAGGATGACAATTTCAAGGGAAATGAATAAATTGCTTATAACAAACAATTAGGTTATTTCATATAAGACTGTAACCCCCCCTCGCACACAACAGTCTCCGAAAGTCGTCCTTAGAATCTTAAAACGCCGCTCAAACGTTTAGTATTTGTTATTTTTAGTAACATACTCTCAATCCCAAAGCATTTTGGTAACAATACTCTCGAACCCAAAGTGTTTTAATGTTGAATGCACATGCTCTTTATCACTGTATATTGAATGCACGTGTGTCGTCATTGTTTTCTCCACATATTTAGGGAGCCTCGTTTTGATAATGTCGATTTGTGACTATTTTTAGCTCCACTGCAGGCCGAAGGCCAGCGGGGCTTATGTCATGGCCCTGTGTCCGGCGTCCGTGCGTAAACTTTTTCTTTAAACATCTTCTTCTCCAAAACTACTGGACCAATTTTAACCAAACTTCACAGGAATCTTCCTTGTATGAACCTCTTCCAAATTCCTTCAAAAAAATAAATACTTTGCATAACTTGAATTTTAATTAGTTAAATTAAATTGAATTTTCGAAAAATCTTTAAAAATTCTTCTTCTCCAAAACTACTGGACCAATTTAAACCAAACTTCACAGAAATCTTCCTTGTATGAATCTCCTCTAAATTCCTTAAAAAAATATAATTTCCGTGTAGAACTTAAATTTTAATAAATTTAATTAAATTGAATTTTCGAAAAATTGTTAAACAATCTTCTTCTCCAAAACTACAGGACCAATTTCAACCAAACTTCACATTAATCTTCCTAATTGCATGAAACAGAATCTCTTCCAAATTCCTTCACGATGGGATGAAAAGCTTGGCCACTGTGGGCTAGGCTTATTTTTCGCTATATGAAACATAGTGTAATTTTAAGAAAATTTTAAAAACATTTCTGCTCCTTAATCACTTATTGGATTTCATTCTGGTGTAGCATGAATCTACTTTGGATAGCCCTCTATTGTATTCCTTGAAGAAGTTCGTAGTCTAAATGTCTAAAAGCCAGTGGAGCTGTACAGGGCCATCTTGGCCCTCTTGTTAGTAATAATTTTCATGTTTACAATGTTGATTTCCCATAAATCCATCGTCTTTGCCTCCGGAAGTGTGTTCTGTGGGTACAGACTAAAACATAAGTGAAAGGACCTTATTAATTCATTTTCCACAATGTTTACCAAAGCCTTTATCTTGAAGGGAGTCAAAAGAAGTTGCTGTGTGAAAATGGTTTGATTTGGAATGGATTGATTCAAATTGAAAGAACTCATTTCCTTATTGATGTATAAATATGTTTTCAGTATCGTCAATACATTAATATGCCTAAATTTGAGAGAATGTAATTAAACACCGATTATTGGTTAATTTATTCAACTGAAGATTAAGAATTAATCCAATTTTGCCTGTGGCTTACAGAGATTAACCTTTTTATGAATGCTCTTTTAGCAATTTTAATTTTGGCTGAATTGAACCCAGATGACAAACTTTCAAACAGGTTCAAATTCAAAAGCTGTTGCAGACGACAAAATGGATATTCATAAAATTGGATTTGTGTAAAATATTGCATAGAAAATATTGAGACAAAAGGAAAAAATGCTGATTATCAGCATTTTCTTCTTTTGTCTCAATGTTTTCACAAGTATTTTCTATTGGGAACTTCAAAAGCAGTGTTTGGGACATGTTTTAACCCTTTTCCAAACAGACTTCCCTAATAAGAAAAGCTTGGGAAAATATTGAGGCAAAAGAAGGAAATGCTGATAACCAGCATTTTCTCCTTTTGCCTCAATACTTTCTGTGCTATACTGTACACAAATACTATCTTTATAAATGCCCATTATATTGTCTGAAACAGCTTTCAAATTGAAACAGTCCAAGTTTTTGCCGTTTGGGAAAGATTTGAAGACTGGAGTCAAAAAACTGAAAACCCTGGGATACCATATTGACAAAGAAAACAATGCATTGTGAATGGAAACTTGAACATTTTTATTGCGCTGTAGAAATATAAACGGAGATATATCTGCATAATGCAATGACCATTTCGTGAAGTTCTTTTATTGTGCTAAAAAATCATTTGATGCATAATTATACCCCCCAAATTCAATTTGGGGGGTATATAGGAGTCAGCTTGTCGGTCGGTCTGTCTGTCTGTCTGTTGGTCCGTCTGTAGCTTTTTTGTCCACTCTATTTCTCCTAAACTACTGGTCCAATTTTATTCAAACTTCACATGTGAGCTCATTACCAAGTGGAGATGTGCATATTATATTTTGGTTACGGTCCATTGATTTTTTACTGAGTTATGGCCCTTGAGTGAATTTTCTTGTCCGCTCAATTTCTCGGTAACTAATAGATGTTTTTCAAAAAAACTTTACAGTTATGCTCAGTAGCTCTCAAATATGTGCATATTAAATTTTGGTTACGGTTCATTGATTTTTGACTGAGTAATGGCCCTTTGTTGAAAAATGGCATTTTTTGCAACGTTAACATGTGTTGATCAGTTTGTTGACATTTTGTCCGCTCTATTTCTCATAAACTACTGATCCAATTTTATTCAAACTTCACATGTGAGCTTAATACTAAGTGGAGATGTGCATGAAATATTTTGGTTGCGGTCCAATGATTTTTCACAGAGTTATGGCCCTTGAGTGAATTTTCTTGTCCGCTCAATTTTTGTCGAGCCCGCTTGCGGTGAGCTCGACATAGTTGTCACAATGGCGGTTCGGTGTATGTGCGTTAGTGCGTTAGTGCGTGCGTTAGTGCGTGCGTGCGTGCGTGCGTCCGTCCGGATGGAGCTTGTCCGGGCCATAACTTCACCATGGATGGAGGGATTCAGAAATAACTTGGCACAAATGTCAAGCTCAGTAAGGCGGAGTGTCGCGTGCAAGAACCAGATTCCAAGCTCAAAGGTCAAGGTCAAACTTGGAGGTCAAATGTCAAAAATGAGAAGATTTTTGCTTGTCCGGGCCATAACTTCACCATGGATGGAGGGATTCAGAAATAACTTGGCACAAATGTCAAGCTCAGTAAACCAGAGTGTCGCGTGCAAGAACCAGATTCCAAGCTCAAAGGTCAAGGTCAAACTTGGAGGTCAAATGTCAAAAATGAGATGATTTTTGCTTGTCCGGGCCATAACTTCACCATGGATGGAGGGATTCAGAAATAACTTGGCACAAATGTCAAGCTCAGTAAGGCAGAGTGTCGCGTGCAAGAACCAGATTCCAAGCTCAAAGGTCAAGGTCAAACTTGGAGGTCAAATGTCAAAAATGAGATGATGTTTGCTTGTCCGGGCCATAACTTCACCATGGATGGAGGGATTCAGAAATAACTTGGCACAAATGTCAAGCTCAGTAAGGCGGAGTGTCGCGTGCAAAAACCAGATTCCAAGCTCAAAGGTCAAGGTCAAACTTGGAGGTCAAATATCAAAAATGAGATGATTTTTGCTTGTCCGGGCCATAACTTCACCATGGATGGAGGGATTCAGAAATAACTTGGCACAAATGTCAAGCTCAGTAAGATGGAGTGTCGCGTGCAAGAACCAGATTCCAAGATGAAAGGTCAAGGTCAAACTTTGAGGTCAAATGTAAAAAATGAGTTGATTTTTGCTTGTCCGGGCCATTCCTTAACTTGGCACAAATGTCAAGCTCAGTAAGGCGGAGTGTCGCGTGCAAGAACCAGATTCCAAGCTCAAAGGTCAAGGTCAAACCAAACGCCATTGTAATGACAGCTGTAGACATAGGTATGGTCTTCTTTCTTCAAAATGAGCGGGCTCGACATGTTGCCCTTCGGCATCTAGTTTAGTAAGTAATGCCGCCCAAAACAATATGGACGAATCGGAGAGACACTTAGAGGCTATTGTCAGTTTTGTTATTTTATTTCTCTGACTGATTCTGAAGTTGGTATTACATTTCTTGGAGTAGAAGTTTTTTCCGATGTGAAAATCGTAGTTAACGTTTTTTGAAGGGGACTTGTACGGTTTATTTATGATACCGTGAACATTTTCAATGGCTGTTCGAATTGCAATGACTTTTGTCCTAACAATAGAATGGGTTTTCGGTTAAATATGGATAAATCGTAGGTGTTGTTATAAAATCCTGTAACTGCAGCTTTAATAAAGTTGAGTTTGTGACGTTTTAGATTTACGCCGACGAAGCACTAGTGTTTGTCCGAAAAAACGTCACTAGGTCTATATATACCGTAGTAGATAAAATTTATTCTTTTTCAAAGACGAATTAATGGTATACAATAATCATTTCCAAAACAATAGGCCTATCTGGTATTGCAGCCCCCAATTAGAAGGCTTTCAGTAATGACCACCATATAGATAGTGCTTCGTTTGCCCGTCCGTCCGTTTTTCTACCCGTCCGCCAATTTGTCTAGCTGACTGCTCTAGATGTCAAAATACATTGATTTTTGTCGAGCCCGCTTGCGGTGAGCTCGACATAGTTGTCACAATGGCGGTTTGGTGTATGTGCGTTAGTGCGTTAGTGCGTGCGTGCGTTAGTGCGTGCGTGCGTTAGTGCGTGCGTCCGTCCGGATGGAGCTTGTCCGGGCCATAACTTCACCATGGATGGAGGGATTCAGAAATAACTTGGCACAAATGTCAAGCTCAGTAAGGCGGAGTGTCGCGTGCAAGAACCAGATTCCAAGCTCAAAGGTCAAGGTCAAACTTGGAGGTCAAATGTCAAAAATGAGAAGATTTTTGCTTGTCCGGGCCATAACTTCACCATGGATGGAGGGATTCAGAAATAACTTGGCACAAATGTCAAGCTCAGTAAGGCAGAGTGTCGCGTGCAAGAACCAGATTCCAAGCTCAAAGGTCAAGGTCAAACTTGGAGGTCAAATGTCAAAAATGAGATGATTTTTGCTTGTCCGGGCCATAACTTCACCATGGATGGAGGGATTCAGAAATAACTTGGCACAAATGTCAAGCTCAGTAAGGCAGAGTGTCGCGTGCAAGAACCAGATTCCAAGCTCAAAGGTCAAGGTCAAACTTGGAGGTCAAATGTCAAAAATGAGATGATTTTTGCTTGTCCGGGCCATAACTTCACCATGGATGGAGGGATTCAGAAATAACTTGGCACAAATGTCAAGCTCAGTAAGGCGGAGTGTCGCGTGCAAAAACCAGATTCCAAGCTCAAAGGTCAAGGTCAAACTTGGAGGTCAAATGTCAAAAATGAGATGATTTTTGCTTGTCCGGGCCATAACTTCACCATGGATGGAGGGATTCAGAAATAACTTGGCACAAATGTCAAGCTCAGTAAGATGGAGTGTCGCGTGCAAGAACCAGATTCCAAGATGAAAGGTCAAGGTCAAACTTTGAGGTCAAATGTAAAAAATGAGTTGATTTTTGCTTGTCCGGGCCATTCCTTAACTTGGCACAAATGTCAAGCTCAGTAAGGCGGAGTGTCGCGTGCAAGAACCAGATTCCAAGCTCAAAGGTCAAGGTCAAACTTTGAGGTCAAATGTAAAAAATGAGTTGATTTTTGTAGAACCAGATTGCTAGCTCAAAAGTAAAGGTCAGAATTTTAGGTCAAATATCAAAAATGAGTTGATTTTTGTTGAGCCCGCTTGCGATGAGCTTGACAAAGTTGTCACAGTGGCAGTTTGGTGTATGTGCGTGTGTGCGTCTGTCCGGATTATGCTTGTCTGGACCAAAATTTGGTCATTACTTGGGGGGAATTAAAATAATTTGGCATGAATATTAACCATCATGAGGTGGAGTGTCGCGCGCAAGAACCGTGTGGATAAAAAGTGGTATAAATCAGCTTGTCCTGAAACAGCTTGCTGGAATCATAACTCTGACATTGGTTGCCCAAAACAGCATAAATTTTCACCATCATGAAACAATCTGTCGCGCGCTAGAAACATGTTAGGTCAAAAGGCAGGGTCCCACTTTTAGGCCAAATGCGGAAATTTTGACACATTTAAGAAGATGGAAGTGAGCTTTGGAAAGCACCATATTCTGTAAAGTAAGTTTATTTTTCACCTTTTGCTTGTGTTGTGTGATTATATGGGCACTAAAAGGACACTTCCAAATAGAATAAGGTGTTATTTTTTATTATGTTTCTAATTAAAGGGAATTAAAAGACATAAGGTCCCTTTTAGCGTGACGGGTCACATATGTATACTCAAATTAATCCATTCTGGTATCTCGTTATAAATACATAGACATGTAATATTTTGTGAACAATAAACTGTCTCACCATGATCCCCATCATTCCAACTTATTTTGTCCCCACTTTTACAACGCCATTGTAATGACAGCTGTAGACATAGGTATGGTCTTCTTTCTTCAAAATGAGCGGGCTCGACATGTTGCCCTTCGGCATCTAGTATATGTTGAGAAGTTAAAATGTGTGTACTAATTAAGAAAATATGAAAGAAAAATATTAAGAAAAAAGGAGCCAAATTATTTTCAGTATAGATCTATTCTTCTTTTGATTCAATTTTTGCTATACGCACTTCAACGTCAATTACACAAAACGTGGGAACGACGTCGTATTGTTTGGCGGCGATGTTATAAAGTCATGAAAACAGATCATGAGCGTAAACTTTTGTTTCAGGAGAAATGTAGTGAGACGTCTTTTTTTAACATTTTATCTTTAAGTAATCTAAAATATTGAAACAAATGGATTTAATTATAGTAGCACAAATATACTCCCTGTCATAAGAAAGTAGCCACTTGTCTAATGCAAATGGTCGCCAATTTTAGGATTATTCATAAATGTACCGAAATAAATACAAGATATTGAAGCATGGCAAGTAAATCGAAAACAGTCGAATTACCCCATTAATTGGACTGTTTTCGATTTACTCGCCATGCTGCAATTTTGAGACGATTCCAACACATCCAACGTCATGATGATTATTATGATGATGATGATGATTATTATTATTATTATGATGATGATGATGATGATGATGATGATGATGATGTCATCTAATTGTCATCACCTGTCAGTAATTTATCTGAAAGGGGAGTTAGGCAGTACAAATTGATATATATTGAAACAAGTACCTGGTGCTCGAATTTGATGCAGGAAATCTATGGTTAGATGCTCAAATCAGTGCGATATTACCGAATAAATGTTTAAATGTGCCGTTAAGTCCAGTGCAATCGATTAATTTATCAAACATGTGGTCATAAAACACCGTAGCTGGAAAAGATAACATCGCAAACATGCTGTAACGTTGTCACGAAGAAACCGCATAATGATTTTCAATGACATGACACCAAAAACTGCAATTTACAGCCTTTATTTGTACATTTATATGTCTTTTTTGTTTACTTGCAATGCAAGTTGATAAACATAAACAGTGATATCGTACCATTTCGTTCGGGCGATTAAGATCAACCCACATGATCTCAATATGCGCTTTGTGCACTTGCAATCCGCTTATAACATTTGAAAATAATGATCGATAAAACTGATATTTTCGTGCGTATTATAAATCATTTCTACATACCTAAGTAACTTCCATTTGAGTGCATCCTTTAAAAAAAGACGGAAAGAGAAGTAAAACAAAATACCACGTGTATTGTTTACAAAAATCCGGATGTGACATGAAGTATCTGTACCTTGTGTTCATGAAAAATGTTCCTCGCTTTGTCCGAGTTCGCCACCAGTGAAATATGTGCATATTAAATTTTGATTATTAGTCCCCTACCGGTGTTCACACCGGAGGGGACTATAGGTTTGCCCTCCGTCTGTCCGTCCATCCGTCCGTCCGTCCGTCCGTCCGTCTGTCCGTCTGTCCGTCCGTCCGTCTGTCCGTCCGTCTGTCCGCTCAAATCTTGATCCCGCGATAACTTAATAACTAAGCAAGCGTTTTTGATGAAAGTTGGTATATGACTAGATGGCAATGTGTAGATTATGCACGTCATTTTATTTTTGTTTTTCGACTTAAATTGAGGTTGCTATGGTTACGGAAATAGTGAAAATATGGCCAAAAATATTGGATCCTGCGATAAGTTAATAAGTAAGCAAGCTAATTTGATGAGACTTGGTATATGACTAGATGGCAATGTGTAGATTATGCACATCATTTTATTTTTGTTTTTAGACTAAAATTGTTGTTGCTATGGTTACGGAAATAGTGAAAATATGGCAAAAAATATTGGATCCTGCGATAAGTTAATAAGTAAGCAAGCTAATTTGATGAGACTTGGTATATGACTAGATGGCAATGTGTAGATTATGCACATCATTTTATCTTTGTTCTTTGACGAAAAGTGCGGTTGCTATGGTAACGGAAATAGTGAAAATATGGCAAAAAATGGATCCTGCAATAACTTAATAACTAAGCAAGCTAACTTGATGAAACCTGTTTTAAAATGTAAAAAAATCTATAAGCCATGTTAGTCAGGGTGGTGATGCAGCAGTATTAATCACCTCCAGTTGGGCATAACATTTCATATGTTTGACAATTATTTTGATGACTTGTTCATCTTAATCTATTATTGATTACCATATTGAGTCAATGTGAAGCCGGTAGGGGACTTTATGTGTTGCATACAACACCAGATACTTGTGGTTCATTGATTTTTGACTGAGGAATGACCCTTTGTTGAAAAATGGCATTTTTCGCAATGTTAACATTTGTTGATCTGTTTGTTGATATTTTGTCCGCTCTATTTCTCACAAACTACTGTTCCTATTTTATTCAAACTTCACATGTGAGCTTATTACTAAGTGGAAATGTGCATGAAATATTTTGGTTGCAGTCCAATGATTTTTTACAGAGTTATGGCCCTTGAGTGAATTATCTTGTCCGCTCAATTTCTCGGTAACTAATGGATGCATTTCATAAAAAACTTTACAGTTATGCTCAGTAACTCCAATTTATGTGCAAATTAAAGTTTGGTTATGGTTCATTGATTTTTGACTGAGTAATGGCCCTTTGTTGAAAAATGGCATTTTTTGCAACGTTAACATGTGTTGATCGGTTTGTTGATAAACTACTGATCCAATTTTATTCAAAATTCACATGTGAGCTTATTTCTAAGTGGAGATTAGCATGTAATATTTTTGTTGCGGTCCAATGATTTTTACAGAGTTATGGCCCTTGAGTGAATTTTCTTGTCTGCTCAATTTTTCGGTAACTAATGAATGGATTTCATAAAAACTTTACAGTTATGCTCAGCAGCTCTCAAATATAATTATGCATATGAAATTTTGGTTATGGTTCATTGATTTTTGACTGAGTAATGGCCCTTTGTTGAAAAATGGCATTTTTCGCAATGTTAACATGTGTTGATCGGTTTGTTGATATTTTGTCCGCTCTATTTCTCACAAACTACTGTTCCTATTTTATTCAAACTTCACATGTGAGCTTATTACTAAGTGGAGATGTGCTTGTAATATTTTGGTTGCAGTCCAATGATTTTTATGCTCCCCGAAAAAATTTCAGGGGAGCATATAGTCGCCACGCTGTCCGTCCGTCCGTCCGTCCGTCCGTGTGTCCGTCCGTCCACAGCCCGATCTCAGCAACCCTTGGACCAAATTCAATGAAACTTCACATGTGAACTCCCTTGGATAATCCCTAGGGACCTTTTTTTCCTTTTTTAAATTTGAGGCTGCGTCATGGAAAAAGGGGCCTTAGTGTAAAAATTAGTTTTTCTCTAATTTCTCTTTATCTAATGGGCAGAATGTAATGAAATTTTGTACTTCTGTAATAAATAGGTTGTTCTACACCATATTCTATAAATAATGAGTGTACAAAAAAGCTGTCGTGGGAAAAGGGGGCTTAATGTATGATAGTTTTTATTTTGTGACAAACACTTATTCGGGGAGCATTATCCGTCTGTGACGGCTCTTGTTTACAGAGTTATGGCCCTTGAGTGAATTATCTTGTCCGCTCAATTTCTCGGTAACTAATAAATATATTTCAAAAAAAATTTACAGGTATATGCATACTAGCTCTTAAAAATGTGCATATTAAATTTTGGTTATGGTTCATTGATTTTTGACTGAGAGATGGCCCTTTGTTGAAAATTGCCATTTTTTGCAACATCAACGTGTTGATCAGTTTCTGAATTTTTGTCCACTCTATTTCTCATAAACTACTTGACCAATTTTATTCAAACTTCACATGATAGCTTATTACCAAATGGGGATGTGCATATTTTTTTGGTCACGGTCCATTGATTTTTCACAGAGTTATGGTCCTTGAGTGAACTTTCTTGTTTAAATAGTTAAACTCATTTTATGAAATATTTAAGATACAATGTTCATATACTTGAAAACTTTTCTCATTCAATTTATCATTTTTCAGTTTTTTACTAAATGTCAAAATGCACAAACACAGCGCTTTTGGGGGGTATGATCACTTTCAGTGATATTCTAGTTGTAGATGATATGCAGATACAAAATAATATTTTCTTAAAGACATTAAGTTTCAACGATATTTCTTTAACCTTTTCCCAAACAAGCTCTGGTTTTGACATTTGCTCGTTTGCTAAAGTACAAAATAATGTTTCAAATGACTTAGGTCAATGTCAGAAACTTGAAGGTCGATGGCATTTTAGGTGCAAGTTATTCAAGTATGGACATTTTCTGACATACGCCAGAAAAATCTGTATGCTCTTTCCCAAATAAGGCCTTGTTTTGACATCCCTTTTTCTGATATTTCCTTTATATGTTTTGTGATATATATCATACACAAATTTCTTCTTTAATCAACATCTATTTTGAAGTCTTCAGCAGTGTTTAGATTGAACCAGACTGACCTTTTGCTGTTTGGGAAAGTGTTGAATGGCCGAAAATGACAAATTAGAAAGTTGTCATAGACAGACCAACTGGACCTGTCTAGGATGGCATTATATTTTTCAAAACAACTGAAGGTAACTGATTCCAAACAAGGCACAGTTGTCTGCCACTGCGAAAAAAGTTGAAGAATGCATTTAAGTTCAAGAATTGTTCTAGAACATTCTAGAACATTAAATGGCAGTTCTAGGACAGTTCTAGAATGTTCTATAATGTTCTAGAACATTAAATGGCAGTTCTAGAACTGTTCTTGAACTGCCGTTTAATATTCTAGAACTGTTCTTGAACTTAAATTTGTTCTTGAACTTTTTTCATACAAAGACTTCAAGAATGCATTAAAGTTCAAGAACTGTTCTAGAATGTCCTAGAATGTTAAATAGCAGTTCTAGAACAATTCTAGAACTGTTCTAGAACTGCCATTTTACATGTAGAACAGTTCTTAAACTTAAATGTGTTCTTGAACTTTTTTTGCATGGGCGGGTACACCACATTCCTTGGGTGCACACATCTTCTGCCAGCAAGAACACATTAGCACATAATGACGCCTTTTGATTCTCCAAAACATGTAGGTTTTGGAAAATCATGGCGGGAAATGAAGAAATTTATTGTAACAGGCAATTTATTTACTTCCCACAATGTTTCCCACCCAATTGCAATAAATTGTAAAATTTAAAATCGCATCAACTCTAAAATGTTGTCTGTAACTTCTTTCAATTTGAGGAGCATTAATTTTAATACCAAAACTACCCCTGTGAAAAAAAGTTCAAGAATGCATTAAGTTCTATAACTGTTCTAGAACGTTAAACAGCACTTCTAGAACAGTTCTAGATGTGCCATTTAACATTCTAGAACAGTTCTTGAACTTGAATGAACTTTTCGCAGAGGTATTTATGCATTACATGACACTACAGAATTAGACCAAATTGCTCGTTCTATCTTGATATTTGCCGGAAAAATCAGTTTGTCAAATTGACTGAAGACTTTATTAGCACATAGTCATTCAATGTACCAACTTGGTCTATTCAAGTCTTCACAAAATTAACAACTGTTGGTAATGACGTTCTTAACCCATTACCAAACGGTAAAATTTCAGACTGCTCGAAATTCAAAGGTGTTTCAGACAGTAATTTCAAGTGAATGGAATTATACTTTTTTGGTCTTTTTGAGTTGAAAATATTGTGGGAAAGTAACAAATTGCTTGTCACAAGCATTTTCTTCATTTTTATGCCCCCGTATTGAAAGATCAGGGGCTTACTGTTTTACTTGGCAGGCCCGTAGGAACAGGGGGGCTAGCGGTGGCTGAGCCCCCCACCCCCACCCCCCCCTCCCCCCCCCCCCCCCCCCAAAAAAAAAGTTGGCAAAAAATGCCGAATTTTCTTAATTTCACTCTGAAAATCTTGGCAAAATCAAAATTAGCCCCCCCCCCCCCAATATTGAGGACAAGGCCTTAAGCCCCCCAATATGAAATTACTTCCTACGGGCCTGCTTGTGTCCATCTGTCTGTCTGCCTGTTGATCTGTCTTTCAGAAAACTTTTGAAGATATACAGACTTTAAACTCCAATCTCAAACTATATGTCAGTGCAGTTTCCATGGTCACCATTTGACGCAATTCCTTTAACCATATGTATATCATAAATTTCTTTGATTTGAATTAATTAAGAAAGGATACAGTATATTATTGTCAAAGGGAGTGCTATACCTAAGGCATATTGAATTATTTTATTACAGGAATTTGATATTCTTTTGAAATGTTGCTAGGTTGTCTTTATAATAGTGCTCATATATTAAAGGAATTTGATCATAATAACCCATTCCCACACAGGGACACGTTTTGACTCCCCCACAAGATATGGCCTTGGAAAACATTGTGGAAAATGAAAAAATTGCTTGTGACAAGCAATTTTTTCATTTCCTACAATGTTTTCTACCCCCTAAAGTTAAAGAATTTTAAAATTTCATCAATTTGAAATTGTCGTCTGCAGTGTAAATCTTTGAATTAGGAGCAGTGTGAAATTTGCCGTCTGGTAATTGGAAATGTTAGACCAGTCAAAGTTGAAGAAATATGTCTGAATTATTGTCTTCTGGAAATGTTTTAACACTTTCCAAACAGCAAATATTTATACTGCAGCAAACAACAACATGCAATTGCATGTTAATGAATATAGGATTTGTGAACAATATAGCACAGAAAATATTGAGGCAAAAGGAGAAAATGCTTAGTATTAGCATTTTCTTCTTTTGCCTCAATATTTTCTCACACCTCCTATTTAGGGATGTAAAACCAAGCCTTCCAAGGAAAAGGACTTCGGAAAGGTAATAATATCATATTATTTAATGAATCCTCAATGAAATTGCTATAGAAATTGGATGATGTTAATTTCATATTTCACATCGAATGTTGTGAAGTTGTCATAGTGACCATATTAAATTCATCATTTTAATATTATGTCTCAAATTCTGTGAACTTCCATCTGCTTAAGCCCTTCCCAGATTGATAAATTACAGACCATCATAGACCAGAATGTTGATATTTCATGAAGAACACCAATAAGTTAACCCTTACCCAAACGGCAAAAATTTAGGATGGTTTAACCCTTTCCCAAACAAGACCTTGTTTTGACGACCCTAATCGAAATGGCTTGTTAAAACATTGAAACAAAATAAGAAACTGCTGATAACCAGCAGTTTCTCCTTTTGTCTCGATATTTTCTATGCCATATTTTACACATATCCTATCTTTAATAACATCCATTTTGTCATTTGTGGCAGTTTTTGAAGTGGATCACCCTAAAATTTTGTTGTTTGGGAAAGGGTTAAACCAAAGCTGCTGCAGCTGATATATAGAATAGAATGTTGAGAAAGATAAGATTTACGTAGATCTACAATTAAGCTCAGGAAATGTTGGGGAAAAAGGAGAAAATTCTGATTATCAGCATTTTCTTCTTTTGCCTCAGTTTTCCCGAGCATTTTCTGTTCGGGACGTCAAAACCACCTGGTCTTGTTTAGAAGAGGGTTAAGGAAATTTTGTCACATTATAATTATTAAATGCTTTAATTATATTTGCTTCTCCTTTAGGATGTTAATGCAGAGGACAATTAAGGATATTTGAAAGTCACAGAAAATAAAGTTATTACTGAAAGAAAATGGAGAAAAAGCTGGATTTCAGCATATATCTCTTTTCTCTTAATGTTTCCCCAAGATCTGTGCTATTGGAAAAGAGCTGAGATGTTTAGCACAACTGGGCAGAAAGTGCTTAGAATGTGAGCTCTTCTTCATTGTCATTCTCCATTATCTGTCAGACTGTCATAGAGCTCTTGATTCTACTTTCTATTTTCAACACCTTTCATTTTATCTTTATTGTTATGCAACAGTTCACAACTTGAATCGGCTGAAATCTGTCATCCATAAATTGTTATAAATGTTGTGTTAATGAAGTCTGTTTAGATTGTAAAAGAAAACACCTATAGACTATTGTCACAATGTTTTACATCATTTTATGTCACAAGGTGTCACAAATGTCTAGGTTTTGTCAACCAAAGTTCTAAGGGACTGACCAATTTGGGCTTGCAATGGAAATATGTATTGTGAAGGGGTGTAGCTAGGGTTTCAGAAAAGTTGCACAGAATGATGGGATATAGTGTGGTCATGGGTTTACCACCCACAGATGCCAACATAGGGAGATAATGCCACATGCGATTAACCCTTTCCCAAACAAGACCTGGTTTTGACGCCCCTAATAGAAAAGGTTTGGGAAAACATTGAAACAAAAGAAGAAACTGCTGATAACCAGCAGTTTCTCCTTTTGTCTCAATATTTTCTATGCTATATTTTACACCAATCATATCTTTAATTTCTTCTATTTTGTCATTTGTGGCAGTTTTTGAAATGGTTTACCCTTAAATTTTGCCATTTGGGAAAGGGTTAACCCTTTGGTTTGCAGAATTATTTCCCAGAAATGACTTTTTTCCTTATTTCTAAGCACTAATGTATACACATGCATAAAAGATGGATTTTAATAGCAGAATACCCATAAACCTATACATCATTGGAACGTTTATTCAATTTCCTTTCATAATATGATGAGTAACTGATAGAAAATATGCATCTTGCAAAATCTCGACCTTTAGCCCCACGACCCCTGTCAGGCCCCCTGCCATGATCCCCGACCACCCCATCCCTATGATTTGGGACTGGGTTCGGTTTAGGGTTATCGGAATCACTATCGGAGTCACTATTCGAAGTCTACGAAACATTTCTAATGTTCAAATCACCGATTTTCTCCAAAAAAAATCAGGGTACTCGTTATCATCATCGTCCAGCACTGACATGATATTTCGCCGGACCTCTTCTGCAGAATATTGAACCCTCCTGGCTATCCTAACAGCTCATACAAACCCAAAAACTGCATTTTTCATCTCATTTTACGAGAACATAATAATATTGTGCAATATTTCAGCATTTATCCGGTGTCATGATAACTTAAACAGTGTAAAAGGTGCTTTTAAAAGTCAATGCCCCCCTAAGCAGTATAAGTGTTCCTAAAGCACGCTTGAAAGCGTGCTTGCAAACGAAAGGGTTAAAACAAATTAAGTCAGCCAAGAAAGTATTTTGCAAGCTGCATTATGCGCGCGAAACACTTGCTCATGTTTATGGACTATTAAAAAGATCGAGAAAACTTCTCTTATTCAAATCCAATGCGGATCTTGAAAAGGGACGCTTGCTGCATAATTGCATGATACTATCATGTTTAAAGATCAGACTGTCCCTTAGTGTAGGCCAATCAGGAACTAAAATGATATTAGAGTTATATATATATTACAGTTGCCACATGTCATAAAGAAGCTTTAAAAGAACATCATGGATCTAGATCAGACTGTGCATATGATCTGGCTCCATGCTGTTGTTAAATTTTACAGAATGTATGTATGCACAAGTTGATCTACTCCATGTTGGTATCAAATTTTACAGACTGTGCATATGCAAAGATTGATCTTGATCCATGTTGGCCTCAAGTATTATTGCGACCTTTTTTGCGGCCCTTTTTTCCAGACCTTGGCTCAATCAATCTTCCTCATATAAGCCTTTCAGACAGTTATTATTATAAAGCTAGTTACCTAATATCTTTACCTAATATGTCATTTTGTCCTTTATCGATGTGGGAGGTTTTGTTATATAGCGGACGAGAATTGACCTGGCAGAGCATTCCATTTGATTAGCATGGGCTGCTCTGCCAGGTCATTTATCGCGAGGTATACTAGCTGGTTAACCATTTCCCAAACAAGACCTGGTTTTGAAGTTCCTAATATAAAAGGCTTGGGAAAACATTGAAACAAAAGAAGAAACTGCTGATAACCAGCAGTTTCTCCTTTTGTCTCAATATTTTCTATGCCATATTGTACTCAAATTCGATCTTTAATAACTTTCATTTTGTCATCTGTGGCAGTTTTTGAAGTTGATCACCCCAAAATTTTGTTGTTTGGGAAATTAAGGGTTAACCATTTCCCAAGAAAGTTCTGGATATGACATATTCAGTGGTCGCGGTCATTGCACAGTTGGTAGTGCATGATGACAGACTCTCACTCGTGAGGTCCTCGGTTTGATCCCTGGGCCGTAGCAAACATCCTTTCTGAAATTTGTTTCCCTGGTTACCAATATAGGGTTAATTTACGTTTTTGAGGTCGTTAACAGAGGCCCAAGAAATATATTAATGCACGAGTGCGTAGCACGAGGGTCGTTTTCGTATTTTGAGGGCCTCTGCGAATGTTAACGACCGAAAAATACTTGAATTGACGCTATTAATGCATAAAAAATATAAAATTCCAATGGTTACTTACGCCAAACCTATTGATACGTGCGAAAAAATTAACCGAGGTGAGAGCAAAAATGGCCGCCATTGTTGTTTTGTTCTGATAAATCTTCCGAAATGTTTTTGTTATGCATGACGTCAGCAAAATGACGTTAGGTCATTATTTGGCGCCTAAGGCGAACGTCTCTTATTCAACATAAAACTTTTAGAATTTTGCGGGAAAAGGGGGGTTGTTTATTTTTAAATTTCACATCGAGGATAATTGAGTTCAAAGGCGGGCGGATATCGCACATGAATTTCCTGAATAATACACATTGTCTGTCGATAACGGCCCGATTATCTTCCAGATAATGAATGACTAATATGGCCCAAAAATAAACATTTTATGCATTAATGGCTGGATAATGGTATACCTATATGTGAGCAAGCAGTTGGATCCTGGCTTGAAAAAGATGTGATGTGATAAATGGCAGGAATCCATGGTTAGGTGCTCCGTAATCACTGAAATATTAGATTACAGCAGTTGAACGAGAAGTTGATCCTCATTCTATTAGTTGACATATAATAGGCTAGGAATCGAAAAAAGAATAATTTTGTCTTTTTCTCCTCAATTAGCATTGTCTTCTGTTCCACAGACTTTTTCTCCAATGCTTAGATCTTTAGGGATGCAAGATTTGTTACAGAAAGGGTTAACCCGTTACCAGAGGGCACATTTGAAGACTGGTCCAAATTCAAAGATGATGAAGACAATTACTATTAGATAAATGAAACTTTACAATGTTTGGTCTTTCTGGATGGAATAAATGTTGTGGGAAATGAAGAAATTGCTTGTTACAAGCAATTTCTTTATTTTCCACAATGTTTTCTAAAGCCATTATCTTTTAGAGTGTCAAAAAGAGTTCATGTGTTGGAATGGGTTAAGTTAATGTCTCAGAAAGGAATGGCACAATACATTATCAAACACAAAATTTAGCAATTTATCATCCCAAAGTACAAAACTTCTGTGGATCATCTTTATGAGAATAAAATAGTTTTGCACCAGATAATTTTCATCAACCCTTTCCCACACAATATCTGGTTTTGAGGATTTCAACAGGGAAATTTTTCAACAACAATGAGAGAAAAGAAGAAAATGCTGGTAACCAGCATTTTCTTCTTTTCCCTCATTGCATTCTACCATTTCACAAAGCATTAATGGTTATGTTTGATATTAATTTTGGTTTGTGTAAGTTCCATCCAAATAGCGAACAATTTTCGCGCCAATTTGTGCTAAAAATATATTTCTGATGGGAAAACCCCCAACAACGCTTGCCGGGTACCAGTCTAATATTTTGTTTATCGGTCATGAATCGGACAATTTTTTCGTAACAGTGTTAGCGAAAAATTATCATTTTCAAGCGAGATATTAGTCGATCGTAGATAATGCAGGCGGGAACTAAAACTACGAAACATTGCGCATATTCAACATGCAACATTGATTCCAGATACGGAGACAGACCAGAAATGACAAACGTTTTTTCTTGAGGTTCCTCAGCAGCTTAACCAGAAAAAACATCGAAAAGTGTGAACGTAAAGTAGCTATGATCATGAAACTTCGCGGGTAGATAGATCTCACCAAGGAGAAGTGCAACGTACAAGGAGCGTAACTCTACCTTGCTTATTTTGTGAGTTATTGCCCTCTGTTGTAGTGGAAGCCTGTGGGGGTATCATGACAAATCACATTCAGCGACAATTTCTAGTTTTTTCTAGATTAATCATTTCCCAAACAAGACCGGTTTTGTCGTCCCTTACAGAAAATTATTGAAAAAACATTGATGCAGAAGAAGAAAATGATGATCGATCAGATTAAAAAGACCTGCACAGCAGACAAAATGAGATTGAATAACTTCTTTGGATATTGATGATCATTTTACTTTTGCCTCGATATTTTCTCTGACATAAAACACTAAAAGTATTCACATCCGTTTTGTCGTCTGCAGACTTTTTTCAATTTGGCCCAACATGACATTTTGTCGTTTTGGAAAGGGTAAGCGAGTAGCACGAGCGACACGACGAAGCTAAGGTAGGACCGTATGTGTAAACATTACTTGTCAAATGGTTATTTCATAGTTATTATACCTATCTTAAAAAGTACACGACAGTGCAGCAACCTTCTCAACTCTGAATTATAATGTTTCTCAACAAATGATTACGGCAATCCAGCTCTTAGAACGTCATCTTCAGCAAGTTGAACGTGGAAAAACTTCGCGATGTTGACAGCCTTATTTGTACGATAGAGGATTCCCAATCTATTTTTAGACCAGTGAGGCGTGACGATGACGTATTTGTTCAACGAAAAAAGCGAGTCCTATTGGATAAAAATGACTTGTCTGGGAAGAAATTAGATAGAATAAGTCCTATCAAGTTATGAAGACAGAGTAGAGCAATTATAGGGAACGATCTTATAAAGTTAATCGTGATGTAATTTCGGACAATCAATAGTATTTCGTAGGTGTTGTTATAAAATCTCGTAACTACGGCTTTATTCAAGCCGTAGTTACAAGATTTTATAACGACACCTGGGGTTGTTCAAAACATAACGGTAAAAAACGTCTATTTTTAGTACAAATTTCAATGCCATTATTGGAAGAATGACATTGCTTTTATTTGAAAACCTTGTAACTACAGCTTAAAAACATGTTTTTTTAACCCTTTCCCAAACAAGACCTGGTTTTGACGTGTCTGGTAGAAGATGCTTTGGAAAACATTGAGGCAAAAGAAGAAACTGCTGATAACCAGCAGTTTCTCCTTTTGCGTCAATATTTTCTATGCTATATTATACACAAATCCTATCTTTATCACCATCCACATTGTTGTCTGCAGCAGCTTTCAAATTTGACAGCCCAAGAATTTTGTCGTTTGGGAAAGGGTTAAGGAAAGCAATGATGTTCTCTAGATATTTGTTAGAGAGTTGTTTTGCACCTATTTAAAATTATCCTTAAATACAAAAATCCTAGACTTGTTTGGTGAGACTTATGACAAATATATTGGAATACAGAAGTTTTGCACCCATCTATTTTTGGTAAATAAAAATGACAGAAATGGTGTTATTAACATGATAATATGAAAAAATAGCTTTGCACCAAGGTAAAGCTGATTAATGTGTACAGTCTATATGAACTTTTAGGAAGGAGAATCGATCATGCGCTAGATTCATCCCTTAAAATCTACACAACATACTCCTGCGAAAAGTTCATTTAAGTTCAAGAACATTCTAGAACATTTCTAGAACTAGAAATGCGTTCTTGAACTTTTTTCTCTTGGGTATTGCTGCTTTTCAACAAAAACCTCGTAACTGCAGCTTGTTTTAAGCTGCAGTTACTTTTTTTTGTTGAAAAGCAAGGATATGAAGCGATCCCTGTTTTTTATGCCCAGTATAGAAGGGTCTTTGCATATTTGTTGTACTCTTGTCCGTCTGTCCATTACACTTTAATTGAGAAATTAAGTGTAGGGGTGGACTGAATAAGGCAATGGTGTTTCACAAATGGTATTTTTTTATGTATAAAATACACAAACACAAAAATTGTACCGAAAAAAAACATTGATGACCAACATTTTCTCCTTTGATCACAATATTTTCCAAATTGTACATTATAAATGTTCTGATTGTCTTACCATCAATTATAGTGTCTGGGACATCTTCCAATTGGGACATTTTGTCTGGTACGAAAAATAGACCATTATTTTGCACTGTGTAAATAAGGAGAGATTGATAGATCGATAACCATGGAAGAAAAGGAAAGATGAAAATGCTGATAACCTTAAACAGTATTTTCTCCTTTTAGCTCATTGATTTTGTTTTCTGTGTCATCACTTATTTTGTGTAGGACAATTTACTATGTCTTGGAATGAAAGAATCAACACTATTATTTTGCATTGTAAAAGACATGTTTGGCAATAGATTGCATATTAGATAAAAGAAAAAATACTATAGAAAGAAGCATTTTATCCTTTTGTATCAATGTTCTCTGCATATAATACCCAACAAGTTTTGTACAAGTTTGCTTTACATCTGAAATAGGTCTCAATTGGTTTTAGTTAAAGCAATACACATGTTTTCACTGCAAGAAAGGATTGAGGGCAATAGATTCTATATTTATAGGTTCATACAGCATAGTTTGTTGGAGGAAACATCGAGAGAAAAGAATGAAATGCAGATGACCATTTTGTAGGTGACAATTTGAGTGGTATGAAAAGTAACAATTTTGTTTGAGCATTGAAAAAATGAAGAGAAAAGGAGATGTTGCTAATAAGCATTTTCTTCCTTTTCTTCAATATTTTCCAATGCTTATGTGTCAAAAGATTTCGCCATTTGGGGAGAGGAAAAGAGATCTATAATGATTTAGGAAGGGCAAAAGAATGTATATCATCACTTTTCATCAAAAACCTTGTAACTGTAGTTTACACCAAGCTGCAGTTATGAGGTTTTTGAAGACAAGCTGCAATATATATTTATTGGTTCTTACAGCATAAGGTTTAGTAGGCTATTAGCATAGACATAGACATGCTATATCGCTTCTTGTATTGGACTTAGTCAAAACTCTATTGGACTTAGTCAAACTCGGTAGAAAGGATTATAGAGAATTAAGGCCGCTGTAAATATTTGGGTAAATGGATTATATGAAGAGGCAGGTTTAGTTAATGGACTTTTTGTGGAAATAGTTGGAATCTGCTAAAAAATAAGAAAGTGATTTTTTTAAACAAATGGATTTTTTTGTCGAAAGTATAATCGCTGTCTGAATCTGCGTGAATAGAGTGAATCTTTAAAGAGTTAATTTGATAGACTTTGAGAAAAAATTGGGACTTTATGCTTAAAAGAAATTAAGTGCTCAAAGAAAGTTACTTTTTAAAAATAATATTTTATTATATTTATAGAAAGAGATTTTAATTGTTGTACAAAGTTTGATTGATTGCAACATTTTCTCCGTGGATGATAGGAATTTATGTTGAATAACAAAATTTTTATGATTTGAATACTACTGAGCGATATTTGGATTAACTTCTGTATGTGCACATGGAATGTATCCTGACTTTGGTCTAAGGATGTATGGGAATTTATTCTGATTAAGAGGTAATTATTTGTCTTAACCCTTTCCCAAATAACACCTGGTTTTGACGTCCCCAATAGTAAATGCTTGGGAAAACATTGAAACAAAAGAAGAAACTGCTGATAACCAGCAGTTTCTCCTTTTGTCTCAACATTTTCTATCCCATATTTTACACAAATTCTATCTTAATAACTTCCATTTTGTCATTTGTGGCAGTTTTTAAGTGCACCACCTTGAAATTTTGTCGTTTGGGAAAGGGTTAACATATATTAATTCATAATATGATTAAACATTTGACTTTTGTACCTTTCTTGAAAGATAAATAATACTGAAGCAATTAAATAACATAGAAAATATTATTTCTTTCCCACACAAGACCAGATTTTCATGTCCCTATTACAATTAACTGGGGAAAACATTGAGACAAAAGAAGTAACTGCTGATAAACAGCAGTTTCTCCATTGGTCTCAATTCTTTCTTTGCTGTGTTGTTCACAGATTTTAACAAAAGTAACATGTATTTTGTCGTCTGCAGAAGCTTTCAAATTGGATCGCCTTGTATGTTTGTCGTTTGGGAAAGGGTTAAGATGGAGGAGAAAATAATGATAAATTATTTAAACATTTTCTTATTTTCTGCCAGCGTCTTCTAAACCTGCGATCATTGCACATAATTATACTAGTATATTTGAAAGGAAATATTTAGCATACCAACACCCCCTCTTGTCAGTTACTTAGCACTGCATGCATCTTATAAGTAACTTCAACCCATTTCCAATCGACATAATTTTGGAATGTTCCAATTTGAAAGATGTTTCAGACGACAATATGAAGTTGATGAAATTTTGAAAATCTTTCCATTTTGGGTTAAAAAACATTGTAGAAAATGAAGAAATGCTTGTTACGAGCATTTTCTTCATTTTCTACAATGTTTTTGCGAGCAATTTTTCGTATCGATTTTGTCAAAAAGCGTCACTGTGTGGGACTCTTAGTTACATAAGACTCTTAGGAGAAGTACAAAAAGCCCCACCCGGAAAGGTAACCACATAATAAAATTTATCTTTTGTTAGTATTAACAATAGATTTTGTAAGGATACCAAATATTATGTTAGTAAGACTAAAAACTTCCAATAACTTTTCACACTTTGTCTCAATAAAGTTACTAACAGAATCAGTGATCTGTAAAATACATTGTGGGAAAATATTGACTCAAATGGTGAGGAACAAAAGATGATTAATTCATTGAAATGTAAGAAGTAGGTCTGCTATGGTTCCTTCTTTAACCTATTACCAAACATTGACTCTTTTTGGCTACCCACAAGATAAGGGCTTTGGAAATTTAGAAATTGCTTGTGACATTCTTTTCAGAGAGGCCAGTTGCAAAGACTATAAGAGTTTATTCACTTGAAATACATGTAGTTTTCAGCAACATCTTTCAATTTGAAGCTGTAGTTCCATCAAAACATTTAAGACGGTTTTTTTACTTACCGATGACTTACGACAAGTTTAGGGTAAGAATCCTGGATCGCCAATCTATGTTAAAATACCTTGGTTATGCGATTGTTTTAATTTTTAAGACATTGGTAAGTCAAATATACATCTTAAATGTTTTGATGAATCTGGCCCCAAATCTTATTTATCTTATTTGGGAAAAGTTAATGACATGGCTCTTTGCTATTGATTTGTCATTGTTATTTGGTTATCTGCAGATTCATTCAATAAATGGTACTCTCTTAGATATATGATATATATGAACTTTTGTCCTAATCAAGAAGAAGATTTCCGTTTGTCTGTTTGGTCAATTTACCAATAAAATACATCTTTTCGATTTTATATACACATATTACAGGTCCAAATAGAAAACTTTTGACAGAAAGTTTTGAAAAAAGAGGTTAAATGATGTAATGAACAAGAATTAACGAGGACTAAGGAAAAAATACTTTTGTCCAAAATTTCTTGTATGTTCCTTTAATCCTTCTTCTCAGTCATTTCTTTCACTTTTAGAAAAGAAGACATTGCTGATAACCTTTTCCTTCAGGATTTCTATGCTATAAAATTCACAGTATGAATTAAAGACTTTCACATCGTTCTAATATCTATGTTTGCAGAACTATCAGAAAAACAGATCAGACAAAAGGAGAAAATAGGATAAGCAGCATTTTCTTCTCTGGCCTTAATGTTTTCCCAAGCCCTTTATATCAGTACGGTTAAAATCAAGTCTTGCTTGGAAAGGGTTAACAACATATGCTACAATGGTAAATAAAATGGCATAGTGTCTCCTGATTTGAATCTTTCCATATTTTTTACGGAGTTCAAGATCCTATTTATGGTAATTGCTCAGATGTCTACATACAATAATACCTATCTGAATAAATATTCAAATAAATTCAAAATCAAAAGGCAAATATGCTCAAGTAGACTTTAACCTTTTTCCATACAGACCTATTTTCACACTGGTCAAAATTTCTAAGCCATATTAGAAACAATGTTAACTTTGATGAACTATACAGGCTGATCAGAGTCAATACTTGTTGCGCTTGAAGGCTGCAACCACAACGACCACATAGACTAACAGGGCAGTTGGTAGCACATCTGCCTCTTACTCGAGAGGTCCTAGGTTCGATACCCGGCCGCGACAAATACCCTCTCTGACAAAATGTCACCTTTCAATGGTTTGATATCGTGAACCTATGTGGGAAAAGCAACTGGAGGCTCGGTTAGGGTGTTGTAGTAGTACTGGTATGAGAACCAATGGGAATCTATGGTTAGGTGCTCCAGCTGCCGCAATAAGACCATATAGCAGTTAAAAACCCAATAAACAAATAAAATTTTTGCACTTAAGACAAGTCTTATTTTGTCAATGATGGAAAGATTAAGTATACAATTCCGTTCATTGTGATTTATTCGCTGTTCGTAAAGAATCATTTTCCGTTGTCAATATGTATGATTAGTTTGCATGAGACCAGATGATTTATCCATTCTATAAAGGCAGGATTAACGCAAGATGACTGTATGTGTATATGGATTTTATATGCATTTACAACAGTTTTGCACTTATAACCCTTTAAACCTTTTCTCAAAGAAGCCCTTCATAGTTTTGGCCTTGAAGAAAATAGGCTTGGGAAAAGGTTGAAGCAAAAGAAGAAAATGCTGATGATCAATATTTTCTCCTTTTGCATCAATATTTTCTGTGTTATATTACACACATATTCCATCTTTTCATCATCCATGCTGAAGTCGTAAGCTGCTTTCAAATTGAATTGAATTTTGAGCTAAAATAGACTTGTTTTACAGTTATGTTTTGATAACCTCTCGGTGTTGTTATAAAATCTCATAACTATGGCTTGGATCAAGCCGTAGTTATGATATTTTATAACAACACCCACACAATACTTTTATTTGTCCGAAATTACTCACTGTTTACTTGATAAAATCGTTCCCTATTGGAATGCCTGAAAATGTTGCCATTTGGGAAAGGGTTGGTGTGGATGAGGAATTTCTTCACAATGGCTGTAGGGGATTAATGTTATTGGAAGTCTATTCTTTAATGTATCCGATGATTTTTGTCCCCCATGTTTTACAGCTTGTTTGTTCAAATTGATACCACTGCCATTGAATTTCATTTACTACCCTTTATCAATAATGAAGATGTTTTCGATCCCTTTTATGCCCCTGTAGAGACGTAAAAACCATGCAGGTCTCGTTCGGGAAATGGTGACTGTGGCTAAGGAATTTCTTCACAATGGCTCTAGGGGATCAATGTTATTGGAAGTCTATTCTTTAATGTATCAGATGAGTTTTGTCCCCCATGTTTTACAGCTTGTTTGTGCAAATTGATACCACTGCCATTCATTTACTACCCTCTATCAATAATACAAAGAGGTTTTCATTCCTTTTTACCTGGCAGTATGTGCAAAATTAAGAAAGCTTTCAAAAACATTGAGGTTAACTAAAGAAAAAAAATGTTGATGATCAGCATTTTCTCCTTTTGCCTCATTGTTTTATTTGCTATATTGTACATGAACTTTTGGACCATTATTACCATTGATCATATGACCAAGATCGACAGGAAGTCATGATGGTGAATTTGTTTTATGATTGTTGATAATACAGGCCTCTTCACGGTGTATAATCATGTGACTTAGAATTTCTGATAATCTTCGATAACTTTGTCAATACTTGACCAATTTGAATTCGGTTTGAAGCAGAGAAGGTAGAAAAATGTCAGGAATGACATAGTTGCAGTAGATTTTTAGCTCCACTGGCCTTTAGGCCAGCGGGCTATTGTCATGGCGCTGTGTCCGTCGTGCGTGCGTCTGTGCGTGCGTGCATCCGTCCGTCCGTCCGGTCGTCAAGTTTTTAGCTCACCTGAGCTCAACGAGCTCAAGGGGAGCTCTTAGGGTCAGTCACTATCCGGCGTCCGTCGTCCGTCGTCCGTCGTCAACAATTTCTTTAAACATCTTCTCCTCCTCAACCACTGGGCCAATTCTTTCCAAACTTGGCAGAAATGTTCCTTGGGTGACCCTTTTCAAAACTTGTTCGTGAATTTTTGATTCGTCAAAAATTGTGGGCGTGGCAGGGCGGGGCTTATCAGACTTACAGAAATCATTAGGAAATTCTTCAAAAATCTTCTCCTCCTCAACCACTGGGCCAATTCTTTCCAAATTTGGCAGAAATGTTCCTTTGGTGATCCTTTTCAAAACTTGTTCATGAATTTTTGATTCGTCAAAAATTGTGGGCGTGGCAGGGCGGGGCTTATCAGACTTACAGAAATCATTAGGGAATTCTTCAAAAATCTTCTCCTCCTCAACCACTAGGCCAATTCTTTCCAAACTTGGCAGAAATGTTTCTTGAGTGACCTTTTTCAAAACTTGTTCGTGAATTTTTGATTCGTCAAAAAATGTGGGCGTGGCAGGGCGGGGCTTATCGGACTTAGAGAAATCATGTGAAAAATCTTTAAAAATCAATTATCAGGCCAATTTGAACCAAGCTTGGCAGAAATGTCCCTTCAGTGAATGTTTTCAATACATGCTCATGAATTTTTGATTCGTCAAAAATTGTGGGCGTGGCAGGGCGGGGCTTATCAGACTTCGAGAAATCGAAAGATAATTATTCAAAAATCTTCTCCTCCTTAACCACTGGGCTAATTATTACCAAACTTGAAAGGAATGTTCCTTGGGTGACCCTTTTCAAAACTTGTTCGTGAATTTTTGATTTGTCAAAAATTGTGGGCGTGGCAGGGCGGGGCTTATCAGACTAAAAGAAATCTTTAGGTAATTTTTCAAAAATCTTCTCCTCCTCAACCACTTTGCCAATTCTTTCCAAACTTGGCAGAAAGGTTTATTGGGTGACACTTTTCAAAACTTGTTCGTGAATTTTTGATTCGTCAAAAATTGTGGGCGTAGCAGGGCGGGGCTTATCGGACTTAGAGAAATCTTGTGAAAAATCTTTAAAAATCAATTATCAGGCCAATTTGAACCAAGCTTGGAAGAAATGTCCCTTGAGTGATTGTTATCAATACATGGTCATGAATTTCTGATTCGTCAAAAATTGTGGGTGTGGCAGGGCGAGGCTTATCAGACTTCGAGAAATCGAAAGATAATTATTCAAAAATCTTCTCCTCCTTAACCACTGGGCTAATTATTACCAAACTTGAAAGGAATGATCCTTGGGTGAACCTTTTTAAAACTTGTTTGTGAATTTTTGATTTGTCAAAAATTGTGGGCGTGGCATGGCGGGGCTTATCGGACTTAGAGAAATCATGTGAAAAATCTTTAAAAAATCAATTATTCGGCCAATTTAAACCAAGCTTGGCAGAAATGTCCCTTGAGTGACTGTTTTCAATACATGCTCATGAATTTTTGATTCGTCAAAAATTGTGGGCGTGGCAGGGCGGGGCTTATCAGACTTCGAGAAATCGAAAGATAATTATTCAAAAATCTTCTTCTCCTTAACCACTGGGCTAATTATTACCAAATTTGAAAGGAATGATCCTTTGGTGACCCTTTTCAAAATTTGTTCGTGAATTTTTGATTTGTCAAAAATTGTGGGCGTGGCAGGGCGGGGCTTATCAGACTAGGAGAAATCATGTGAAAAATCTTTAAAAATCAATTATTCGGCCAATTTGAACCAAACGTAGCAGGAATGTCCCTTGAGAGACTGTATTCAACACATGTTCATGAATTTTTGATTGGGTGAAAAACATCGGCTTACAGGGTGAGGCTTACCAGACTTCAATAAATCGCTAGATAATTCTTCCAAAATCTTCTTCTCCTTAACCATCAGGCAATTTGTTACCAAACTTGGCAGAAATGATCATTGGGTGACACGTTACAATATCTGTTCGAGAATTTTTTACTCGTCAAAAAATGTGGTCTTGGCGGGGCAGGGCTTATTGGACTTAAAGTGACATTTCAGAATATTTTTACATAAATTTTACTTTTATTTTATCCAAAAGAGCATATTTTCTTATGAAAATTCTGAAAATTTCAGGCCAAAATATTGAACCGTTTACGAGAAATATATATTTTTGTGCTAAAATTAAACAAATTGTTGTGGACAACAGTTCAGATTTATATAGAATCTGTCATTTCTGTCTCAACTTTAAATGCACATTTTTCTCTTATAAATAACAACTTCAAAAAACTGATAGTTTTTCTACGCATTAGAATAAACAATCTTTGCATTAAGAGAAACTTTTAAAAAATGAAATATATGTGAAATGTCACTTTAACAAATTCATGAGAAAATTCTTTAAAAAAGTAATTATAGGGCTAAGTTGAACCAAACCTTACAGGAATGTACCTTGAGTGACTGTCTTCAATACATGGTTGAGAATTTTAGATTAATTGAAAAAATGTGGGCATGGCAGGGTGGGGCTTGTTGATTTTTAAATGAGTTATGTCCTTTTGTTGAAAATTGGTATTTTTCGCAACATTTACATGACATTTGTGTTGTTTGGTCTGTTGATTTTTTTGTTTGCTCTTTTTCGCAATTGATCAGATCACAGTTCAAATGAAATGTACTTCTCAAAATGCACAAAAACAGTGCTGTTTGGGGGTATGATCACTTTCAGTGATATTCTAGTTTACAATAATTTAATATGACATAAAACTGGCATATATATTTGTTTACAACAAAACGTATATTATACATAATCAAATACACGAAGAACTCAGGTGAGCGATATCAGTGCCTTTCAGGCACTCTTGTTCTTAAAAAATCTTCTCCTCAGAAACTACTTGATGGATTTCAATCAAACTTCACAGGAATGATCCTTAGGTGGTCCTCTATCAGATTCCTTCAATTGATTTTGATTGAACCAGAAAGTCTGGAGTTATCTGCCCTTGAATTAAAAAATGGCTGTTTTGACTTTGTTTTCACTCTAGCCACTACATATATTTATCAATCAAGACAAAACTTGGTTAGAATGTTGGTGCTGATAAGATCTTGCCTGGGTGCAATTTTCAGCTTGATCTGAATGTTACATCTTGAGTTATGTGCCGTTGAAATTGGCAAAATTACCATTTTTTACCTTATTTTTACTCAAACAACCATAAATATCCACCAATCAACACAAAACTTTCATGTAATCTTACTGGCCATAAGATCTTGCATGTGCATAATTTTCAGCTTCATAGGAATCTTAAATCATGATTTATCTGCCCTTGAATTTGACAAAATTGCTGTTTTCGACTTTGATTTTACACTCTTTACATCCACAAATATTGAATAATCAGGTCAAAACTTAAACAAGATATAGTTGAAGTTAGGATCTTGCTTTAGTGTGATTCTTAGCCAGATAGGAATGCAAAATCTTCAGTTATATGCCTTTCAATTTGACAAAATTGCTAATTGTGACTTCGTTTTCACTCCAACAGCCAAACTCACTCTAATAAAGACAAAGCTTGGTAACCAATTGATCTTATATGAATGCATTTTCAGCTTTCTAGTTACTTTGTAATTGCTTTAAGAGCAAGAAGTATTGAAACATCTTGTCAAAACTTGAACTTGATATTACAAGAAATTCAGGTTTCATAAATTTTGAAATAGGGTTTTTCCCTGAATCTATTTTTAGCACAAAATCTATTTTTAGAATTTATATGAAAAATTTTGGGGTAATCAATGGTCTGTTAATTTAGATCTGTTTGGAAGAAGGAAATTTTAATTGCTAGTATCATCCTAAGCTGGAATGTTCTACCATTTCCTTTTACCCTTTCTCAAATGGCAAACATAAAGTTTTACTTTCTTTGCTTCAAGAACCAAACATTTTGAACAATCTAGTTTTGTAACTTTCTTTTCGCTGTATGAAACACAAGCATTGAACAATCTAATCAAAACTTGAATTAAATATTACATGAAATTCAGGCCTGTGGAGCGACTCAAGACCTTCAGGTCTTCTAGTTCAAAAATCAACTGATAAAAAAGTTATTGAAGATAAATCAAAATTTTGGTTTATCTTCAATAACTTTTTCATCAGTTGATTTTTAGCTCACCTGAGCTCAACGAGCTCAAGGGGAGCTCTTAGGGTCAGTCACTATCCGGCGTCCGTCGTCCGTTGTGCGTTGTGCGTCGTGCGTCGTCAACAATTTCTTTAAACATCTTCTCCTCCTCAACCACTGGGCCAATTCTTTCCAAACTTGGCAGAAATGTTCCTTGGGTGACCCTTTTCAAAACTTGTTCGTGAATTTTTGATTCGTCAAAAAATGTGGGCGTGGCAGGGCGGGGCTTATCAGACTTAAAGAAATCATTAGGAAATTCTTCAAAAATCTTCTCCTCCTCAACCATTGGGCCAATTCTTTCCAAACTTGGCAGAAATGTTCCTTGAGTGACCCTTTTCAAAACTTGTTCATGAATTTTTGATTGGTCAAAAATTGTGGGCGTGGCAGGGCGGGGCTTATCAGACTTAAAGAAATCATTAGGGAATTCTTCAAAAATCTTCTCCTCCTCAACCACTAGGCCAATTATTTCCAAACTTGGCAGAAATGTTCCTTGAGTGACCCTTTTCAAAACTTGTTCGTGAATTTTTGATTCGTCAAAAATTGTGGGCGTGGCAGGGCGGGGCTTATCGAACTTAGAGAAATCATGTGAAAAATCTTTAAAAATCAATTATCAGGCCAATTTGAAACAAGCTTGGCAGAAATCTCCCTTGAGTGACTGTTTTCAACACATGCTCATGAATTTTTGATTCGGTGAAAATTGTGGGCGGGCCAGGGCGGGGCTTATCAGACTTCGAGAAATCGTAAGATAGTTATTCAAAAATCTTCTTCTCCTTAACCATTGGGCTGATTCTTACCAAACTTGAAAGGAATGTTTATTGGGTGACCCTTTTCAAAACTTGTTCGTGAATTTTTGATTCGTCAAAAATTGTGGGCGTGGCAGGGCGGGGCTTATCGGACTTAGAGAAATCATGTGAAAAATCTTTAGAAATCAATTATCAGGCCAATTAGAATCAAGCTTGGCAAAAATGTCCCTTGAGTGACTGTTTTCAACACATGCTCATGAATTTTTGATTCGTCAAAAATTGTGTGCGTGGCAGGGCGGGGCTTATCAGACTTCGAGAAATCGTAAGATGATTATTCAAAAATCTTTTCCTCCTTAACCACTGGGCTAATTATTACCAAACTTGAAAGGAATGTCCCTTGGGTGACCCTTTTCAAAACTTGTTCGTGAATTTTTGATTTGTCAAAAATTGTGGGCGTGGCAGGGCGGGGCTTATTGGACTAGGAGAAATCATGTGAAAAATCAAGGGGGGGTATGATCACTTTCAGTGATATTCTAGTTTACAATAATTTAATTTGACATAATACTGACATATATATTTGTTTACAACAAAATTTATATTGTACACAATCAAATACACGAAGAATTCAGGTGAGCGATATCAGTGCCTTTCAGGCACTCTTGTTCAAAAATCAACCACGTCCATCTAATGCGTGACGTCTGTCCGCATTCTCTGCTTCAAACCGAATTCAAATCGGTCCAGTATTTACAAAATTGTTGAAGATTTTCTGAAAATATTGTATCACGTGATTATCCACTGTGTATCAACGCCCAATTTGCCTGCTGCAGCAACTTCCAAATTTGGACTGTCTAAATTATTTCCAAGTGTCCTCCCCAGCCCAATAAGGTGTATCGGCCCCACTACAGCTTCATGTAAATCTGTGTAATGCCACTACACATTCAAAACTACCCCAAAGCTTAATTTCCTCAAAAAGGTCACCAAATAGGGGATTTGTAGACATTTCTTGTCAAAAAGTGATAAATAAGGCATTCTTATAAATATTAGATGGCATAATTATGTATAAAAACATTATGGGAAAAGAAGAAATTGCTCAAATTGAGCAATTTCTTCTTTTCCCATTATGTTTTTATTGACAATTTTTTGCATGAACACAAGTTACACAATGCATTTCAAGGTTTACCAATACTTATAATTTGCCACTACGGCTTCAAATCATTCTGGGGAGGACCCTGTTTCCATTTTTAGCTCGACTTTTCGAAGAAAATGAGAGCTTAACCCTTTCCCAAACAACAAATTTTAGGGTGGTCCAATTTGAAAGCTGCTGTAGATGGCAAAATGGATGTTGATTAAGGTTGAATTTGTGTACAATATAACAAAGAAAATATTGAGGCAAAAGGAGAAACTGCTGGTTATCAGCAGTTTCTTCTTTTGTCTCAATGTTTTCCCAAGCCATTTCTTTTAGGGACGTCAAAACCAGGTCTTGTTTGGGAAAGGGTTAATATACTGTCACCCGAGCGTCGGCGTTGCAACAAAGGTTAAAGTTTTTTCAAACATCAATAACTGTCATACTATCAAAGGGATTCAACCCAAACTTGGAATACTTATTCACCATCACACCCTCTACCTTACTATCAGGGCCCATGACCCTGGCTCCACTATATTTGGAGTTGAGTTATGCCCCCTTTATACTAAGCAACTTAGAAAGTCGAGCGCGCTGTCTTCGGACAGCTCTTGGATTGTTTGGGTAAAGTTTAACAAATGAGACCTTTTGTAGAATATTTGATATGCATACAAAAAATTGTAATAGAAGAAAAGGGTTTATTCTGTAAGAACAATTTTCTAGTTTGTCTGTGAAAATTCCATTTGATTACTCGCTCAAGACCTTTAAAACTGGGGAATTGTACAGTTTATGCTGAGATTTAGTTTTGTAAATGTAAATTGTAAATGTAAATTATCTTTTTACAGCAAACATTAAGTGATATTTATTGCTTCCAAGAAATAGAATGCTGTATAATGTAAATCAGGGAATTATTTCCTAAATTTTATTCTAGCAAAACCCGCAAAACTTGAATTTATATGTGGTATAACCATTATTTCTGCCTCAAGTCAGGGTTGTCTGAATTAAACCAATGAGAATGGTACCTTGTTTATTTCAAGTTACATCCAAAGCATACATTTCTGTCTAAGTATTTAATTTGATTTTACTGGGATTTTACTCCGTTTTCAACTTCTATGGTCATATCGCGGTGGCTGGAGCACCTAACCGTTGGTTCCTCAGGACTATTTCTCGCACAAGTACAACCACATTATCCAAACCGAGCCTCCAGCTGCTCTCTCACATAGATGATTCACACCCATTGGTGAGAGACAAATGACTTTTGTCAAATGTCAGAATGGATACTGACTGAGCCGGGGTTCGAACTGAAGACCCCTTGATTGACAGACTTCGATGTAACCGACTGAGCTATCCGGGCTCGGCTTCTGTCTAAGGAGCAGATACTTTTATGACCTATGTTAATAGCTTTGTGGGACCCTGAGTTTTTGCACTGTTTGTCGATCTGTCTCTTTGTTTTTATGAAAAAGATGGTTTTAACTTTGGCCGAAACAGTTAAACTGTCAGTGATACTTCTTTCATAATTCTCTTGTTTATTCCTTGAGACAAGATCATTCCATTGATTAAAATAATTGAGCTGGGATCTTACAGCATTTTAGAAGACCATTAGTTTCCAGATCAGCCTGTGGTCAATGGCAATGAATTTTGTTCTAAAAATAGACTTGGTTTACTGTTATGTTTTGATAAACGGTAAATGTTGTTATAGAATCTTGAATCAAGCCTTAGTTACGAGATTGTATATCAACACCTACGAAAAACTACTGTTTGTTCGAAGTTACATCACTGCTTACTGGATAAAATCGTTCCTTATTGCGGTGAAATAAGGACCCATGCTAATTGCTATCTGTAAGTTATAACAGGTCGCAAATAAGCTCTAATGTAATTCAGTTGTAGTATTTCTTGTATTTCTAGGTGGCTGTCCGAGGGACAAACAACCAGCAACCAACTTAAGGTGTGACCCTGCATGTACAGCGGAACTATCTTACTGTAACGATACAAACCACTGCGTGTGTAAACAAAAATGCACAACCATAATAACTATATTTTGCGAATTTCATATTCTTTTATAACTCTTGTATTTCTAGGTGGCTGTCCCAGGGACAAACGACCAGCGACCAACTTAAAGTGTGATCCTGCATGCACGGCAGAGCTATCTTATTGTAACGATACAAACCACTGCGTGTGTAAACAAAAATGCACAACCATAATAACTATATTTTGCGAATTTCATATTCTTTTATAACTCTTGTATTTCTAGGTGGCTGTCCCAGGGACAAGAGACCAGCGACCAACTTAAAGTGTGACCCCGCGTGTACAGCCGAGCTATCTTATTGTAACGATACAAACCACTGCGTGTGTAAACAAAAATACACAGCCGTTTATAACCGTGCGGGAGTGCTGCTACGTTGCATCATGAGTAACCTGACCAACAGTGCAACGACTACCAGCACTGTAACACTGCCAGGTATAGTAAATTAATTGATATATATTGGGGCAGCAGGTGCAACTAACAATGTGTTCCTGGTGTGTGTAAACAAAAGTAAATGGCTGTTTATAACCGAGCGGGAGTGCTACTACGTTGCATCATGAGTAACTTGACCAACAGTGCAACGACTACCAGCACCGTTACACTGCCAGGTATAGTAAATTAATTAAGATATATATTGGGGCAGCTGGTGCAACTAACAATGTGTTCCTGGTGTGTATAAACAAAAATACACGGCCGTTTATAACTGAGCGGGAGTGCTGCTACACTGCATCATGAGTAACTTGACCAACAGTGCAACAACTACAAGCACCGTTACTCTGCCAGGTATAGTAAATTAATTAAGATATATATTGGGGCAGCTGGTGCAACTAACAATGTGTTCCTGGTGTGTATAAACAAAAATACACGTCTGTTTATAATTGAGCGGGAGTGCTGCTACGCTGCATCATGAGTAACTTGACCAACAGTGCAACGACTACCAGCACCGTTACACTGCCAGGTATAGTAAATTAATTAAGATATATTGGGGCAGCTGGTGCAACTAACAATGTGTTCCTAGTGTGTATTAACAAAAATACACGGCTGTTTATAACCGAGCAGGAGTGCTGCTACGTTGCATCATGAGTAACTTGACCAACAGTGCAACGACTACCAGTACAGTTACACTGCCAGGAAAAGTAAATTAATTAAGATATATATTGGGGCAGCTGGTGCAACTAACAATGTGTTCCTGGCATGTGTAAACAAAAATACACAGCCGTTTATAATCGTGCTGGATTGCTGCTACGCTGTATCATGAGTAACCTGACCAACAGTGCAACGACTACCAGCACAGTTACACTGCCAGGTATAGTAAATTAATTAAGATATATCGGGGCAGCTGGTGCAACTAACAATGTGTTCCTGGTGTGTGTAAGCAAAAATACACAGCCGTTTATAACCGTGCGGGAGTGCTGCTTCGCTCTGCATTATGAGTAATCCGAGTCTTCTCTGATGTAAATACGCTCTTTGATATTTTGATTTTTCGCTATTTACATCAGAGAGCGTTGCTCTTTGAAAACAGCGTAAAGTTCGGTAACGTTACAAGTAACTTGAAGCTTTGTTTTTGTGTATCATATCGAATCACTCGGTAAAACACTGTAGGGTATAGATCAATAAATCATTTTTTGTCATACCTGACCAAAAATTTCATTTCAAATCGGCCTGCTGGATGAGTATAACCTTTGGTTTTGAATGGAAGGTTAAGGTAAACAAAGGCTGCTCAGGTGAGGGTTGTTGCAAAACATTGCCTATTAACCTTTTAGAAATACTTTTTGGTCATAATTTTTTCAGCAGCCATAACAATAAATGGTTCATTTATCGATATCATCAGGGGTTTTAACGATAGCGTTTAAGATCGGACGGTGAACTATGCGCAACAATTTGTTGCGAACTTCTTGATTTTTTCAAAGAGCAATGCTCTCTGATGTAAATAGCGAAAAATCAAAATATCAAAGAGCGTATTTACATCAGTGAAGACTCGGATTACATTATGAGTAACCTTACCAACAGTGCCACGACTACCAGTACAGTTACACTGCCAGGTATAGTAAATTAATTAAGATATATATTGGGGCAGCTGGTGCAACTAACAATGTGTTCCAGGCCACAGATTCTCGAAAAAACTTCAGTACGTATATTCTCATGAGAACATGCTCAACTTCAAAGGGATACTCTCCAGCGTTACTGGATTTCGTGCGATTTGAGCATGGTGCTCAGATTTGAGCATGAGAACGTACTTAAGTTTTTTCGAGAAACCGGGGCCTGGTGTGTGTAAACAAAAGTACACGGCTATTTATAACCGCGCGGGAGTGCTACAACACTGCACCATGTGTAACCTGACCAACAAAATTGTCACCCACCAATGGTTTGATAATTGTTAATTTATGTGGACGAGTAGCTGGAGGCTCTGTAAGGATGGTGTGGTAGTACTGGCGTGAGAAACAACAGGAATCCATGGTTAGATGCTCCAGCTGCTGCAATATGACCATAGCAGTTGAAAGAGGCATTAAACCTCAATCAAGCAGACAATGAAATGGACATTGATAATCAGAGCTTCAGATTGTTTCAGAGACCTGTGGGCCACAGGGCCCACCACGCAGGATTTTGAGGGGTCATTTTCCAAAACAATGGGCCACAGTTAAGCATTCATATCCAAACTTGCTATTGGAGTAAAATGTAAATGACTTATTTGCTGTGAATTCATCACTGTGGCTGTATTGTTGTTATTTGAGTGGATGCATATAAACATTGTTGAAATTAAGAATATTTCACTTCTATAGTTATAAATTTTGTGTGTGTTAATGATTTGAATTAGCTTTTCCCTAACAATATTTTTTATAATAGTCCAATTTGAAATGAATCGGATATAAATATCATTCTATTTGCTGGAATCAAAACCCCCTAACTCCAGTTTGAATGAATGGGGAGATGAAATGGTTTTACAAAAAATAGTATCGAAAGAACGAGTAGCTAGGCCCTGACGATTTGTCACATATTCAGATATCGTCTGCTTGCAAAATTTTTAAGGTCAAATCATTCTGCCGAAAATTCGACGATTATTGACTTATTATCTGCTTGATTTAAAAATGCAGCCGTATGTTCTTTATATGTGATTTTACCCGTATCTTCCCCTGATTTTCGTTTGAGAAAAGCGTTTTAAACTTGTTTGAGACATCGTCGAAATGATAGTTGAAACAGACGTAAGTTTTCACTCGTTGTCTGGTTACCAATTTGAAACACAAAGCCGGGTACTGTCACGGATTCAGATTCTAAAAATAGTAACAAGTCGAAGGTGAAGGTTAACGAATCGAAGGTAAAGGTTACGGAGATCGCTAGAGATTGGCCGACTGCTTGTTTACTGTTTGAAATTTGGGATATGATTGGTTGATCAAGTAAGGTCATTATAATAATCTAAAAATAAGTTTATCGGGTCAATTAGCTTGATATACATGTATAGCAAATTACCGGTGCGTTATGCGAAGGTCAATATTGCTTGAAATCTACTTTTTCATGATCATACTTTCACTGAAATTCGTGCACCTGGCTAGGGCATCACTACATAATTTCATGCATCATATTTTGAAAATATGCGGGATTGGCGCGGGCGCACTGTCAATCTGAAGCTCTGGATAATTATGGAAAAAGTACAGAAAACATTCAGGCAAAAGGAGAAATGCTGATTATCAGCATTTTCTTCTTTGGTCTATAATTTTCCAAAACCATTTCTACTACGGAAGTCAAATCAGGTCTTGTTTTACAGGTAACTGGTGCACCTAAAAATGTTTTCCTGGCATTTTAATGTTAAAATTACAAAATCTGTGAAAGAGTTTGCCTTTATGTTTTGATATTGATGCCAAATTATCTCTGTTTTGTCAATGATGTATTTCTGACATCACATATTTCCTCACTCAGACAATGCTGGTCCATCGGGAATCGTTTTATCTCTCATTTTTCATGTTTTTTACGTAATCTTGTCTTTTCTACTCAGCCAAAATCTTTTCTGATAATTGATAACCAGTTTTTAGGACTGAAGTTGTTCTGTACTTTGGCACTAGCCATGTTTGTCTTGCCTAATCTGGCAATGAACAGATTTTCTAACTTCATGGTGTATAATCACGTGACTTTGAATTTCCGATAATCTTCAATAACTTTGTCAATACTTATTCAATTTGAAATCGGTTTAAAGCAGAGAATGTGGAAAATTGCCAAAAATAACATGGACGTAGTAGATTTTTAAGAAATCAACTGATAAAAAAGTTATTGAAGATAAACCAAAATTTTGGTTTATCTTCAATAACTTTTTTATCAGTTGATTTTTCAAAAAGTAAACACGTCCGTCTAATGCGTGACGTATGTCCACATTCTCTGATTCAAAACGAATTCAAATTGGTCAAGTATTAAAAAAGATATTGAAGATTATTGGAAATTCTGTGTCACGTTATTATACACCGCGCTTATATAATCTGGCAATGAACAGATTTTCTTACTTGTTGTGGGATAGAATTGATTCATTATGAAAGCTCTTGATTAATTTAATAGCATGTTCCAATTCACTTGATCTATACTTAGTACATTAAAAAACGCAGAGTTTTCATAGCCTTAAATCAAGATATTATAAGATGTTAAAAGAAATGAAAATATTTGTTATGAATCTCCCACAAGGTTTGAAACGCGAATAGAAAAGATTAAAGTTAGTAATCCTGGAAGATTTTACCGCGCCTTAGCCAAAGCGTTAAACACGTTGTCGCTGCGTAAGATTCATGCACGTAAAACTCGAGTTTCAACATGTATATAAAGTGTGTTTATAGGGACACTATAAAAACAAGTTTTATCGAAAGATTCTCAATTCTATCAGTATGCCTCGTCTTCTTGAACATGTGAGGAACCAAGGTATTGGAACGCATTTGTTTGGTTTTTCCAATTCGGACATTTCACAGTGCGTAAGATGACATCACGACTAGTGACACGATGGCCAGGCCACATACTGTGGTTACACACTACTGGCCTGCGTTGTTTTCTGATATGTACCCTAAAGAACATGTTTGGAATGGACTGAAGAGACGCGTGTATTCACGTACCCCACCACCCAAAACTTTGAAACAACTTCGTATTACTGTTGTTCAAGAGTGGAACAAAATGCCACAAGAGGTCGCATTGCGAGAAAAGTCCTTTTATGCGACGAAGATGCCGGGCTTTAATTCAAGCTTTAGATGGGCACAATGTTTTGATTATCCATGTCTTCGATTATTCCTCTGCCGAGGGTTGGACCTGGCTGCCCAGTCTAGATCGGAGTCTACCTCTCCTTAAAGATATGTAATATAAACCAAGGCAAAATCCTTTGTTCAGGAGAATACATTCTTTAAAATTCTCTTATGAATATTTTGATGAATTTTAGAGTCTAGTTTTTGAAATCAAAACTGAAATTGCAGTAAGATGTTTTTTTGTTAAAAAGTTACAATTTCTTTCAATTCATGTTTTGGTTTTGGTGTCTGGTAACAATAAATAAATGGAATTCACTTAAAATTTTAACTTTGTCTGGAGAATTTTAAAATTTACGAGCTGCCTGAGGTAAAATGGAAAAAAATGACCATGTTACAAAACAAAACTTGGAATTAGCTGTTAATGGAGTTCACAGTTTGTGTCAATTTACGGAGATTTCTTGTATTTAGGTAAAATCCTTTCCCAAACAAGACAGAGTTTTGATGTTTCTTTCAGAAAAAGCTTTTTAAAACATTAAATCCAAAGAAAAAAATGCTGATCATCAGCATTTTCTTCCTTTCCTTCATTGTTTTTTAGCCTGTTGTATAGAATTTACATTTTTGTTGTAGGCGGCTTCACTTCTGATTTCACAACCCAATCATGATTTTAGAAAAGATTAAATCCTTTCAGAATCGACAACATCAGTGTTTTTTCTCCTTCTTTGCATGGGTCCGTAAAACGGACCTGTTCCCAATGCCAAAAAGGGTCATTTTTTCCCAAAATATGGAAAGAAAATTCCCAATTCAAAAGTTCAACGCTCTTTTTTAGGAAAATTTGCTCAAATTCTTTCAAGTTCCAAGCTAAACTATTCAAGAGAGACTGGAATTCCTTTCAGTTCATTTAAATGTATTATTTTTTACAGATAATTTAATTTTTCTTGTATTCTGTGATGCTATTTTTTTCCCAATTCTTGAGAAAACAACGCTTTTTTCCCAATTTGGCTGGTACCGGACCCGTTCCCAAAATCATGAGAAAAAACACTGAACATTTTAGACTTGTCAAGTTAAAGGTGTTGCAGACGACAAACTATATGTCAATAGTGATGCTTAAGATTATGACACAGATAAGGTTGTGGGAAAAGGAGAAAAAGCTGATAATCAGCATTTTCTTCTTTTGTCTCAATGTTTTTGGAAGCCTATTCTATGAGGGAAGTAAAAACCAAGACTTGTTTGGGAAAGGGTTAACCCATTACCACACAATGACTTTTTTTGACTCCCTATATATGTAACAAGACAAAGACTTTGCAAAACATTGTGGACAATGTAGAAATTGCTTGTGACAAGCAATTTCTTCATTTCCCACGATGTTTTCTACCCAGAAAGATAAAAAAAAAAATGCAAAATTTCATTCAACTTGTTTTGTCATCCGCAACATCTTTGAATTTGGATGAGTCTAAAACTATGTCATTTGGTAAAGGGGTTAATGTACAAAGGGCAGTGCCCTTTCTGGCCATTGAATTAGTAGGAAGTTCATGTTTGTTTACTGTTTACTTGTATATAATGATATAAAGAGAAATCTTGAAAGTGCTAAGGCACTGTAAAAGGAGTATCAAAATTGTTATTGTAAATATGTTTTGTGTCAACCCAATCACAAACAATACCTGGTTTTGGCGTCCATATGATTCAAACAGTTTGAGAAGATATTGAGGCTTAGGCAAAAGAAGAAAATGCTGATAATCAGCATATTCTTGTTTTGCCTCAATATTTTCTGCACTTTAATGTACACAAATCCAATCTTCTTTTACATTAATTGTTTCTCATGTGAAACAGCTTTTAAATCAACACCCTCATAATTATTTTGTGATTTGGGAATGAGTTAAAAAAGTCATATAGGGGTGATGGTTCTCGGCTGATGAATTAATAAATAACAATTAAATGATGGTTACTTCCTTACACAAAGAACAAAATATTTGACTACTTCGATTTGTTGCTGTTGACGACATAATTGGTTTTAGTAAAAATTAGTTTAATCTCGGCTGAGGCCGCAAGATGATGATGAAAAAGTGAACTTTGTTGCAGCTTTATATTTTTTTTCTTTCAAGATTCATCTCTGAAACCACATAATTTAAAGTGACATTTCACAATTATTTTTCATAAAATTACTTTTATTTTTATCTGAAAAAGCAAATTTTCTTATGAAAATTCTGAAAATTTCAAGCCAAAATATTGAACCGTTTACGAGAAATATATATTTTTGTGCTAAAATTAAACAAAAAGTTGAGACAGAAATTACAAATTCTATATAAATCTTAACTGTTGTCCACAACAATTTGTTTAATTTTAGCACAAAAAATATATATTTCTCGTAAACGGTTCAATATTTAGGATTGGAATTTTCAGAATTTCCATAAGAATACATGTTCCTTCAGATAGAATAAAAGTAAAATTTATGTAAAAGTAATCGTGAAATGTCACTTTAAGGTATGTTTTTCGCTTAAGAATAACAACTTCAAAAAACTGATAGCATTTCTACGCATTAGAAATACCAATCTTTGCATCATGACATATTTTAAAAAAAATGAAATTGGAATGTTATGTCCCTTTAAGGAGTATTGCTTATACTGTAGCTGTTTGTAGCATTTCAGAAAATACTGAGTTCAGATTTATTCAAATTATGCCCCTGGGGTATGCAAATTCATGCCAGGAATGATATAGATGAATATTTAAAAGGCATGTTTTGGCATTGAGAGTTGATATATGACTGTGACGTAGCATATTTCAATTGATGTTTTTCATGTTTGATTGATTCAAATGCCCTAGGAACTCCCATTACTTTCCCAGATCTTTTTTGTTGAAATTATGATATCTTTTATGCCATTTTCACACTAGATTATGCTATCTTTCGCACAAAATTAGGCTATCTTTCACACAAAATGATGCCATCTTTCACACAAAATTATGCTATCTTTCACACGTTTATTCTCTATTCCAAAGAAGATGGTGCCTGCAATATCTTAAAAATTCTGGATGTATGCTGTTATTGCGTCTGTCTCTGTAATTTTAAGTATGATATCTTTTCTGCTATTGTTCACCCCAAGTTATTTTTCATAAAGTTATCTGCTATTTTTCACCGCAAGTTATGCTATTTTACACATGAAATTATGTTATATTTTACACTAGATTATGCTATCTTTCACAAAATTATGCTATCTATTCCACAGAAGATATCTGATGTTTGGATGTTTTCTTATTTTGCCTCTGTCAGTGTGTTTGAAATTATAATATATTTTATCTTTTACTCAATATTATGTTATCTTTCACTCCAAATTATGCTATTATGAACAGTGCCTCCATCTGTGGATATACACTGTGATTTCGCCGGTCACAGTTTTTGTGATATTTCAATTCACTTAGAATTATGCTATCTTTCACTTATAATTCATGCTATCATTCACAAAATTATGCTATCTATTCCACAGAAGATGGTGCCTCCAATGTCTGGATGTGTGCTGTTATTGTGTCCTTTTAAAAATGTGTTTTTCATAAAATGATACTATTTTAACATTACTTCATGCTATCTTTCACAAATGTATGCCATCTATTTCACAGAAGATGGTGCCTCCAATGTGTGGATGTATGCTGTGATTGCATCCGTCACGGTGTTTGTGATATTTCTAGCTGCAGCTTGTTACACAATGAGGTAGGTTGTATAATTATTTGATGAATCATTTGCGAAACAGCAAAATTTTCGGATGGTCCAACTTGGAAGCGACAACAAAGAATGTGTTACTTAAAGTACCTGAAATATTATAGCACAGAAACATTGATACAAAGAGAGAAAATGCTGATTATTAGCATTTTTTTGTCTCAATTTTTCCCAAGCTATTTCTTCTATGTGCAACAAAACCCTTTCTTGTTTTGGAAAGGGTTAATCCTCAAAAAATTATAAAATTTGACACACTAATGAGAAACAAGATTTGGAAAACATTGAGGGAAACATAAATGCTGATAATCAGCATCTTCTGCAATTACCTGTATATGATCTCTTCTATTTTGTGCCTATGTTTTATCTGTCAAAATCTATTTTGTCGTCTGCAACAGCTCATCCTTTCACAGAAACAAGTTTCAATTTGGACCATCCAGCTATTCTGTTGATTGTTGAAGGATTAATTGACGCTCATATATCTAATTTGGACGAGAAAATTAAGAGTAATAAGAGTAATTAAGCATGGGAAATTGTCGATTGCTTTTCTCCCTAATAAATTACATTACGTAGCTTCCTTCGGACATGTTGAATGTGCTTAATGTGACTGCAGCACAAGAAAGTATGCATATTAAAGATAATGACCTTTATCAAAGCAAACGCCAAAGGGTATGGGGAGTTTGAAAGCGGTGCTAATGTTGATTTTAAGTTCTATGTATTTGAAATGTCTAATAATTGATTTAGAGACTAATTGCACAAAAAGAGCATAGTTTATTCACAAACAAACAAAATATGGACAATGTGTTTGTCCTTATGATATCCATTACTGAATTAAGGCTTTTAAGACTAACATTGTATGAAAGCAATGCTCTATAACCATATTGCATCGAAAGACTTTGAACAGTCTTTGTATACTAGAACATACAAGTATTCCATTTCTATAAACGCCTATTTTGTCGTCTGGAACATCATTCAAATTGGACCATGCCATGCCAGCAAAGCATTGTGTATTTGGTATATATATGTTGTCCTAAGTGGCGTTCATTTATAGTGTAAATATTTTAATTTTTCATATAAACATATATCTATTTATTTTAATTCAAAGTTTCAATGTCGGTGTTTCCTTTAATGTATTTTTATTGTCTTTTATTCAGTGAGTTCTTTACCAAAGGACCACGTCCGCGCAAAAAGGACCAGGAGAAAAGTTTGGAAGGTGCTGAAATAGTAGAGTTTACTGAGTCTTGTAATCATGTGGCACGTTCGTCCGATGTAAATATTGTAGACGCCATTAGCGCGGATAGAACACCACCGCCGGATGTAGGTGCACACGCATGCGTGTTAGCGATTGAAGAGGAGGAGAATGAGTCCTTGTCCAATGAAATGCATGAAATTCCTCCCCATATCCGTCAGCATGTTGTTAAAGTGATGCATGATGATTGTGATTTTCCAGATGGAAATATTTCTCAACCCCAGCCTGTAAGTAGGCAAATGACAAATGGTACAAATGGCAGTGTTCCAACTACACCTCGTAACAGTATCAGAGACTCCATAGGCTCAGTCTCAACACAGTCTGCTAGTATAAATGAAACTTCATACAAAGTTGATTCCACAACGAAGCCAAAAGCGTCATCAACTCTTAAATCTGTAATGGCTGAACAAGCACCTGGAGTACCAAAACTAGATCTTGATCACATGAATGAGTCGACGTGTAATGAACAAGGATTTGAGTCTGAGACGGCCAGCCTTTCCTCCATAGATGCAAGAAGTGAACACAGAACTAGTACAGAGGCTTTTCCCAAATCTAACGAATGCGACTTTATACAGGAAAATGAACCGTTACTCTCTAATGAAGCTGATGAAGAGTATGTAAATGAAGACGTTGCTTCTGATTTGGATGAAGAGATCGATGAAAATTTCAACAATGCTTACATAAAGGACAAAAGACAGTCTACTAGTAGTCTTGGTAATATGCTGCAGGAATACTTTGAGAAGAAATGGACGATCGCCACGAAAGACCCAGAAGTTCTGGATGAACAGGTTGAAGATATAGTCGAACCAGAACATGCACCATTACTACGTAAAAACAACAGCTCTAACCAAATACGAACACAAAGGCCATCTTTGAGCAGCATGAAATCACATTCCCTCGACCAGCGAAATGAAAATGGGTATGACACAGACCTGAGTATACCAGAAAATAGATCATTCTCTGACGAAAGTTTCGACCAAACTGCGTCAATAAAATCCCACGTTTCGGGTAGATCTAGACTATCCAATCTGAGTGTTAGCAATGGTCCGTCCATTTCTATTGAGCCTAAATACGAGACTGACATGAATCAAAATAATGTATCAAAACAAGACATTCAGATCAACGGCAAGCAGGTAAAGAACGCACCTCGGAGGCGTACACCTAATATAGCTAACATTGCTTTCTCCAGTATTGAAACGGAGACAACGTCGACGGCTCCATCCACGTCTGTGTCGTGTGAATCACTGTCCTCACCGCGGTCACTACCGTCTGAAAAATCTGGACACTCCTCACCTGAAGGTCGGAAGTATTTGGACGCACAAACGGACAGGTCTGCCAGAAACATTGCAATAGACTCTCTTAAACGTACTGGACCAAAACGCTCACACAAACATCCTCGACCAGAAAATGGACATTCGGTGGTCGTTAAGTCTTCCACGCCACAAACTAGACGGAAACCACAAGGTGGTCCGTCTGCTAGCTTGCATAACCAGACCGTGGTTCTAGCCTTGCATGAACAACAGAATGCAGAAAGACTATTGACGCCCTTCCATTTTCAAAATGGAAGGTCAGAAAGTGAAATCTAACCTTTGAATGTGGGCTTTTTTTGAGTCGGAATGCAATTGAGCCGGGATCTAGAAAAGGTGCAATCACTGGTGGTGAACTCGGCCAAAGCGAGGGACCTTTTTCACTACAACAAGGTACATATATTTTGCGTTTAAATGTGAGTTTAAAGATCTGATTGGATAGTTATTCTAATAACAATGAATTTGTTCAGAAAATAAACCGGGTTTACCGATATGTATTGACAAACCGTCTTTGTTGTTATAAAATCTCGTAACTACGGCTTTATCGAAGCCGTAGTTACGATATTTTTTAACAACACCGACGGAATACTATGATCGCGAAAAAACGTCCCACGCTTTTGCCGAGTTCACCACCAGTGGTAATGGGTTAATATATTTGATAACAACGTGTAACCTGATCAGACTTTGTGTATACATCCATGTTGGTCTCAAATGCCATTACTTCATGGATGCCCTTTCTCTAGATCTCAGCCCAATTCTATTGTAGACCTATGTTGAATTGATATCATAACGCATGTTCTTTTATGTTGTTTTTTTTATCTCGCTTTTGTACGGGTTGTGCCTCAATAATTTAGAAATGTTCATAGTCATTTTATGTTCCTTCATGTCGTCATCCTTGTTTATTCAAATTTTGTATGTTGTTACGTTTGTGTGTATAATTGTCTTAATGTTAACAGAGCTTAAAAGGTATTAGTAATTAAAGAGATAAAAACTAACTAAGCTGAGGACCATTTTGATCCCTTTTTAGCTCACCTGAGCACGAAGTGCTCGAGGTGAGTTATTGTGGTCACTTTTTGTCCGGCGTCCGTCCGTCTGACAACATTTTGGGTGTTTAAACTCTAACATCCACAAAAGTTAGGCAATCTTGATCAAACTTGGCCAAAACAAGTAGGATGATAAGTTCTCGGACAAGTTCGATTATGGGCCTGATCGGACCAGAAAGTGTGGAGTTATCTGCCCTTGAATGTCAAAAAATGCTGTTTTTAAGTTTGTTTACACTCTAGCATCTACAATTATTGATCAATCAAGACAAAACTTGGACATAAAGTTGTAGACCAAAAGACCTCAAATGAGATCGATTTTTAGTCTGATCTGACCAGAAAGATGAGAGTTATGTGCCCTTGAATTGGGCAAAATTGCCATTTTTGGCTGTTTTCGACCTTGTTTACCTTCTAGAATCTACAATTATTAATCAATCAAGACAAAACTTGGACACAATGTTTGGGAACGATAAGATCTTGGATGAGTATGATTTTCAGTCTGATCTGATCAGAAAGTCTAGAGTTATGTGCCCTTGAATTTGACAAAATTGCAGTTTTTAACTGTTTTCGACCTTGTTTACACTCTCGAATCTACAATTATTTATCAATCAAGACAAAACTTGGACACAATGTTTGGGACCATAAGATCTTGGATGAGTATGATTTTCAGTCTGATGTAATCAGAAAGTCAAGAGTTATGTGCCCTTGAATTTGATAAAATTGCCGTTTTTGACTTTTTTCAACCTTATTTACGCTCTAGAATCTACAATTATTGACCAATCAAGACAAATCTTGGACACAATGTTGGAGACCATAAGATCTGGCATGAGTTTGATTTACAGTCTGATTTGACCAGAAAGATGAGAGTTATGTGCCCTTGAATTTGATAAAACTGCCATTTTCGGCTGTTTTCGACCTTACAATTATTAATCAATCAAGACAGATCTTGGACACAATGTTGGAGACCATAAGATCTTGGATGAGTTTGATTTTCAGTCTGATTAAACCAGAAAGTCAAGAGTTATGTGCCCTTGAATTTGATGAAATTTGCCATTTTTGGCTGCTTTCGACCTTGTTTACACTCTAGAATCTACAATTATTAATTAATGAAGACAAATCTTGGACACAATGTTGGAGAATATAAGATCTCAGATGAGGTTGGTTTTCAGTCTGATCTGACCAGAAAGACGAGAGTTATGTGCCCTTGAATTTGATAAAATTATATTTTTTGTCTCTTTCGACCTTGTTTACACTCTAGAATCTACAATTATTTAAAAAAAAAAACAATGTTGGGCACCATAAGAGCTAGGATGAGTTTGATTTTCACATCGTTATTGATCATAAGTTCATATTCAGTCTTAAAGTCATAAATATCAATTGAATTGAACATAAGTGTTGCTCATATCATTTTGGTTCAGGTGAGCGATATAGGACCATCATGGTCCTCTTGTTATAATACCACAAACTACCTCAAATCAGCCTATCAGTCAGTCGGGATGTCGAGTCAGATCTTTCAGCAAAATCTTATTGATGTAGCTCCTACTACAATTTCCGTTCAATTTGCTGACTAAGTACTAGCAACTCCAGATATGTTGGTAAGGGAAGATCTAGGATCTAGGATTTTTTTCAGGGGGTCCAAGCCCATATGATCGCTTAAAATGTGTTAAATATGTAAAGTTATACGGATCAATTCCTTGCGTTTGCTATAAAAGCTACAATCGAATGCGTATTCTTTAGAATTAGGGGAAGTCAATCGCAGCTAAGAGGGGTAATGCTTTTTTCTTCAAAATGCAAAATTGCACTTTTTTAAATCCTACCGGTATGTTATGGGAACTCATTGGAATTATCTCATCGAGACTATTAAAATTGATACACATAACATTGGTTTGAAATAACCAAATATAATTATACCCCCGCAAACGAAGTTTGGGGGGGGGGGGGGGGGTATACTGGAATCAGCTTGTCGGTCCAGTGGTTGGTTGGATGGTTGGTTTGTTTGTTTGTTTGTTGGTCTGTCTCCAAAACTTTGTCCGGACAACTTCTCCTACACTTGTGGACCGATTTAGTTCATACGTGGCACAAGTGTTCATTGTGACCTGTAGATGTGCAAGACGCAAATTTCACGGTCATCGGACCAATACTTTTAAAGTTATGGCCCCTGATTTCACCCAAAAATGCTTGTCCGGCCAACTCCTCGTTTAGTTACTGTCCGATTTGCTTCATACTTTGTACAGGTCTGCATTAGGACCTGTAGATGTGCAAGACGCACATTTAACGAAAATCAGACCGAAACTTTCTGAGTTATGGCACCTGATTTGACAAAAATGCTTGTCCGGACAATTCCTCCTACAGTTACTGAACGATTTGCTTCATACTTGGCACAGGTATGCATTAGGACCTGTATATATGCAATATGCAAAATTCACGGAAATTAGACCAATACTTTCTGAGTTATGGCCCCTGATTGGACCAAATTTCAAGAAAATCGGATTGACAATTTCTGAGTATGGCTCCTGATTCAACAAAAACGCTTGTCCGAACAAAGGTGGTGGCGGGGGTATTTTTATCACCTTCAGTTATAGATTTCTAGTTATCTGTTACTTTTAGTATGTAATTTCACTAGCTCTAACGTTTTTTACGTTCGAAAATGTAACTAAAGTTGAACTTTATAACCTACAGTTATGGCGGTTTTACGTGACCGACGATAGTTCCGAACTTGCGCCTCAAAATAAATGATAAACTAGAAAAATTCAAAATAATGACAAAAATTCATACAAACATAGTTGAGCGTGTTTTTGGTGTTGCTAGAATTGATGAAAGCAAGCTAAAAACAGGTACTAATATTTTGAGTTGTTGGTTTCTTGTCGTCTGACCTCTGCTAGTTTTGTCTTTCTGATTAGACTTTCAACTGAGTTCTTGTATTGATATGACCTTTGTTGTTGAGTTGAACCTACAGTTAGACCCAAGACATAATCAGTCGATAGACTTTGATCCAAATGAAACCATGGTTGTGATTTCCATATAATATAATCATGTTATAAATAAATATTTTGTTTGAAAAATATCTATAAAAATACTTTAGATTACTAGTAGTTCAACAGTTCACGGTAATGTCCCTAATATTATTTCTAAGAAAATGTAAGGTTAATAATAGGTTGGATACACGACTTCCATTTTAGGGGTTAACTTGAAGTTAATTTCCAGAAGTACCGTATGTTGTATAATGGCAACAGTGAACATATTCTCTTCCAAAAATGCCCATAGCTTTTCTATAACAATAGTTTCTGTGCTTGGTTCAGAAATCGAAAAGCGCAGATCTAGTTATTTCTTTTTAACCAATTACCTAACCGCCGCGCATTTTGATGTATCTTTAGGAAGGCAGGAGAAAACACTGTGGCAAAAGAAGAAAATGATGATAACCAGCCCCATGTGCCTCAATACTTTATGTGATATAACGTACAAATACTGCATTTCATTACGTCAATTTTGTCGTCTGTAGCTGCTCTCAATTTATTCTGGCTTGCTTTTCTGACGTTTGGGAACTTGAGGTTTGGTCAAAGGGAATAAACAAGTCCTAACAATTTAATTTTCGCTAGTTCCTTCCCTTTGCGTAAAAAGTGTGGAAGGAAATTAGAATGCTGTTTGAAACAGCACCAACCGAAATTTCAAACCATCTTCAAATCGGTAACGTATTTGTATAGTCCGTAAATTTTGACCTGAACCTGTTTAATATGCAATGAGTAATTGTGATGCGGAATAATCATTCTCCGACATATAGGCCCTATTGGCACGAGAAGCATGTGCAGAGTCACAATTGATGCTTATGGAAACTATCGACTCTACTCGACAGAGCATGATTGCTAGTGAGCATTGATTATTCCGTGCCACAATTACTCATTGCATATTCAACAGGTCCAGGTCAATGTTTACAGACTATGTAAATGTCAATTGGTGCTTTTCTGTATCGATTGATTGTTGCAGTTTTGTTTCTCTCATACATAATAAACGGAGGTATACAAGTTTTTGTCCATAAAGTCTTAGATTTGGACTAGTCTACATGTTTAAAGATATGGACAGGGACAAATCAGCACAACCTAAATGACCAACTACTGTCGACCTATTGCATGCTGCATGTTGCTGTTTCAAAGGCAGGTTTGTTTGGGATTTTAATACTATTGCATGAATGAATCATTTATAGACTATTAATTTATCGTTTCATAACGAATTTTGTATTGTGCACATGATTTTAAGCCCAGCTGTCGTAAAAAAAGATAAATCGCATGTCAAAAGATTCAGCGAAAGTGATAATAGATTTCTTTGGCCACTATAAAAGCAAGTTTGTTTTAAAGGTCATCTGTATCACGATAAGAATATGAAAACTATGAAATGTTTTCTATTAGATTAAAAAAAAGTCTACTCTAAAGAATAAACAATGGTTGAAACCCCTCAAACGACTAAATTGTCTATAATAATGATGATACAATCATGTAATATAATGATGCGGACCTTATTATGTTGTGCATAATATTTCATCTCATGGACTCTCCCTGTCAACATTTCAGCCGAGGGATGCAACGAGACCCTGCTCAACCAGCACAGCCTTGTCGACAAAGGTGGGGTAGCGCCCGTGCCATGGAATCATGGGGCTGAGTGCAGGTACAACAATTTGAACAGGTTTAGAGAGGAGGTCGTGTGATCATCCAGACATTGTTGTGGTTACGGGTTTGAATCTTGGAATGGATTAATTGTATTGCAGGGAAGTTTTGTAGGATTAGTGTAAGTCGTCGCTTTTCAACGAAAATCTCGTAACTGCAGCTTAAAATAAGCTGCAGTTACGAGATGTTTGTTAAAAAGCATCGTAGTGCTAAGTACAATAAAGTAAACACGTATATTATTATGAAACTTCGTATAAATGATCAGTGAATGTAGGCCTTGTCGCATAAGCAAAAAATAATGTGTTTTCTTAGCTAAATGGAGGTACAATTGCATCTAGGCCTACTTTAAACAAGGAAATGTGGATTTTGTGTGAACCATTCAAAACTATAGCAAAATCGAATGTGAATTTCATGTGATGTTGCTGGAAAACTGATAAAGCCATTGACGATATTATTTTCGAATGCTTCGTTCAAAACTTAAAAGTGAACTCACTGGCAGTAGCCTGCAATGAGTGTGCAATTACGTCTTTGATAGATGTAAATATCTGTCTAAAATGAAACTGCGGACAGAAGCTCATGCGAAATTCACACATGAGGAAAACATACAATGAATTTTATAATATGCGAGATATTTTATCCGGTGAATAACATACGTACATTGGCCTTAAGTGTTGGACCAGATTTCGCCGTTTATTTTGGAAAGAAAGACATGTGTATATATTAAAAAATCATCGGTTCTAATTGACGCAAAGGAAACTATACATTGTGATGATGCATTGGTGAGTGCCCAAAACTCGTTTCATTTACTGCTGAATTGAAATTCAAGATTCATGGGCATCATTATTATGCTGTTCAAAGGACGTATACTGCACTTTTTTGCGAGATGCCTTTCGTTGGTAACTGGGCAGTTAATGTATGTTGTGACTTTTCAATTGTATTTATTTATGTATGTTAACTTGTTCATTCTGAAAGAAATCCTTATTACATATAAAACAAGCGCGGATCCAGGTATTTTTCCCGGGGGGGGGGGGGGGGGGGGTCAACCAATCTTTAACGCCTTTTTTGCCAAACACCAGGGGGGGGGGGCAGGGGTTTACTATGGATCCGCACATACTGATACCATGAAGGACTAAATGTAACAACAGTTTGTGGTGGCACACAGGGACAAATGACGCAGCTATTTTGGGACATAACCAGTAATCTTTTTGATTACCGCTTTTTTCGCCAAATTCCAGGGGGGGGGTCATGACCCCCAGACCCCCCCCTCTGGATCCGCGCGTGTAAAAGGGGGGTTTGTAGTTATGACACTTACACGCAGTCGATGAAATAATATAAATTATTTCACACCCTACATTAGTAAACCAATGAAATCGTCCCATTCGTACCACGTGAGTATACAATACCTAGAGCCGTATTGTACGCACGAGATAATAATATTATAGCGTGAACGCACGGGATTCTCGATACTCCAAAGCGGCCAAATCGATATTTGTACGATGCACCGGTTGAACCCTCCAAATATGCATTGCACTCATTTGAACCCTACAAATATCGATTGAACCGTACAAATATGGATTTTTCCCAAATCGAGGCTGCGATACAAAATATCCATATTCGCATCAAAGAGTAATCTCCCTTAGTAGCGTTCTAGTCTGCAAAAGCAAAATTGTGCATTAGAGTTGAATGTTTGTTTCAACATGATATTTTGAATTCACTGTCCTAAACAAGACATAGCTTTGATTCTGTGATTGAAAAAAACACATTGGGAATACATTAAGGCAAAAGGAGAAAATGATTTTAAACATCACGAAAGAGATTACTTTCATTTCAAAACATTTCTGAATTGTAGCGCATTTAATTTGCAGCAATGATAAAATCACACTTAACCCTTTCCCAAACAAGACCTGGATTTTTTACCCATTAAAAGGCTTGACAAAAAAGTTCTAAGAGAAAAGGAGATTTGCCGTTTATCAGCAATTTCTCCTTTTCTGTCAATGTTTTCATTGTTGATTTACGCTTGGCATGATAGATAGTTTATATGACAAATTTCATGTACATTTCACACTGTCATATGACGGTCTATTCAATCTTTTGAGACAAACATAAATCGATAAAGATAGATTAAATGTCAGATGCCATGTATATTTCACAGTGTTAGAAATGTACATGTAACCAACATTTTTTTCATGACATAAGCCTTTGTTGTTTTTCTTCCTTTTTTATTTCACGTTGGAATTCTATTTAAAAGTATTTAAATCTCGATCTTATTTTTTATACAAAATTAATCTTTGTCATGTTTTGTGTGAAAAACAATGATGTGAAATAAAGAGGTCATTTAACATGTCTTTGTACAATACCGAATTCTATTGGATTCGTACAATGCAGAACCAGTCTATATTTAGACTCGCCTATCGGCTCGTCCAAATATAGCCTCGTTCTGCATTGTACTCATCCAATAGAATTCAGTATTGTACAAAGGCATGTTAAATAACCTCATATTATTTCACACCCTACATTAGTAAACCAATGAAATCGTCCCATTCGTACCACGTGAGTATACAATACCTAGAGCCGTATTGTACGCACGAGATAATTGCGTGAACGCACGGGATTCTCGATACTCCAAAGCGGCAAAATCGATATTTGTACGATGCACCGGTTGAACTGTCCAAATATGCATTGCACTCATTTGAACCCTACAAATATCGATTGAACCGTACAAATATGGATTTTTCCCAAATCGAGGCTGCCGTACAAAATATCCATATTCGCATCGAAGAGTAATCTCCCTTAGTAGAGATCTCGTCTGCAAAAGCAAAATTGTGCATTAGAGTTGAATGTTTGTTTCAACATGATATTTTGAATTCACTGTCCTAAACAAGACATTACTTTGATTCTGTGATTGAAAAAAAAAACACATTGGGAATACATTAAGGCAAAAGGAGAAAATGATTTTAAAAACACGAAAGAGATTTTCATTTCAAAACATTTATGAATTGTAGCGCATTTAATTTGCAGCAATGATACAAATCACACTTAACCCTTTCCCAAACAAGACCTGGATTTGATATCCATTATAAGGCTTGACAAAAAAGTTCTAGGAGAAAAGGAGATTTGCCGTTTATCAGCAATTTCTCCTTTTCTGTCAATGTTTTCATTGTTGATTTACGCATGGCATGATAGTTTATATGACAAATTTCATGTACATTTCACACCATCATATGACGGTCTATTCAATCTTTTGAGACAAACATAAATCGATAAAAATAGATTAAATGTCAGATGCCCTGTATATTTACAGTGTTAGAAATGTACATGTAGCCTACATTTTTTTTTCATGACATAGGCCTATGTTGTTTTTCTTCCTTTTTTATTTCACGTTGGAATTCTATTTAAAAGTAATTAGATCTAGATCTTAATTTTTATACAAAATTAATCTTTGTCATGTTTTGTTTGAGAAAAAAAATGATGTGAAATAAAGAGGTCATTTAACATGTCTTTGTACAATACCGAATTCTATTGGATTCATACTTTGCAGAACAAGTCTATATTTAGACTCGCCTATCGGCTCGTCCAAATATAGCCTCGTTCTGCAAAGTATTCATCCAATAGAATTCAGTATTGTACAAAGACATGTTAAATAACCTCATAATATTGTAATAAAGTCCAAATTAATTTAACCCTTTCGCAAACAAGACTTGGTTTTTACGTCTTTAATCTGAAATGCTTGGGAAAACATTGAAGCAAAAGAAGAAAATGCTGATAATCAGCATTTTCTCCTTTTGCTACATTATTTTCTGTGTAAGGCCCTATTTTGTACACAAATCCAATATATCACTACAGCCATTTTATCATCTACAGCAGCTTTTGAATTGTACCATCCTAAAATTTTGCTGTTTGGAAAAGGGTTGTCCTTTTGTACAAGTCTGCACCAAGCGATGTCATCTGTGTCGATTTTGGGTCACAACTTTTCGTTTTCGGTCTTTTTCTGTGAGCTATTTTATCGTTTAGTCTCACCACAAAGTTTAGAAATATCGGCTTTAACTGTCACCGATATTCAAATGGCAAAAAAAACCACAAACATATTGATCATTGCAAATTAAAAGCTGAGCTGCGGGCGAAAAATGGGTGAAGATATTGTCCACCCAAATTAACCCGGGACAACTTAACTTTCGTGTGCAAAGTCCGTTAGTTGAGCGTCTTAACAAAACATTGCCGAAGTGGGGTCGTTACATATGCAGATGTCCCGGGTTAATCTTGCTGGACAATATTATAAATAGGATTCGAAAAAATAAATAAATAAATAAACAGACATATTGTCCAGCAAGATTGACCCGGGACATCTGCATATGTAATGACCCTACTTCGGCTTTGTTTTGTTGAGACGCTCAACTAATAGGCCAGTCACTTTAGCCGAAAAATAGGCCCAACCCACCACTAATTCTAACAGAAACGAAACCAACATTTTTATAATCTACAACCATCTACTCATTCCAGAAAAAAAGTCCTCAAATGTTACTCGAGGGGAAATATGAAAAATATCGATCTAACGAAGAGACCCCTACAAGGCAAGCCAAAAGAATGTTTTTTTCCGTGTAGGCTTAGAAACCCATCTTTTAGAACCAAATATGTTATAGCGGATGAAACATATAATAGATAACGTACTATTAGGGGTTTATAAAGTAAAAAAAAACATAGACTTTGATATTTTCTTTATTTCAATTAGACATGTAAAATGATTTTGCAGGTGAAATAACCCCACCCACTCATTTACTAAGGTTAACTTATCAAATACATTTAAACCGACATCTGAACGTAAATATTAGACTTCCCATTCTAAAGCTGCTGCAGACGACAAAAACAATTTGCAAAAAGATCGGATTTGTGTACATTATAACAAAGAAAATATTGATACAAAAGGATAAAAATCTGATTGTCATCACTTTCATCTTTTGCAGTTTATTTTACGATTCGATTCTCTTCACAAACGTCAAATCAATGATTGTTTTTCATTACTGATTGGTTTTTGCTATTTAGAAAGCCACTGGCCAATAATGCATATAGGGAATACTTTTATCCAGATAACCATGACGTAATTTCAGACAAACAATAGTATTTCGTAGGTGTTGTCATAAAATCTCGTAACTACGGCTTGAATCAACGGTAAACCAAGTCTATTTTAGCACAAAATTCATTTTTATCACTTTGGAATGGATTTCGAGTCATACTAATGTGACCAGACAGTGCGTACACACAGCCTGATCTTGATCTAGATCTACAGTGTGTTTGTATTAAATGTTTTAAAGGCTTTTTTTCCAGATACATGTTCATATGGATGCCACTTATAAATTCAATCCATTTCGAAATCTTTATTAAGAGCACATTAGTGCAGCTTATACCACGACACTCTCCACAACCCACTGAACAGGACAATTCATGTTTCCTACATGTGCACCTTTTTGAATCACAATTTAGTTTGCAATAACACGTAATCATTTTAAGCAGGCGTTCGGGTGCATCAGACAAGACAAGCAGACTGGATTTAATTTGTTGTTGATTTTGTTTCAGCCCCATTCAGTTGGTTCTATCGTGTTTCCTACCCACATTTGGACTTGAAGATAGGCCCTAAAACTGTGGTATCTGGCAGCATCTTCAGTTGGCGGAAGACTTTTAACTTGTACAAATGTGGAGCTTGTTTGTGTCTTACAAATATTTTTTTGAAATCTTATGTTATTAAAGTGTTTTGTGGTTTCTCCATTGTAAATATGTACAAATATCCTTTCACCAACATTTTCTATAACACTATGAGAAACATCTTCGAGAAAGAGAGAAGAGAAAGTTGGTCTTTGATCATTTGGTTATTGGTTGCTTTCTTAAGGAAAACCCCTTTAGCAACACCATAATTATACATGTGAAGTGGTGTCACAACCAGAAAATGCATCTATGATCTACAAATGTCGAATCCTACAGTTCTTCTGGTTTTGTGAATGTCCCATATTTTCTTTCTCTTTGTTCCACTTTTTACGTCTGGTGTGTAGTAAATGTTAAAGTCATTACCATCAGCATGGTAATGTGCACGAGAGAGGCTTGTCAGTAAAATTGGCCATTCTTTTCAATTCAAGGGCAGATAATTCAATTATGAGAAGTTATCCAAATTATGCTTCCACACCCAGACACCATAGAGATTCATCGTGGCTAGTTTGATTTAAATCTGGTCGAAACTGTAGGAGTTGCGACACGAGAAAATGTGCATTTTTCAGAAAACGGGCATTTGTCCTTAAATTCAAGGGCAGATAATTCACAAACGAAAACAGTTATCTAAATATCGTAAGCTATGTGTACAACTAGACACCATGGATATTTACTGTGGCTAGTTTGATAAAATTCTGATCTAAACTGTGGGAGGAGTTGCGCACACAATGCGCACACAATAAAATGGGTATTATTTTTTATTCAAGGACAGATAATTCAAGAACGAAAAAAATATCTGAATTCCGTAAGCGGTGTGCACAACTAGATACCATGGAGATTCATTGTGGCTAGTTTAATTAAATTCGAGTTGAATCTGTAGGAGTTGCGCAGACGAGAAAATGGGTATTTTTGAGAAAATGGGCATTTTTCCTTAAATTCAAGGGCAGATAATTCAGATACTAAAACAGTTATCTAAATTCCGTAAGCAGTGTGTACAACTAGACACCATGGCAATTTATTATGGCTAGTTTGATAAAATTTTGATCAAAACTGTAGGAGAAGTTGCGCACACAATGCGCACACAATAAAATGGGCATTTTTTTATTCAAGGGAAGACAATTCAAGAACGAAAAGAGTTATCTGAATTCCGTAATCGGTGTGCACAACTAGATACCATGAAGATTCATTATGGCAAGTTTGATCAAATTCCGATCAAAGTTGTAGGAGAAGTTGCGCACACAAGAAATTGCTAACAGACGGACGGACGGATAGACGGACAGACCGACGATCGGGCCATAACAAAATACGACCCTTCGGGCGTATAATAACAATAAAGCATGTGTGGACTTCAAACCAAGTGGTTGGGGGCGAGTAAAGGATGATTTACTCGCAAATTGTGTAATTCCGATTTGAATAATCTATATCTGACAGATGAAATAATATTATAGTCAAATTGAGCTTCCGTACTTTTAAAAATCGATCGAAGATAATTCTATTTAAAGCGAAATTATTTTTACTTATTCGTTATATCTATCATTTTCAATTTTTATTTATAAGGAATACATTTTACAATTTCATATATAATTCAATCAAATTAAAAATGATATGTGTAAAGTATAGTGTAAGAGAAGCACGTGATACTCGAGAAAATGTATGGTGGTTAGGATGGACCAGTGTATTACGATCATATCAAGGCATCTTTTAGCGTGATTTAACACCATTTCCCCCCAGATTTGCTCTGAGGACTTTTGATATGTTGATCATGATGTAAAAGACTTTCGTTCAGTTACAAAATTATTTCTGTTAGAATTAGTGGTACCCTAAATGCTAAAGTGACTGGCCTATAACGGACTTCGCACACGAAAATTAAGTTGTCCCGGGTTAACCTTGCTGGACAATATAAATCCACAAGCAAAACTTGACAGTGACGTAGTTTTATGTTTATCGTTTACAACCACTCAACCTGTTCATTTATCACGTGCACATTGTAAACGGTACAAATGAGAAGAGTTTATTGGTTTAGAAACAGTAAATACAAAATTACGTCACTGTCAATTTTTGCTTGTGGAATAGTAAAGACCACTCTTGGTTATCGACATTCGACACACCTCGGGTGTTGCGCGATTCGAGGAATACGACAGAGTTGTGACGAATGGCAATGGCGGATCCAGGATTTTATTCCAGGAGGGGGGGGGGGGGGTCAAAACCCAAATGATGGCTTTGAATAAGAAGTTATATAGTCAAAATTCAATTTTCACCCAATTCCAGGGGGTCATGACCCCCCTTACCCCACCCCCTAGATCCGCCCTTGAATGGGTTATTTTGTTTTAGATTTAGTCACCTCCATTATGAATTAATGTGCAATATGATGCATGGAAATATTTTGTGACCTGTCATGCGATAAAGGACCAACTGGGAAGTCCGTAGAACCAAAATTATAGAAATAAACCATTACCAGACGGAAATATTTTGCACAGTTCCAAATTCAAAGATGTTGCAGACGACATTTTTAAATCAATGTAATTTACAATAATTTTGGTATTTTTTGGGAAGAAAACACTGTGGGAAATGAAGAAATTGCTTGTCAAAAGCAATTTCTTCATTTACCGCAGTGTTTTCCAGAGCCATTGTGTAAGAGAGCGTCAATAGGCGTCACTGTGTTGTTACCGCTTAACCTGTTGAAGCAAAAGTTGAGTAGAGCCTGTAATAACAATAGTGTAAAAAATTATTCATTTTGAAAATCACATTAAAGGCGGAAAATTGTCGATCCTACTCAGCCTGCGCATTGAGCTCATATTGACTAGAATTGATTACTTTTCGTACTTCTCGGATGGTCCTTTTTGCGAGGCAGGTCGTGAATTTATCGTCGCTTTTCAACAAAAACCTCGTAACTGCAGCTACTTTTAGCTGCAGTTACGAGGTTTTTGTCGAAAATCATCTTTATTATCATTGAAAACGGGTCAACTTTAGGATAGATTAAAGGCAGAATAACACTTAACATCTCGCAACTTTTCCGAGAACTTCGTACAAAAAAATAAATATATATTACAATATGGTCTTTAAATTGCATATATGCCAAATCTTAGCTTTCTACCTTGTGTATTGGCTTAGATGTCGACGGATTTAAAACCCCATGATTTGTTGTCCCGGGGATAATATTTACAATAATGGAACATATGGGGTTTTAAATCCGTCGACATCCTAGCCAATACACAAGATAGAAAGCTAAGATTTTGCATAGATGCAATTTAAAGGCCATATTTTCATAATACATATTTATTTTGTACGAAGTTCTCGGAAAATTTGCATGATTTTAAGTGCCATTCCCCCTTTAATATGTGTATATATTCAGTCAAATCATTTAATATAATAATTTGTATTTGTGTGTTTGTAAATAATGCTTATGCATTATGATGTAAAAATTCTCTTTTTTTAAGTATTTCTATGAAGAGACTTTGCAAAAGATTTTATGTGATACTTTTATGGGCTTTAGAGAAAGGACACATAATGACATAATGGAAACAAATCGGTCTGTACCTTAGTACAGCCTTATCAGCAACCAGGGTGATACGACCCCGCTCGCCCAACTTACTTTCTTACAAGTCATTTGCCTCTCACAGATGGGTATGAATCATCTGTGTGAGTGGGTAGCTGGAGGCTCAGATTGTATATTGTGGTTGTACTGGTGAGGTGCTCCTGCACGCGTCTCTGCTATATGGCTATAATAGCTGAAAGGGGCGTTGTTAAATCCTATTCAATGAATCCACGATGTTCTGTTATAGTTCCTAATGATGAAGTTTAAAGTCACTATAACAAAAAATTCAAATGATATCAATATCTCGGAATACTTGCCTTCCTTTTAGTTTTAAAATGTCATTTGAACTTCTCTTCTTCTAAATTCATCTTGACGGTAGGAAATGTGGTTTAACCCTTTACCAAACGACACAATTTTAGGCTGGTCCAAATTCAAAGACGCTGCAGACGATAATTTCAAGTGCATGAAATTCTACATTTTTTGGTCTTTTGGTTAGAAAGCATTGTGGGAAATGAAGAAATTGCTTGTCACAAGCAATTTCTTCATTTTCCACAATGTTTTCTAAAGCCATTATCTTGTGAGGAGTCAAAAAAGAGTCATTGTGTGGTAAAGAGTTAATTTGGTCTTAACAACAAGTAACGATGTTTGTATATAAATGGAATTATATGTTTCCACAATTAACTAGCAATCAAAATCCCATTTTGTATATCCTTAAAATAATTCGAGATAAAACAATCACGCAGTAATTCATCTTGTTTGAAGCGTTTCACCAAAAATTATTCAAAAATGATGTTTATCCCCCTTTAGACTACGAGCAGAGAAAATTTTAGATTTTCAAACACGTTTTGTTTTGGAAAACATCGTTCAAATCAAGTGATAAAATGTGAAATAGAAAAGTTTAATAAAGCTGCTGTCAACATGATAATAGCATGTTTGAATTATATCTATACCTCGGAATCATTTTCTGAATATCATTTATTGCATAGAGTCTACTTACATTTTGTCGCCGGCAACTACAATGACTTTTTTCATCATTCATTCTTATTCAATTTTATTTTTTTTTTCCCAAAAACAAAAAAAGTTTCGTCAAATGATGAGAAAATCATGTATGACGAAATGTGCATTATCATGATTATCATGTTGATTTGGGTGGGTCATCATAAACCCATTACCAGGCTGCAAAATTTTAGACTGGTTATAATTCAAAGATGTTGCAGACTATAATATCAAGTGAATGAAAGTCTATATTTTTCGGTCTTTCTGGGTAGAAAACATTGTGGGAAATGAAGAAATTGCTTTTCACAAGCAATTTCTTCATTTTCCGCAATGTTTTCCAAAGCCATAATCTTGCAGTGGGTCAAAAGGAGTCATTGTATGGTAATGGGTTAATGAAACGTTCACTATCATGTTGAATTGGGTCGTCATTAATTGATTTAATTCATCACACATATTTTGTTTGATTGAAATGATTTTGTTTTATAATTATCATTAATTTTGTTTGTTTTCATGTAATAAAATGATTTTGTGTAAAACTGTTGTCGATTATTTCATTTTCCATCGGTGAATCGTCGATTTCCAGCGATCTTTGATTTGTCAACCACAATTTTGGAGGTCCCTATATAGTGTATTTTAGGCCTTTCCAAACAAGACCATGTTTTGACAGACCCAATAGAAATATTGAGACAAAAGAGAAAAAAGGTGACAAATAACATTTTCTTCTTTTGTCTCGATGTTTTCTGTGTTATGTTATAAACAAATCCTATCTTTATCAACACAACTTTTGTCGCCTGCAGCAGCTTTCAATTCCGAACTCTTAACCCATTACCAAACAACAAAATTTTAGGGTGCACTAAATTCAAAGGTGCTGCAGACGACAATTCCAAGTGAATGAAATTTAAAAGTTAGTTGTCTTTTTGGGTAGAAAACATTGTGGAAAATGAAGAAATTGCTTGACACAAGCAATTTCTTCATTTAACAGGATGTTTTCCTAAGCCATTATCTCGTAGGGAGTCAAAAAGAGTCACTGTGTGGTAATGGGTTAATATTGTCGTTTGAGAAAGGGTTACGAAAACATGAGAGAAGGAAGCTACAAGAAGTGTTGCAAACAAAACACTGTGAAAAAGGGAAGTGATAATTAATAGCACGTTTTATTCCACGACGCTTTCAAACAGCCTGAAATAGAATGAGAGTATGTTTCTCGAAACTGTTCTTGCCAGTGTGCGTGTCGAACACTCCGCCACCAGGGATCGAAATCTGAACCTCCTAAACCTTTTCCAAATAGGGCTGCGTTTGACGTCCCCAAACAACTAAACATGATCACGTGACATAACAATTGCAGAAAATCTACGGTAATCCTGTTAATCACGGTGGCTAACCCAGATGATTTTGGGAACGTTCACACCGGTGTCACGGCACGTGGGTTATCCACCGTATTGATCGAATGACCGATTTGAAAATGATTTGAAGCTGACAAGGCGTAAACACGTCAAGGATGTTCGATTTGGTAAATCTTTTAAACAGTATACCCGAAAAAAATATTGACGTCCAACCATCATGAATCATTGGGAAAACATTGGAATTGCCAATAATCACCAAAGTTCTGTTCTTTTCCCTTTAATGTTTTCCATGTTTTAACCCATTCCCACATGTAGACGCCCGAAAAGCTTGGAATACATTGTAGAAAATGAAGAAATTATTTGTGACAAGCAATTTCTTCATCAACACCAATGTTTTCTACACAAAAACCACGTAAAGTTTGACGCAAATTGATCATTCTCTCCACAAAGTGATCTTTCGTGAAGAGCCTAGAGCTATGAAAGAGATTGGCATATTGTCGTCTGCAGTACATTTGAATTTGAACCAGACTAAAATTTTGCTTTCTAGTAATGTTTTAACATACACCTTTTCTACTGTTTGCCTTCAACTACATTTACATCTGCAACAGTTGCTGCTTTCAAATTGCAACAGTTGATTTTGCTGTTTAGATATGGGATGAAGAGACCCCCCTCCCCCGGGGGCCTTCTTAATATTTTAGCTCAACTGACTTGTGTTGTCCTATCAAGATATGGCACGTTTTTATAAAACATATATATCACTGGTGGTGAACTCGGCCAAAGCGAGGAACGTTTTTCGCTACAACAAGGTACAGATATTTTGCGTTTAGATGTGAGTTCAAAGATCTTATTGGATAGTTTTTCTAATAACAATGAAATTGTTCTAAAACAATAGACCGGGTTTACCGATATGTATTGACAAACCGTCTGTGTTGTTATAAAATCTCGTAACTACGGCTTTATCGAATCCGTAGTTACGATATTTTATAACAACACCAACGGAATACTATGATCACGAAAAAACGTCGCACGCTTTGGCCGAGTTCACCAACAGTGTATATTTGAATAATACAATATCGAACTACAGTAATTTTACTTTGCATATGATTGTTGGGATCTTGCAGGTGTCTCACTTTTGGCCTACCGTATATAAGATTTAACAACATGTTCCCTAAAATCGTGACTTATAGACCTATAAAGTCTCTTCCTAAAACAAGCCATTCTGTCGTATTCAAAATGAATCTGGAAAACATAGCTCTAGACAATTAGAGAGAAAAGAAGAAAATTCTGGAATTGATAGGCCCTACGTCAATCTAGCATGCGTCCTTATATATTGATGTTGAATTAAATTTCGGCTAAAACCATGTATATTTTCTCCTGATAACTTTTAATGATCGGTACTATGACAATCCCATTAACAAACGGCAAAACTGTAGACTGTTCCAAATTCAAAGATGTTGCAGACAACAATTTCAAAAGAATGGAATTCAAACATTGTTGGTCTTTTGGTGTAGAAAACATTGTGGAAAATGAAGAAATTGCGTTTGACAAGCAATTTCTTCATTTCCCACAATGTTTTCCAAAGCCTTTATCTTGTTGGGAGTCAAAAAGAGTCATTGTGTGGTAATGGGTTAATGTCATTTTCAATCCTCTCACACACAAGACCTTGTTTTGGTGTGTCTAATAGAAGTGGCTTGGGAATAGGTATGCATTGTGGTAAAAGAAGAAAACTACGATAACTATTATTTTTCTCATTTTGTCTCAATATTTCTATGCTAGATCTACATTGTAAAAGTAGGTTAAATCCTATTTCTATCTAGATCTGTTTCATAAGAGTTCACGTAGCCTACGTTGTTGTCAGTGACAGCTTTCAAAATTGGAGCACCCTGAAATATTAAAGTAGTTTTGGAAAGAGTGTTTGGCAATAAAAACTACTATCGGCGTAAACAAAGAGGGAAAAGGAAACAGTTTTCGAATACAACGCTTTTCATTAGACCAAAATCCAGACTAATATCGGTGTATAGTCGCTTCATGTGTACTCGCGGTGTATAGTCGCTTCATGGGTACATGGGATCTCGCGGTAAACGGTATTTTGCAAGAAAACAAACGGCCACGCCTACTATCGGGTGTTTTCCCGGGATAACTTCTGACGTAAAAGTCCACGCTTCACTGATCGCGACTATTTTCAAAATATTTTCCGTCTGAAAGTGAGTTATCAATGAAAAAGGTGTCCATATGCAAATTAATAGAAGCTGCACCTACCTTTTTGTACCCCGATCAATTAAAACACATTTTCCATGGCAAAATCAATAAAAGTCCATTCGATTTTGACAGATCTACGCTCGTCTGGAATTGACAAAAAAGTTGTCAAATATTTTGATCACGTGACACGAGCTCGCGCTTCCCGCCACGAAAAAATAAACAAATAACGCGAGATCCCATAACACAAATCCAAGATGGCGGCGATGCGCCTTGCATGAATGAATCCGTTGCTGTCAAATCAGAAATAAACGGAGCATCTTGGTTGTTTTACAGAATGATGCGTGACATTTAGAGTTAAAAAATATAAAAAGAGTTTTTGTGATTTTGTTGATGGCTTTCCGGTTTTACATATTTTTGCGATAAGTACCGCGAGTCATTCGAATATTCTCGGTTCTTATCGTTACTCAAGAACCCCTCGAATGTATTACAGTTGCCGGCATGAGAAGATCCTGCCCATATCACTGCGCAAGGTAATGCGGTCACAACAACGGAAGCAGACCAAACAACTATTTAAATCTACGCCAGAAAAATATTTGAAACAAACAACGTTCAAACGTCGATTGTATCCTCGTAAATGTCACAAAATTTTACCAGATAAAATAATTGATGTGATTTACCGATCATTGACAGAATATTTCACTTGAATTATAACGTTAGCTAAAGGATTGAATTGTTTTGGTGACGTCATTTACGCGCGTCTACTTTCACGTTCAATATGGCGGTCACTGTATTACGCTCGAGATCATGTTGCAACCACGTTCCAACGCGGCAAAAGGTTGCAAACAGTCTCGAGGGTCGCGATTGTACCGCGAGTACGCATGTTCCCAGGCTAAATCCAGTCTAATTGGACTACTGGTACCCGCTCCTATTGCAATGTTAGCAGGGATCCAAATTCGCGCGGGAAACCTATGTAAACATTGTAGCAGAAGACAAAACTTTCGACCAAAAGATGTAGATTATTTCGAGTAAACAATCGCTGATCAGCAAGAGATTGGAATGGAGAATTTCCAGAAAATCGAAAAAATAGGAGAAGGAACTTATGGCGTAGTTTACAAGGCTCGGGACAACGTTACCGGTCGCTTGGTGGCGTTGAAGAAAATCCGCTTGGATGCGTAAGATAAAATAATTCGTTTAAAGATCTTGCATGTTATATAGTTTCATCAAGATCATAAAGAACAATCTTTGTATTTTATTTTTACATTACTCATTAAACGTTTTGCCAAAAAGATTAGAAGAAAATGGGTGATAGAAATTCGTACCCATCTTAGTTCGTACCAAGAATGTGGACATGCTAAATCTGGTTGCCCTCAGCTGTTATCAAAGATTTTTACCTTTCTGTCTGTTTCTCTGCATCAGTGGTTGATCTTGGCGCATCTCTTGGATGATCCATTTAAGCATGTAAAGCTTCAATCTAAATTTATGAAAGGCTTTTAGGATTGGCCTTGCGAACCTCGCGGTACTAACATCTCAGAATGAATTTTTTCCAGAACAACTCCTTACTTTCAATATTTCTGTTACTCTATGGTTGCATCAACATCTCTTGAGTTTATTTACACAGACATTTTTTTCGTGTACTGCATAATATTGATTTCTGTGCCACGTGACTTTAGGCATGTTGACCTATTTACTAAAAATAGGTATTTTGGAAACCTCGCGGTATTCATATGAGGCCCTGCAATGTGTACCACAGAATATCAGCAGGAATATTTTTGTCAAATATAGATTAGAATATAATTTATGTTAATATTTTTCAAACATCCAATGAATGTGAAAAAGAAAAAAAGGTTCAAAATGGATCCCAGGAAATAATTACTTTGAACGCCAAACCTTTAGAATATTTAGATAGTTCTCAGTAAGATAACCCCTTTCTGGGCCCCTTTAACAATCTAAAAAAATATGTGTACTTACAAATGTTTAAAAAAATGAATAAGCTACAATTTGTGATAAGAATATTTTTACTTTGGAGGTCTGAAAAACCTGTTTTGAAATTATTAAGTTTAGTCTACCTTAGACACACATTCTGAACTTCTGTCTGGGCCTCCTTATTTCACTCCCTTATTTGGAAGAGCTGTGACGTCATCAATGACGCGTCATCTGCCATTTTGAAACCATAATTGACAGAAGCAGAAAAGGCAGAAATTATTCACAAAATTCAGCAAAAATCCTGCACCTTGTGCATTTATTTCACCAGCCATTTCATATCAGGGGATAAGCAAATTTCGGAAAAGGTCAGTTTCTTTGTATCGTCGCTGAAAATGTGTTTTGCTAACCAATTAATTTATTTTTTTTCATCTAGTTGGTGTCAACTGTCAAGATTGAGATCAGGCTAATCACCGCTCACGAGGATAATTCTCGTCGATAGCACAGTTTTTCCCCATGATAAATTTTGTGATTACCGCGAGGTTTAAAGTACCGCGAGGTTTGCACAAACGACTATAAACTTTTAATTGGGAATGTATCATTCATATAAACATTATTAATCAGCATGCATGTAAATATAACAAACGTAACTTACTCTTTTGTCAATTTAATTTCAGAATTCACAAGAGGAGCTTAGAGAACTGATTTTTTTTTCACTTAAAATTTCAGTGATTCTGAAGGTGTCCCAAGTACAGCCATTAGAGAAATTTCCCTCTTGAAAGAATTAGACCATGTGAACATAGTCAGGTAAGACATAGTCAGGTAAGGAGGGGAGGGGGTCAGGGTTTTGTTGGGGCAGAGTGAAATAAGACAGGGCTTTTTCTCCTTCTTTAGTAGAGGCCGATCTTCGGTGACTTCACAATCGCGAAAAGTCTAGTTTTTTCACAACCGTGGCAAGAAAATTTCACAAAAATCGGTAATAAAATTCCCAATCAAAAGTCTGAACTGATCGTCATAATGTCGATTTACAGACCCAGGTCTCGAATACAGCGATTTGTAAAATACAGCGGCCGTGGAATTGAAAGTAGAAGTTGTTTACATTTTCATGCCAAGTCCCGGCAAAAACGAGACTCGGAGAGGTCGCGAGATAGACTGGTTCCCGTTTCAAATCCCACTGCGTTGTTATACGTTATATGACGGGCACTAGTCTAGTCGCGTTTGATTGGAATTTTGCGGACTAATTAATCGAACTCTAACTCTGTTTTTCACACTGTTACGAAGTTTTGCGAATTTATTTTTTCAGACGCGAGTCAAGTTTAATTCGTTTTACTTTATCACATGATATACCAGTAATGTTAAAGGTGAAAACGATTGGAAAGCAAGAATGTTGTAATAGCGCAATTACAAAGAACATTATTCTCTTCGTATATTGATGCATCATATGCAAATATTATAATAAGACACCGCGTAAACAAAACAAAAAAAAAAAAAAAAAAAAATGCGAGGGGAAAACATGACGTCTAGAAATGGGAAATATTACGCGAAATCAATTCAAAAAGCTGCAACTGACAAATCACAAAAGTTTGTTAGCTTTTGAAAAAATGCCACACTATCTTTTTGATAATTCTAGTTAGAACGATGACGAGGCTGAAATTGATAACTGCACCCAACCTGGGACTAAGGCGGCTTTAGGCCCCAGATGACAGTGTTGAACCCATCCCAACCCCAGTATAACATTCATGTCACTTATCCGATAGTGACGACTTCCACCAATGAAGCACAGAAAGAGAGCATTTTCTTTTCTTTGTACAATGCTTTCTACCATTTAAACCTTTCCCAAACAACAAAATTTATGGATGCTAAGTATCATATGACTAAATTTTGTGAAATATTACAGTAGATATATATACTCTGAGAAAATAGATCTACAGAGCAAAAAGAGCACATGCTGGTATCAGGCTACAGTTTCTTCATTTACAAAATTAATGTTTCCCCAGGCTTTTCTTATTAATGACCAGGTATTGTTTGAGAAAGAAATATTAAAACAGCAAGTTATTTAGATTTAACATAAGGATTAATTTGTCATCTGCAGCCAACTGCTTGGTGTTTACCTGTCAAATCAATGTGAAATTAAGTATTAGATAGATAAACCTATGTAAGTATATTTTTCACAATTTTGCCAAATTTTACGCGAAATTTCACAAAACAACAGGCTAGGGCCTCTTCACAATTTCTGGAAAAAAAGCCCTGTAAGATCATCCCTACATTTATAATGGTGCATGGAATCTGATCTCATCCTCAGGGATTTTGTTACCTGCGAGTCCCGAGTCCCTGACTCATACTTTTTTCTCAGGACTCATTGATTAATTATTTAGTGAGTCCCAGGATGCTAACATTTTCAATGTGTAATTGACATTGTCTTACAAAGAATTCGATATTTCAATTTTGGACTCATTGTTTTGGGAACCAGTGGGTCCCAGGACTCTTACGCATAAATTTGTAACAAAATCACTGCATCCTATGCTACCTGCTGGTTTCTGTGACAAATTTATGTCACAGAAATCTGGCTTATTAGCTCACCTGAGCACGAAGTGCTCAAGGTGAGCTATTGTGGTCGCTTTTTGTCCGTCGTCCGTCCGTCCGTCCGTCCGTCCGTTCACAATTTCTTTCAACATCTTCTCCTCCTAAACCATTGGACCAATTTTGACCAAACTTTGCAGGAATGTTCCTTGTGTGATACTTTTCAAAACTTGTTCGTGAATTTTTGATTTGTCAAAAAATGTTGGCGTGGCAGGCAGAAAGGGGCTTATCAGACTAGAAATCATAAGAAAATTCTTTAAAAATCAACCATTGGGCCCAATTGAACCAAACTCGGCAGGAATATTCCTTGAGTCACTCTTTTCAAAATTTGTTCACAAATTTTTATATTTGTCAAAAAATGTGGCCGTGGCAGGGAGAAAGGGGCTTATTAGACTTAGAGAAATCATTAGAAAATTCTTTAAAAATCAACCATTGGGCCAATTTGAACCAGACTTTGCAGGAATGTGCCTTGAGTCATTCTTGTCAAAATTTGTTCCCAAATTTTTTCATTTGTCAAAAATTGTGGCCGTGGCAGGGAAAAAGGGGCTTATCAGACTTGGAGAAATCAGAAGAAAATTCTTTAAAAATCAACCATTGGGCCAATTTGAACCATACTTGGCAGGAATGTGCCTTAAGTCATTCTTTTCAAAATTTGTTCAGAAATTTTACATTTGAAAAAAAAACATGGCCGTGGCAGGGATAAAGGGGCTTATTAGACTTAGAGAAATCATAAGAAAATTCTTTAAAAATCAACCATTGGGCCAATTTGAACCAGACCTTGCAGGAATGTGCCTTGAGTCATTCTTTTCAAAATTTGACCACAAATCTTTTTATTTGTAAAAAATTGTGGCCTTGGCAGGGAGAAAGGGGCTTATCAGACTTGGAGAAATCATAAGAAAATTCTTTAAAAATCAAGCAATGGGCCAATTTTAAGCAGACTTTGCAGGAATGTTCTTTGAGTCTCTCTTTTCAAAATTTGTTCACATTTTTTTTTCATTTGTAAAAAAACTGTGACTGTGGCAGGGAGAAAGGGGTTTATTAGACTTAGAGAAATCATAAGAAAATTCTTTAAAAATCAACCATTGTGCCCAATTGAAGCAGACTTTGCTGGAAGGTTCCTTGAGTGACCCTTCTCAAAACTTTTTCGCGGATTTTTGATTCGTCAAAAAATGTAGGTGTGGCAGGGAGGAAGGGGCTTATCGGACTTAAAGAAATCATAAGAAAATTCTTTAAAAATCAACCATTGTGCCCAATTGAACCAGACTTTACTGGAATGTTCCTTGAGTTACTCTTTTCAAAATGTGTTCACAAATTTTTCCATTGGTCAAAAAATGTGGGCATGGCAGGGAGGAAGGGCTTATCAGACTTAAAGAAATCATAAGAAAATTATTTAAAATTCAACCATTGGGCCAATTTTCTATTTCCCTTATCTGTTGCTCTCAGGCTGGCCCCATGTTTATCTTATGTAAACAAATAAGGGATTAGCTTTAGCTTATCAGATGGTAATCTTTCACTAAATTCTATCAATCACAGACAAAATCTTTTTAATTGAGCCTATCATAAATGATCAATCTCTAACAGATCAGTATGCTTTGAAAATTAGCCCTATGTTGTATATTGCGAAATCATGAAATAATTGTTGAAAATTAACTAACTCAACAATTGTGCTAATTCATACCCAACCTTACAGGATCGACTGGAACAAAATTATTTCTTAATTGTTTCCAAACAGAAAGTCCTTATAAGTTTCATGCCTTTGAATTTGACAAAATTGCCATTATCACTCTTGTCATCTTGATTCAGGTGAGCGATTTAGGACCATCATGGTCCTCTTGTCAATGCTTAGCCCTCTCTTAAACGGCAAATACCCTATCTATTTATCTATCTATCTATACAGAGCTCTCAAGAAGCACCGGCGACCGGCGAAATCGCCGGCTACTCACATGCCCACCGCCGGCTACTTTCTCCAAAGCAATGAAAAAAAATAAGAAATAAATAATTGAAAAAAAAATGTTTACATTGTATAAAATGTCGAGCAAGATGTTATATGAACACCACATTTGGTTCCCGCTTTATTACTCGCATAGGAAATGCAATCGATGACGATAAAAAATCTTATCAAAGTGATACCTAAGTCAGGTAGACAGCAGTGGTAGGCGTGGCGTTAATTACCGCTAACAGCCAATCAGAATCAATTATCCGTAATATCGGTAGACGTTGTAGGTGGAGTCTGAGTCTCAACGAATGTTAATTAGTCCTTGCCTGACGATGTTATTAGACAATTGCGAAAGCAGTAACTTTTGATTGAAACAGTTGATTGACAAATCAAATCAGTGTTTCCATTTACATAAAAAAATATTGAGTCCCTGGGACCCAGTGCAGTAGAAAAAGTTGAGTCCCAACCACTTTCAGTTGAGTCCAATTTTGACTTCCACAAATCATCTTCAAATTAATTGTTGTACTTGAACGGGCTTAATAACCCTTTCCCAAACAAGACCTAGTTTTGATATTTATCATATTTTATACCTAAGTTATCACAAATTTTGTGATCTGCAGCAGCTTTTATCAGCCAGTCTTTGAACGATGGATCGGCAAGCCACTGGTCTTGAAAAGACCGCGAGTGTTTCTTTTTCTTGGCTGGAGAAGCCATTATTTTTTACAAAATGAAAGTAACAGTTGGTTTCCGGCTATCAAATTGCCCACAAAACAATATTTTAGACAGTTCGGGTACCAGACGAAAAAGGGGGGATCCCAACAATCGTAACTTTTCGGTTAGATGTTGGCGAAGTCTATTTACAGTAACTTTGGAAAACCGGTGACTTTGCTACAAATATGTTGTACTTTGTTCACATTTTGGATTGTTAGCTCACCTGAGCTCAACGAGCTCAAGGGGAGCTCTTAGGGTCAGTCACTATCCGGCGTCCGTCGTTCGTCGTCCGTCGTCAACAATTTCTTTAACCCTTTCCCAAACGGAAAAATTTTAGGGTGATCCACTTCAAGAACGGTCACAATTGACAAAATGGGTGTTATTTAAGATAGGATTTGTGTAAAATATGGCACAGAAAATATTGAGACAAAAGGAGAAACTGCTGGTTATCAGCAGTTTCTTCTTTTGTTTCAATGTTTTCCCAAACCTTTTCTATTAGGGACGTCAAAACCAGGTCTTGTTTGGGAAAGGGTTAAACATCTTCTCCTCCTCAACCACTGGGCCAATTCTTTCCAAACTTGGCAGAAATGTTCCTTGGGTGACCCTTTTTAAAACTTGTTCGTGAATTTTTGATTCGTCAAAAATTGTGGGCGTGGCAGGGCAGGGCTTATCAGACTTAAAGAAATCATTAGGAAATTCTTCAAAAATCTTCTCCTCCTCAACCACTGGGTCAATTCTTTCCAAACTTGGCAGAAATGCTCCTTGGGTGACCCTTTTAAAAACTTGTTCATGAATTTTTGATTTGTCAAAAATTGTGGGCGTGGCAGGGCGGGGCTTATCAGACTTCGAGAAATCAAAAGATAATTATTCAAAAATCTTCTCCTTCTTAACCACTGGGCTAATTATTACCAAACTTGAAAGGAATGTTCCTTGAGTGACCCTTTTCAAAACTTGTTCGTGAATTTTTGATTCGTCAAAAATTGTGGGCGTAGCAGGGCGGGGCTTATCAGACTTAGAGAAATCGTGTGAAAAATCTTTAAAAATCAATTATCAGGCCAATTTGAACCAAGCTTGGCAGAAATGTCCCTTGAGTGACTGTTTTTAACACATGCTCATGAATTTTTGATTCGTCAAAAATTGTGGGCGTGGCAGGGCGGGGCTTATCAGACTTCGAGAAATCGAAAGATAATTATTAAAAAATCTTCTCCTCCTTAACCACTGGGCTAATTATTACCAAACTTCAACAGTGTTCTGCCAAGGATTTTGATAGGGTGAGACAAATGTCTCACTGACCCTAAAAAGTTTGAGACATTTCTGAAAATAAGGGGACATTCATTAAATTACCATCAATGGAATAGAAAAAAAAAAGATATAAAATTAATTACCTAAAATTTACTAAAGCTAGTTTATGGGAAAGACAGTGGTAGTTGATGAGCATCGGATTGTCCCCGAGCATGGGGACCGCTTAGCATACATCCTTTTACACCTTTACAAGAGCTGGTCATTACTTTGGCTCGCTAAACCCATTACAATGGATGTGTTAATCTTCGTCTTTTCATGTCATAAAACGTTTTTCCTTGTCAGCCGTAACCAGTTCTCTTGAAAATGTCGGATGGGGGCAGTTTTCCGTGTTTCGGTAGCCCTATCGGGGGCCGCCGTATCGGTAGATGTAGAGGGTTCAGGCTCAGTTACGGTGTGATTGGCGATGGAGAAATCAGTCCTTCCTTTTCCGAAATAACTTAGAATTGTTCGGGGCTTTTTAGCCGAAGGTTCTGACATTTTGTTTACACAAATACGGTCGACGAAAAGAGGAACAAATGACTAGATTTTTCTCGATAATCAATTGGCCAGATATCGCGCACCTGATGGCCCGGCATCCAATCAGAATCGAGTAAAATATAACGGTGTTGCCATGAAAATCACTTTCGATCATGAAATTCACTCCATTGCCCCCCGTAATTTACGATTTTTTACTGTGCGACAGAACTCGCTATGGACACAATTTTTTGGCGACATTTTCATTTTTTTTGCGAGAAAATCGCAAATACGCGGCCTTGGCAGAACACTGCTTCAAAGGAATGTTCCTTGGGTGACCCTTTTCAAAACTTGTTTGTGAATTTTTGATTTGTCAAAAATTGTGGGCGTGGCAGGGCGGGTCTTATCGGACTAGGAGAAATCATGTGAAAAATCTTTAAAAATCAATTATTCGGCCAATTTGAACCAAACATAGCAGGAATATCCCTTGAGAGACTGTATTCAACACATGTTCATGAATTTTTGATTGGGTGTAAAACATCGGCTCACAGGGTGTGGCTTACCAGACTTCAAGAAATCGTTAGATAATTCTTCCAAAATTCTCTTCTCCTTAACCATCAGGCAATTCGTTTCCAAACTTGGCAGAAATGATCATTGGGTGACTCGTTATAATATCTGTTCGAGAATTTTTTATTCGTCAAAAAATGTGGTCTTGGCGGGGCAGGGCTTATTGGACTTACCAAATTCATGAGAAAATTCTTTAAAAAAGTAATTATAGGGCTAAGTTGAACCAAACCTTACAGAAATGTACCTTGAGTGGCTGTCTTCAATATATGGTTGAGAATTTTTGATCAATTGAAAAAATGTGGGCATGGCAGGGTGGGGCTTGTTGATTTTTAAATGAGTTATGTCCTTTTGTTGAAAATTGGTATTTTTCGCAACATTTACATGTGTTGTTTGGTCTGTTGATATTTTTGTTTGCTCTTTTTCCCAATTGATCAGATCACAGTTCAAATGAAATGTACTTCTCAAAATGCACAAAAACAGTGCTGTTTGGGGGTATGATCACTTTCAGTGATATTCTAGTTTACAATAATTTAATATGACATAATACTGACATATATATTTGTTTACAACAAAACCTATATTGTACACAATCAAATACACGAAGAACTCAGGTGAGCGATATCAGTGCCTTTCAGGCACTCTTGTTTTCGCTAGTTATCTGGCGTTTCCTCGTAAGATTTATGAAAATACATTGTTTTTGCCTCTCATTTTATTCTGCGTCCCATGGACGCGACGAGTATAAAAATTTTGCGTCTGAGCTGATTTTCATGCGTATACAGATACTTTTACGTCGTAAATGGAAACTCTGCAAATCATCTCTCGGTAATTGAATTAAATTGTTTACCTAAATAGCAATTTATTTTCCCGATATTCTGAGCAACTGACCTGCTCAACAATTTGTTTTCTTCTTTTCATACTTTTATAAACCAGCTGATTTATCGTAAATTTGAATGAGGTTATGACCGGTCTTACTTGGTAAAGAAAATCCAATGATCAACTTTTTAAGTATCCATTTAAACTTTCCATAACATCACGTAGGCTTATATGTCTTTGTGTTAAATTTGTAAGCATATATGACTGTGTATCGATTTTTCTTGGGACACTGCTATCGGGGTAGACTAACTTTTTTGGTACAGTGACCCTTTACCTAGTAAGCTTCTCCTTTTTGAACAATTTAGTGGGGAAACTCATTCTGTATTTTGATTAACTGCAAAAACATGATCCCTTATTTTTTTACTGTTCCAAATTGAGAGATATCATTCACAAAAAAGATGCAATTTTCAAGAAAATATTTTATTCATCATAGATCTAGTTTTCTTTTATCTTTTTTTTTTTCAATTGCAATTTTCAAAGCTTGAAAATTTTTGGGATATCACATTAAAAGCAGCATTTAGAAAAGAATATTCAATTCAACCAAAACCTGCAATTTCCCCTATCAACCCATCACCAGACCACAAAATTTTATAATATTCCAAATTGAAAGTGGATGCAGAAAACTAATAAGATGTTGATAAAGATGGATTTGTACAATATTCTAGCATGGAAAATATTAAGGCAAAAAGACGAAATGCTGCTTATCTTCTTTTGTCACGATGCTTTTGCAAAACTTTATCTTCTTTGGCTTCAAAAGCTTCTATTTGTGGGAATGAGTTAAGAGAAAAAATCACCATTGGCTTTGTAATCTAAAATCCTTGTAAATACTGTCTGTAAAAGTTGGTCATTTTGTGAAAACATTTGACTTCAGAGCAGTACAGAATCCACTTTCATAATGATGGAATCCAAATTTTCTGTGTGAAATCCAACTTTTTCTGAAGTTGGATTCCTGGAATCCTACTTTCAAAATCCTACTGAGAGCTCTGCATGTGTTTAATTTATATTACAATATATGTATGTTATATTGTTATTTTTCATTTTATTATGTAAAATGTTTGTACATCTCAGTGCAAGAAAATCACCTCCAGAATGCACCAGATTGCACCATTTTACACCTTTAAAAACAAAATTTCCCGGACACCCCTGGTGGGAGGGGTTACCCTTCCGCACATACCCCTTCCTCGCCGCTTCGCAGCTCGGGCATGCGGCAAGCCGCGTGCACTTCCACTGGCTACTTTCTAGATTTCACTGGTTACTCAGAATTTCTTGGAGAGCACTGTCTATATATACTGCCTAACTCCCCTTTCGAGTATTACTGGCAGGTGACCCTGACAGTGACTGCTCCTATTTGAAAGCTACTGAAGACAATTAAATTGATGCTGATAAAAGGGATTTTTGTATTTATAATATATAGGATTGAGAGAATTTTGAAGCCAAAAAAGAAAATACTGGTCACCTTTTCCCACTCCTTTCAGCTTTTCTATGATTGAGGGATGTCAAAACAATGTCTTGTTTACAAAAGGATTATTGATGCTATTAATTATGTTTCAGACTTTTAGATGTGGTACACAATGAGCAGAAACTGTACTTGGTGTTTGAGTTTCTACAACAAGACTTGAAGAAGTACATGGACAGTTGCCCGCCTACTGGAATCACAGAAAACTTGGTCAAGGTAATTAGCCTATTACCAGACATCAGGCGACAACATTTTAGGCTCGTCTAAATTCAAAGATTTTAAAGACAAAAATTTCAAGTGAATTGAATTTTACATTTTTTTGGTCTTTTGGGGTAGAAAACATTGTGGGAAATGAAGAAATTGCTTTGTCACAAGCAATTTCTTCATTTTCCAAAATGTTTTCCAAACTACAAAGCATTTATCTTGTACTTTTTTATGCACTGCAGAATGGGTTAAACAATTTTTGTTGTCTAAGTCTTTAAAGAAAGCTTAGATACTTGAAAATGGGTCTTATGTTTGAGTTTTTACAACAAGATCTGAAGAAATATATGGACAGCTGCCTGCCTACAGGGATCACCGAAAACTTGGTCAAGGTGATTATCAGATAAATCAATTTCTGTTGTTTTAACTCGTCTAAGTCTTAACATAAACCTTTCGTTGGTGTTATTGCAAAACCTCGTAACTCCAGCTTTATCCTGCTTGTGCCACAGGATATCTTCATTAGCCAGAATGTTTACTACACAGGACTACCAAATTCTAGAAGTATTAATCAGGGGTTCTTTTTATGGATAGGGGAAGGGGCCCGGGGCCCTTGATTTGGAGAAAAAATTGTCGAATAAGCTGTTAAAGGGGGAAAATAATCGGTAGTGTATTTTGCTTGAATATTGAAAATACTTGAAAATAGTTCAATTAATTAACACAGGGAAATGGATTGTAGAGATGTTAATTCAAAATCTTTGATTGTATACATAAATAATCCCATGGGGGAACCTTACAATGGTTGGAATATTGATTTATGAGGGGAAAATTGCAATTTTAGGGGAAAATCCCCAGAGGGGAAGGGGCCGATATTCGGCCCCACTTTCTTAGTAAAAAAAAACATTGTATTTTCTCATTTTTATACCCCCCACAACAAAGTTATGGGGGGGTATACTGGATTCAGGTTGTCCGTCCGTCCGTCCGTGGACATAATTTTGTGTCCTCTTCTCCTCCCACAGTTTTTGACCGATTTTGCTGAAATTTTAGCAGGTTGTTTCCTATCATATGAAGTTGTGCACCTGCAATTTTCACCTTGATCCAGGCAGTAGTTTCAGAGTTATGCCACTTTGAACTTTAGCACTTTTTCAGTGACAACGCGCTAGTGGGGGGTATTTGTCCGCTTTGCGACAGTTCTAGTTCTGACTGAAGAGTTTTAAAAATTATTGTTTTGAAGTCCTGAATCCTGAAGACCAATGGTGGCCATACTTGCAATTAATTTCCAAGTGAAAATTTGAAAAGTGAAATTTTACTTATTATTTCCTTACTCACTTTCAATAGTTTTGTGATAACCTCTTTACAGAGTTATCTCCACCAGTTACTGAATGGTATAGCGTACTGTCACGCACACAGGGTACTTCACAGGGATATCAAACCACAGAATTTGTTGATAGATACTGAAGGAAACATTAAACTGGCAGATTTTGGACTGTCCCAATTTGATATAACCTATTTCTTTACAGAGTTATCTCCACCAGTTATTGAATGGTATAGCCTACTGTCACGCACACAGGGTACTTCACAGAGACATCAAACCACAGAACCTGTTGATAGATACTGAAGGGAACATTAAACTAGCAGATTTTGGACTGTCCCAATTTGATATAACCTATTTCTTTACAGAGTTATCTCCACCAGTTACTGAATGGTATAGCCTACTGTCACGCACACAGGGTACTTCACAGAGATATAAAACCACAGAATTTGTTAATAGATACAGAAGGAAACATTAAACTGGCAGATTTTGGACTGTCCCAATTTGATATAAACTATTTCTTTACAGAGTTATCTCCACCAGTTACTGAATGGTATAGCCTACTGTCACGCACACAGGGTACTTCACAGGGATATCAAACCACAGAATTTGTTAATAGATACAGAAGGAAACATTAAACTAGCAGATTTTGGACTGTCCCAATTTGATATAAACTATTTCTTTACAGAGTTATCTCCACCAGTTACTGAATGGTATAGCCTACTGTCACGCACACAGGGTACTTCACAGGGATATCAAACCACAGAATTTGTTAATAGATACAGAAGGAAACATTAAACTGGCAGATTTTGGACTGTCCCAATTTGATATAAACTATTTCTTTACAGAGTTATCTCCACCAGTTACTGAATGGTATAGCCTACTGTCACGCACACAGGGTACTTCACAGGGATATCAAACCACAGAATTTGTTGTTAGATACTGAAGGAAACATTAAACTGGCATATTTTGGACTGTCCCAATTTGATATAAACTATTTCTTTACAGAGTTATCTCCACCAGTTACTGAATGGTATAGCCTACTGTCACGCACACAGGGTACTTCACAGGGATATCAAACCACAGAATTTGTTGTTAGATACAGAAGGAAACATTAAACTGGCATATTTTGGACTTGCTAGAGCCTTCAGTGTACCTGTTAGGCTGTAGTTTTATGATAACCTATTTCTTTACAGAGTTATCTTCACCAGTTACTGAATGGTATAGCCTACTGTCACGCACACAGGGTACTTCACAGAGATATCAAACCACAGAATTTATTGATAGATACAGAAGGGAACATTAAACTGGCAGATGTTTGGGACTGTCCCAATTTGTCCCAAAATGGGATTTAACCGTTTCCCAAACAAGACCTGATTTTGACGTCCCATAAAGAAAAGGCTTAGGAAAACATTGAGATAAAAGAAGAAACTGCTGATAATCAGCAGTTTCTCCTTTTGTCTCAATATTTTCTGTGCTTTATTTTACACAAATATTATATTTATCAACATTTATTTTGTCTTGCACCACAATCACAGACTAGTCTTTGATTATGACCCTTTCCCAAATAAGCCCTGAATTCGACACCTATAAAGTTTATGATTTTTTAAATTGTCCAGAAATGTGGGAAAACAAGATTCATCATTCTGAAGTAAATTCACTAATTTCCATATTTTTCTGCACTAATCCATTACAGAGTTATTTCCACCAGTTACTGAATGGTATAGCCTACTGTCACGCACACAGGGTACTTCACAGAGATATCAAACCACAGAATTTGTTGATAGATACAGAAGGAAACATTAAACTGGCAGATTTTGGACTGTCCCAATTTGCACTTATTCATTTCTTTACAGAGTTATCTCCACCAGTTACTGAATGGTATAGCCTACTGTCACGCACACAGGGTACTTCACAGGGATATTAAACCACAGAATTTGTTGATAGATACTGAAGGAAACATTAAACTGGCAGATTTTGGACTGTCCCAATTTGCACTTATTCATTTCTTTACAGAGTTATCTCCACCAGTTACTGAATGGTATAGCCTACTGTCACGCACACAGGGTACTTCACAGGGATATTAAACCACAGAATTTGTTGATAGATACTGAAGGGAACATTAAACTGGCAGATTTTGGACTGTCCCAATTTGATATAAACTATTTCTTTACAGAGTTATCTCCACCAGTTACTGAATGGTATAGCCTACTGTCACGCACACAGGGTACTTCACAGGGATATCAAACCACAGAATTTGTTAATAGATACAGAAGGAAACATTAAACTGGCAGATTTTGGACTGTCCCAATTTGATATAAACTATTTCTTTACAGAGTTATCTCCACCAGTTACTGAATGGTATAGCCTACTGTCACGCACACAGGGTACTTCACAGGGATATCAAACCACAGAATTTGTTGTTAGATACTGAAGGAAACATTAAACTGGCATATTTTGGACTGTCCCAATTTGATATAAACTATTTCTTTACAGAGTTATCTCCACCAGTTACTGAATGGTATAGCCTACTGTCACGCACACAGGGTACTTCACAGGGATATCAAACCACAGAATTTGTTGATAGATACAGAAGGAAACATTAAACTAGCAGATTTTGGACTGTCCCAATTTTAAAGCTTCTGGTGGCAACAAAATATGGTTTAAATCAGTATAGAATAAATTCATGTGTACATTATTGCACAGAAAATATTGAAGGAAAAGGAGGAAATGCTGATCATTAGCATTTTCTCCTTTTCCTTTAATATTTTCTGACACTTGTCTCCTTCAGAGACATGAAAATATGGTCTTGTTTGGGAAAGGGTTTAGATTTTGGTAGCCTATGGCTTCAGGACACTTACCTGTTACCACAGACTGAGACTAGTCTATGACCCTTTCCCAAATAAGCCCTTAATTCGACACCTATAAAGTTAATGAATTTTTAAATTGTCGAGAAATGTGGGAAAACAAGATTCATCATTCAGAAGAAAATTCACTAATTTCCATATTTTTTTGCACTTTTCCATTTCTTTACAGAGTTATCTCCACCAGTTATTAAATGGTATAGCCTACTGTCACGCACACAGGGTACTACACAGGGATATCAAACCACAGAATTTATTGATAGATACTGAAGGAAACATTAAACTGGCAGATTTTGGACTGTCCCAGCTTGAAAGCTTTCTGCAGGCAACAAAATGGGGTTTAAATAGTTTAAATAAGTAAAGAATAAATTCATGTACATTATTGCGCAGAAACTATTGAAGGAAAAGGAGGAAATGCTGATTATCAGCATTTCCTCCTTTTCCTTTAATATTTTCTGACATTTTTAATATCTCCTTCAGAGACATGAAAACATGGTCTTGTTTGGGAAGGAAAATTTACCGACTCACTTTCAATATTTGTGCAAACATATTCTTTACAGAGTTATCTCCACCAGTTACTGAATGGTATAGCCTACTGTCACGCACACAGGGTACTTCACAGAGACATTAAACCACAGAACCTGTTAATAGATACAGAAGGAAACATTAAACTGGCAGATTTTGGACTGTCTAGAGCCTTCAGTGTACCTGTAGTTTTATGATAACCTATTTCTTTACAGAGTTATCTCCACCAATTACTGAATGGTATAGCCTACTGTCACGCACACAGGGTACTTCACAGAGACATTAAACCACAGAACCTGTTAATAGATACAGAAGGAAACATTAAACTGGCAGATTTTGGACTGGCTCGAGCTTTCAGTGTACCTGTAGTTTTATGATAACCTATTTATTTACAGAGTTATCTCCACCAGTCACTGAATGGTATAGCCTACTGTCACGCACACAGGGTACTTCACAGAGATATTAAACCACAGAATTTGTTAATAGATACTGAAGGGAACATTAAACTGGCAGATTTTGGACTGTCCCAATTTGATATAACCTATCTCTTTACAGAGTTATCTCCACCAGTTACTGAATGGTATAGCCTACTGTCACACACACAGGGTACTACACAGAGATATCAAACCACAGAACCTGTTAATAGATACAGAAGGAAACATTAAACTGGCAGATTTTGGACTGTCCCAATTTGATATAACCTATTTCTTTACAGAGTTATCTCCACCAGTTACTGAATGGTATAGCCTACTGTCACGCACACAGGGTACTACACAGGGACATCAAACCACAGAATTTGTTGATAGATACAGAAGGAAACATTAAACTGGCAGATTTTGGACTGTCCCAATTTGATATAACCTATTTCTTTACAGAGTTATCTCCACCAGTTACTGAATGGTATAGCCTACTGTCACGCACACAGGGTACTTCACAGAGATATCAAACCACAGAATTTGTTGATAGATACAGAAGGAAACATTAAACTGGCAGATTTTGGACTGTCCCAATTTGATATAACCTATTTCTGTACAGAGTTATCTCCACCAGTTACTGAATTTATTTATAGATACAGAATGAGACATTAAACTGGCAGATTTTGGACTGTCCCAATTTGATATAAACTATTTCTTTACAGAGTTATCTCCACCAGTTACTGAATGGTATAGCTTACTGTCACGCACACAGGGTACTTCACAGGGATATCAAACCACAGAATTTATTGATAGATACTGAAGGAAACATTAAACTAGCAGATTTTGGACTGTCCCAAATCGAAAGCTTCTGCAGGCGACAAAATGGGGTTTAAATAAGTATAGAATAAATTCATGTACATTATTGCACAGAAAATATTGAAGGAAAAGGAGGAAATGCTGATTATCAGCATTTCCTTCTTTTTCCTTCAATGTTTTCTGACACTTAATATCTCCTTTAGAGACATCAAAACATGGTCTTGTTTGGGAAAGGGTTTAGATTTTGCTAGCCTATGGCTTCAGGCTACTTACCATAATCACAGACTAGTCTTTGATAATAACCCTTTCCCAAATAAACCCTGGATTTGACACCTATAAAGTTAATGAATTTTGAAACTGGAAGGAAAAGTGGGAAAACAAGATTATTAATCAGAAAAAAATTCACTGATTTCCATATTTTTTGTACTTATCCATTTCTTTACAGAGTTATCTCCACCAGTTACTGAATGGTATAGCCTACTGTCACGCACACAGGGTACTACACAGGGATATCAAACCACAGAATTTGTTGATAGATACTGAAGGAAACATTAAACTGGCAGATTTTGGACTGTCCCAATTTGATATAACCCATTTCTTTACAGAGTTATCTCCACCAGTTACTGAATGGTATAGCCTACTGTCACGCACACAGGGTACTTCACAGAGACATCAAACCACAGAACCTGTTAATAGATACTGAAGGGAACATTAAACTAGCAGATTTTGGACTGTCCCAATTTGATATAACCCATTTCTTTACAGAGTTATCTCCACCAGTTACTGAATGGTATAGCCTACTGTCACGCACATAGGGTACTACACAGGGATATCAAACCACAGAATTTGTTAATAGATACTGAAGGGAACATTAAACTAGCAGATTTTGGACTGTCCCAATTTGATATAACCCATTTCTTTACAGAGTTATCTCCACCAGTTACTGAATGGTATAGCCTACTGTCACGCACATAGGGTACTACACAGGGATATCAAACCACAGAATTTATTGATAGATACAGAAGGAAACATTAAACTGGCAGATTTTGGACTGTCCCAATTTGATATAAACTATTTCTTTACAGAGTTATCTCCACCAGTTACTGAATGGTATAGCCTACTGTCACGCACATAGGGTACTACACAGGGATATCAAACCACAGAATTTGTTGATAGATACAGAAGGGAACATTAAACTGGCAGATTTTGGACTTGCTAGAGCCTTCAGTGTGCCTGTACGGTCTTACACACATGAGGTGAGTTAAGATTTTCCTATACTTACGGTGTATAATCACGTGACTCAGAATTTCAGATAATTTTCAGTATCTTTTTTAATACTTGACTAATTTTAATTCGGTTTGAGCCGAGCCCGGATAGCTCAGTCGGTTACGTCGGAGTCTGTCAATCCAGGGGTCTTGAGTTCGAACCCCGGCTCGGCCAGTATCCATTCTGACATTTGACAAAAGTCATTTGTCTCTCACCAATGGGTGTGAATCATCTATGTGAGAGAGCAGCTGGAGGCTCGGTTTGGATATTGTGGTTGTACTGGTGCGAGAAATACCAGGAACCCACGGTTAGGTGCTCCAGCCGCCGCGATATGACCCTGGTAGTTGAAAACGGCGTAAAACCCCAATAAACTCAAACTCAAACTTTAATTCGGTTTGAAGCAGAGAAGGTGGGAAAATGCTAGGAATAAGCTGGATGTGTTGGATTTTTGAAAAATCAACTGATAAAAAAGTTATTGAAGATAAACCAAAATTTGGGTTTATCTTCAATAACTTTTTTATCAGTTGATTTTTCAAAAATCAACCTCGTCAATCTAATGCCTGACCTCTGTCCACATTCTCTGCCTCAAACCAAATTCAAATCAGTCCAGTATTTACAAAAGATTTTCTGAAAATACTGTATCACGTGATTATCCACCGTGATACTGATGACCAACATGTATAACGTGATAATACCCTTTGTGAAAAAAACTGTGGAAATAATAGAATTATAGAGTATGTTTGACAGCATAGAAATGACTGCAGTTCTCAAAAAACACATATAAAGATATTTCAGTAGGAAATTTCTTTAAAAACATGGAAGTACTTGTCAATTGATAAGAGTCAATCTGTGTAATGGACTGAATTGTTTTAGTTTCAGCGTGTTTCCTCATGTTTACAAGTTGCCTTGAAATCAAAGTTATATCAAACATTTTTTAGGCTTAACAAAACACTTGGACTAGCTTTGCAGAAAAATCTACTTTGAAAAGATGAAACAAGTTGTCTGTAAGACTAATAACATACTGTCTTGCCTTTGATAATGATTCTTTCCTAAACTCTTGACACAAACTATGAATTACTTGTAGGTAGTAACATTATGGTACAGAGCACCAGAAATATTGCTGGGAACCAAGTATTATTCTACACCCGTAGATATCTGGAGTCTAGGGTGTATTTTTGCTGAAATGGTACGTAGACTGTTTTTGTCATTAATTATTTTGTAAAGATCAATCTTTTTTCAAACAGCAAAAGTATAAGGTATACTGTATTATAAATTTGACTGACTTGATTTCCAAAGGAGAATCATAAAAACAAAATAAACTTTACTTTATCCTAGTGAAGTTTTCAAGTTTAAGCAATACTATAGAAGAAAATGCCAGTTTTTAGCTCCACTGGCAGAAGGCCAGCGGGGCTTATGTCATGGCCCTGTGTCCGTCTTCCGTGCGTCCGTGCGTGCGTGCGTAAACTTTTTCTTTAAACATCTTCTTCTCCAAAACTACTGGACCATTTTCAACCAAACTTCACACAAATTATCCTTGCATGAATCTCTACCAAATTTTCTTCAAAAGAATAAAATCTGTGCAGAACTTGAATTTTAATTAATTTAATTGAATTAAATTTTCGAAAAATCTTTAAAATTACTTCTTCTCCAAAACTACTGGACCTATTTCAACCAAACTTCACAGAAATCTTCCTTGCATAAATCTCTACCAAATTCCTTCAAAAGAATAAAATCTGCGCAGAACTTGAATTTTAATTAATTTAATTGATTTAAATTTTTGAAAAATCTTTAAAAATTCTTCTTCTCCAAAACTACTGGACCTATTTCAACCAAACTTCACAGAAATCTTCCTCGTATGAATCTCTTCTTAATTCCTTCAAAAAAATAAAATCCGTGTAGAACTTGAATTTTAATTAATTTAATTGATTTAAATTTTCGAAAAATCTTTTTAAAATTCTTCTTCTCCAATACTACTGGACCAATTTCAACCAAACTTCACAGAATTCTTCCTTGTATAAATCTCTTCTTAATTCCTTCAAAAAGATAAATTCTGTGTATAACTTAAATTTTGATTAATTTAATTTAATTAAATTTTCGAAAAATCTTTAAAAATTCTTCTTCTCCAAAACTACTGGACCTATTTCAACCAAACTTCACAGAAATCTTCCTTGCATGAACCAAATTCCTTCAAAAGAATAAAATTCGTGCAGAACTTGAATTTTAATTAATTTAATTGATTTAAATTTTCGAAAAATCTTTTTAAAATTCTTCTTCTCCAAAACTACTGTACCAATTTCAACCAAACTTCACACTTCTCCAAAACTACTGTACCAATTTCAACCAAACTTCACAGAAATATTCCGTGCATGAATCTCTACCAAATTCCTTCAAAAGAATAAAATCCGTGCAGAACTTGAATTTTAATTAATTTAATTGATTTAAATTTTCGAAAAATCTTTTTAAAATTCTTCTTCTCCAAAACTACTGTACCAATTTCAACCAAACTTCACAGAAATATTCCGTGCATGAATCTCTACCAAATTCTTTCAAAAGAATGAAATCCGTGCAGAACTTGAATTTTAATTAATTTAATTGATTTAAATTTTCGAAAAATCTTAAATATTCTTCTTCTCCAATACTACTGGACCAATTTCAACCAAACTTCACAAAAATCTTCCTTGTATGAATCTCTTCTTATATAATTCCTTCAAAAAGATAAATTCTGTGTATAACTTAAATTTTGATTAATTTAATTAAATTAAATTTTCGAAAAATCTTTAAAGATTCTTCTTCTCCTATTGCACCTATTTCAACCAAACTTTACAGGAATGATCCTTGCATGAATCTCTTCTTAATTCCTTCAAAAAAATAAATTCTGTGTAGAACTTGAGTTTTGATTAATTAAATTAAATTAAATTTTCGAAAAATCTTCTTTTCCAAAACTACTGGACCAATTTTAACTAAACTTCCTAGAAATCTTCCTTGCATGAATCTCCTCTTAATTCTTGAAAAAAAAAGTCCGTGTAGAACTGAAACTTTAATAAATTTAATTAAATTGAATTTTCGAAAAATTGTTAAACAATCTCTTTCTCCAAAACTGCAGGACCAATTTATACCAAACTTCGCATGAATCTCTTCCAAATTCCTTCACGATTGGATGAAAAACTTGGCCGCTGTGGGCTAGGCTTATTTTTCGCTATATGAAACATAGTGTAATTTTAAGAAAATTTTAAAAACATTTCTGCTCCTTAATCATTTATTGGATTTCATTCTGGCATAGCATGAATCTTCTTTGGATAGACCTCTATTGTATTCCTTGAACAATTTCGGTGTCTAATTGTCTAAAAGCCAGTGGAGCGATACAGGGCCATCTTGGCCCTCTTGTTTTTCTTCTAAAATCTAATCTAAAATTCCATTATGGTCTCCAAACACTGCAAACAAAGTATGCTCCGAGACCAAATATTGCTATTTTGTCGCATAATCAGGGCTATGTTCAAAACAATATTCCATGCTTTTTTCACTGAGTTCCTTCACTTTAAGCTTTAAGAATAGTTGCTTATATTTATGGCTATTGTCAATTGAAAGCTTGTCAAAGTCATGCTTCTGTTAACTGTTTAATTGAAATGTGTTCTCTTTATTTAGCTGTCTGATGAAGTGTCAGGTAATTTATTTAAATTTATGAAGTGGGTGTCTAGCTTGTCTAATGATGTCGTGAGTGTTATGATGGGACACAGGGCATTCCCCCACCTCCTTTCTTTAACCTATTTCCACACAGTTATGCCTTTTGTTGTCCGCATGACAAAGGCTGTGAAAAACATTGTGGAAAATGAAGAAATTGCTTGTGACAAGCAATTTCTTCATTTTCCACATGTTTTAAGAACCAAAAATATAAAATTCCATTCCCTTGAAGTTGTCATCTGTAAGATCTTTGAATTTGGACCAGCCAAAAATGTTGGTATCTGGTAATGGGATTAACAGAATGCATATAAAAGGCTACTTCCCGATTGAACAAAGGCTCAGGTTTTTCCCCATTGGTGGCAGAAGAAAATCCCAGAAGTAGTTCTCACATTTTCATTTTATCAACAGTTTCTTAAAAATCAATTCATTTTGTATAATTTACAGCTAGTTTTCTCACTGATGTCATGACCTTCAAATAATTATTCATTAATAAAGCAATTTAATTTATGCATGAATTGTATTTATTTCTTACTGTATAACTAAAAATGTGTTTCCCAGATGTACAAAAGAGCAAGCTAATATTTCCAGAAAATTAAGAGGCTAAGTAAGGCCTCTTCCCTAATATTTTGGAAAAAAGATGAGTTACGAAAATTGGACCATATTGGTTTTTCGGCCAAAAGAAATCCTCTTGATCATTCAGAGCATACTTGTCCCATCAAATTGTTTGTTCTTGTGTAAAAATACTTTGTTAATTTACCGGCAGCAACTTGAGTCAACAGCATATTAACCCTTTCCCAAGTAAGACAGGGTTTTGGTGTCCCTAATAGAAAAGGCTTTCGGAAACCAGAATTTTCTCCTTTTCCTCGATATTTACTGTAGTATATCATTTTACACAAATGCTATCTCTATCAACATCTATTTACTCTTTCATTTGCACCAGCTTTCAAATTGGGAGAGTCTAAATATTTACAGTTGGGAAACGCTTTCGGGGAAAGCATTAATCCATTACCACACAATTGCACAGACACCTTTTGACATCATACCAGATAACGGCATTGGACACCATTGTGGAAAATGAAGAAATTGCTTTTTACAAGCTGTTTCTTCTTTTCCCACAATGTTTTCTACCCAGAAAGACCACAAAATATCAAATTTATTAACTTGAAATTTTTGTAAGCACGATCTATGAATTTAGATTAGTCAAAAAATTTGCCGTCCAGTAATGGGTTAAAACAAATTTTATGTATGTTCCTATTTCAGTTGACAAGGAAGCCTTTGTTCCCAGGAGACTCCGAGATTGATCAGCTGTTCAGGATTTTTAGAACTTTAGGTAATAATGGAATAAATAATGGGCTGGACTTGTTTTGTATTATGTAATTCATTAAAGATTTAACAATACATAAAATTTGATCAATGACTTCAAGTTAATTAAGTCTGGGTTATTGAAAAATGTATGAGGAGTTAAAAGTTTTTTAGAATGATTGATGAAGAAACATTGCATGAAAAGCTTAAACAGGATATTATTTTGAACTTATATCACCAGAAAAATAAAAAAAAAAAATGGAAATTTATATGACTTTTTGGTAAAAACCCTTCAGGCTTGTCATTCAATCAAGAGATCAAAGTTATTTTGATAAGGTCAAATACTTGGATTGTTTCATTAATTCTTCCCATTTATATCCTGAAATATTTTAGCAATTGTACAGACTTTGTAGAGCAAAGTCAACTTGTTAACCCATTCCCATGTAGTAACAACTTTTGACACCCTAAAACAGGGTGCCCACTGGTCAGGGAAAAGTCAGTGAAATTTGTATTTTCTTCAAGGTCAGGGAAAAGTCAGGGAATTTTGAAAAATGGTCAGGGAAATCTGAAAAGCTGAAAAAGTCAGGGAAAAGTCAGGGAATTTTGAAATTTTCTTTCGTCCAAACAAAACAAATAGAAAACAAAATGAAATAAAGTAAAACAGATAATCATAGCTATGGCATTTTTCGGGTTTTAATTAACAAACCAGCTGTTCTTTTATACATGACTCTGCACTTATCATTTTAAATTAAGGCTTAACAATTGAAATGGATCTTCTATTGAAATCTAATGCTCTTATGGCTAAATCTGTAAGCAAGAGAAAAGTAGCTGACAATGAAGAGAAGAATGTTGAACACCTTCAGAGAATGCTGAAGAAATATTGATACTAAGAGGGTAGTTACATTATGTGGATTAATACTTGTACAGCTGCAAGGACTGTGCACCGTTTGGTTTTAATTGCTTTTGAGTTTGATGATGAGTGTAACATGATTTAGGTCATAATGCCATCTCCTTCCAAATCACTTGGATAATTACCATTGTTTTCTTTCAGTGACATTGATGTCAAGTGAATAAAAGCCCTCAAATATATCCATTATCACAAGTTTCCTACAAACATTCATTAGTTGCACTTGTACCTGGTTGATAAAGAATCAATTTTAGCACAAAGCTGGTTTAAAAATGCTCTAAAATTGCAACACTTGAGCATGCAGTATGTCAAAAATATACATTAAATTGTGCTTATAACAAAATGTTCACACATGCACAGAGGAATATTTTTGTCCATAAAATGAATGAAAAGAACTACTAAACATAATACATTTTAAGTGAAAATGAATGTGAAAGTCTATCAGTGCAGGAAATTTTGATTGGAATGTATCTAGATAAGCAAGGAACTTATTAATTGGTCAGTGAATATTTAAGATGGAAAAAGGTTGGAGTGGAAGCACAATTGTCCTTTAAACACCTTTCATGAGAATGATGCTCACAGAAAGTTGTTTGAAACAGGTTTATGTAAGACTAAGACTGAAGAAGTATTTCTCATTTTCTCTTATGTAAAGAGGTGTACATTTTAAAGCTCTAGTCATAACTTCAACCATAAGTATTAACATTTCAACTGTTGTCAAAGAAAGTGTTTTTAACTATTTCAAGCAGGACAAATGAACTTTTTCTCTTCATCATGTTTAAAATGTTAAGCATTTTAAAGATTCTACTAATACATGTAAGTTCAACCATCACATTTGAATTGTTATTGTAAGAAATCGAAATAAATAAGGGATTGATCAGACAGCTTTAGGGGGAAATGAGGCCATTTCACGCGAAAAAAAGGTCAGGGAAAAATGAATTTTGGTCAGGGAAAAGTCAGTGAAAAGTCAGGGAATTTTATTCCAGATGAAGGGTGGGCACCCTGTAAAAGATTCAAGCTTTGGAAAACATTGTGCAAAACAAGAGCCGTCAGAGACGGACAATGCTCCCCAAATATGGCATTGTCACAATAAATGTATGCCATGGAGAGCAGTTTATTGTCAAGGGCATCTGATTTGCTACTCAAATATGAAATTTCATCAAATTCTGACTATTAGACTATGAGAAATTAGAGAAAAAGTGTATTCGACCTTAATTGCCCTGACGAGGCCTCAAATCCAATAAGTATGAAAAGCACATCGGCATTATGTCATAGGTAGTTCTCATGGTAAGTTTCATTTGATTTGGCCCAAGGGTTATGGAGAAATTGCTTTGGATGGACGGATGGAATGACGGACGGCCCGGATGGATGGACAGACAAAGCGGCGACTATATGCTCTCCCTTCGGGGAGCATAATAAAGAAATGGCTGGTGACAAGCAATTTCTTTATTTCCACAATTTCTTCTATCTTAAACAACCAAAAAGTTTAGAATTTCATCACTTGAAATTGTTGTATGCAACATGATACATCTTTGAATTTGGCCAGTCTAAGATTATGCAGTTTGGTAAATCCTTTCGGAAGCAGTGCTTGGTTTTGACGTCCCTAATAGAAAAGGCTGATGAAAACATCGTGACAAAACAAGAAAATGCTGATTACCAGCATTTTCTCTGTTTGTCACAATATTTTCTATGCTAATTTGTACAGAACTTCTATCTTTGTCAACATCAATTTTGTAGTGTGCAGCAGCTTGGAAAGCAGTGAATTTTCAGGTTGGGAAATTGTTTAACACTCCTGTTTGATTAAAGATGGTTTCACTTTCATTATTTTCAGGGACCCCCGACGAGACCACCTGGCCCAATGTTACACAGCTACCCGATTATAAATCGTCATTTCCTAAATGGCAACACCAGTCTGTAGCTAATGTTGTACCAAGGTTATGTCCAGATGGGCTGGACTTGATTTCTGTGAGTATTGTACATATGATTCAAGGTAATAAAGCTGTTGTCAGATTCATCATAAAAGTGTTGTGGCAAATTCAAGTATCTGAAAAAAGTTGATTCATAAATTTGTTTTTAAAATACAATGACTTCATAGTATGTTTCATTATGTGTCATGTAGCAGACTTATAGAATCTGCCTCCTGAGAGGTTTCTTCCTTGGCAGCAAAGTTCAGTGTTGCATCCAGGGCGCGCGATCGCGCGATTCCCGCTAATTTTAATTTCACTCCCTCAATTTCAAAATTTCGTGGGTGGCAACTCCCGCAGAATAAGGATTAATCGCCGCCTCTTCAAAAGTCAGTGCGCAGCAAAATTGCATTGTACAAGAAAATCAAAACATGTTTTAAAAAGATCCGTGAAATTCGCTAAAAAATTCTGATAAAAAAAAGGGTTTTCTGGGAAATTCCCTTATGACACAGTTGAATTATGGGAAATGACCCTGTTGGTAATAAGACACTCGGCTATTTTCATAAACTGCAACCTAGTCGTAGATTGGCCGAGAGAAGTTCCGATTGAAAACGACCATCCCTCGGCTGATCTACGGAGAACGGAAATAGCCGAGAACTGCTGTGACAGTCAAATTACATCATTCATTGGATTTCAAGCGTGTAACAAAGCGTGTTGAAAATTACGAATGCGGAGTTCGTTTGAAATAGTAAAATAGATTGAAACCATATTTCTTGGGTTAGCTAGATGCCACCTAAACGGATTACGAACTTTTCCAAGTACTGACCTGCAACTGACGATCTCTTAGTCAGGGATGAACCGGTACAGGAATATGCGCCCGGTCACGAAAAAAAAAGAAATAAAACATCATGGATTAAGGAATCGTGGAAAAAGACAATAATGTGCTGAAAGGGTATGTTATGTAAGTTATGTTAAAAATTGAGTGAGAGCACCCCATGTACGACCTCCTTCATCAGCGTGTAGCCCTGCCATACGGTGTTTACACATGATTTGATCAGAAAATACAAGTCTATTTGCTGCGCGCTCAAAATTTTTACTCCCCCCTTTTTAAAAATTTGATGGGGGATCTCCCCCTCTCCGGGCTCATCCTGGATGCAACACTGAAAGTTTAAACTTTAAATGTCCTTCATAAATGCTTAGTTCAATTACTGCAAATGTATCCAGGCAGAAAAATTGAAATAGATTAACTTGAAATTGAAAATTGTCTCCTAATGTGTAATTATGTAAAACAGTTTCATATGATACTCCAAGAATAATAATGAAAAAAAAAATCAGCTGTGAACATCATGTACATTTCAGAGTATGCTTCGGTATGAACCAAGTTCTAGAATTTCGGCAAAGAGAGCCATGAACCATCCTTACTTTAGTGGACTTAGCAAGATAAAGCCTACAGTACATGCAAACTAGAGGGAAAATGTGTTTTATTAAACCATTCTCACACATTATGAGGCTTTTTGATGCCCCACAAGATGAAGGCTTTGGAATTTAACGTAATGGAAAATGAAGAAATTGCTTGTTGAACAAGCAATTTCTTCATTTCCCACAATGTTTTCTACCCAGAAAGTCCAAAAAAGTGTAGAATTCCATTTAGTTGAAATTGTCCTCCACAACATCTTTTGATTAGTCTAAAATTTTGTCATCTGGTAATAGGTGACAAACAATAAAAAAAAAACATTGTAGAAAAAAAAAAAATGTTTACATTTCAGAGTATGCTTCGGTATGAACCAAGTTCAAGAATCTCAGCCAAGAGAGCGATGAACCATCCTTACTTTAGTGGACTTAGCAAGATAAAACCTACAGTACACACAAACTAGAGGGATTGAAGCAAACCATTTCCCAAACAGCGGAATTTAGACGGGTCCAATTTGAAAAGTGTTGCAGACGACAAATAGGCTGTTTATAAAGATAGGCTTTGTGTATTGTACAGGGCAGAAAATATTGAGGCAAAAGGAATAAATGCTGTTTATCACCATTTTCTTCTTTTGCATCAATGTTTTCTCAAGCCTTTAAGTTGTGTATGCACAGAGCAGCCTACACTTGAATGCATTATGCAGGCTACAGTCTGATCTTAGTATACACTTCACATCTATTCAAAATGTATTTTTATGCAGAATTTTTAAAGAATTGTAGACGCTTTCAAGTGCTTTCACTAAACTGATTTTTAATCAGTTCTGAAATTAGGTGTAATATGCATGACAAGGATTTTTATACGCCCGAAGGGTCGCATTATGTTATGGCCCTGGTCGTCCGTCCATCTGTCTGTCCGTCCGTTTGCAATTTCTTGTGTGCGCAACTCCTACAGTTTTGATCGAATGGGATCAAACTTGCCACAATGAATCTCCATGGTGTCTAGTTGTGCATACCGCTTACGGAATTCAGATAACTCTTTTCGTTCTTGAATTATCTGCCCTTGAATTTAAGGAACAATTAACGTTTTCTCATGTGCACAATTTCTACAGTTTCAACCAGATTTAAATCAAACTAGCCACAATAAATCTCTATGGTGTTTGGTTGTGCAAACAAAATTTTGATAACTTTTCATGTTTGAATTATCTGCCCTTGAATTAAAAAAAAATGGCCAATTTTACTTACAAGCCCTTCTCGGGCGTATATGCGCTGCTCTGCGAAGCTCTTGTTAAAACTGGTGTCTGATAGTTTGTCATACCTTATATTGATTATCGGCATTTTCAAAGGGTTTAATTGTAACCCTATTGTGTATGAATATATTGTTCATGTGCTTGCAATATCTTTGCTGCTGTACATACAATGATCTTGCGAAGTAGAGTGGAGTAATTGGTATCACCATGTCTCTCAGTCGAGATAATCTGTTCACGAAATTTTTCGTTTTCGTGCTCTGACCCAGAAATACATTTGACCTAGGATTATGAAATTGAAAAGCATTGTTGCCCTTCACCCAAGAAGGTATTGTTTATGGGTCACATAGGTCAAAAGGTCAAGGTCATGTTTGAACTTAATTTGAAATATGTTTTGGTGCTCTAACACTAGAACCATTTCTAATAAATGCCACTAGCAGTGGGTTTTCGTCCTCTCGGCAACAGTTCTAGTTTTAGAAATATACTTTTATGTTTTAATTTGACAAATAATGTAAGTATTATCGTACATGTATTCTTTTTCATTTTGGAAACTAACTTAACACTTTCCCAAGTATCAATTTTTAGCTCCAACGGCCGAAGGCCAGCGGGGCTTATGTCATGGCCCTGTGTCCGTCTTCTGTGCGTCCGTCCGTCCGTGCGTAAACTTTTTCTTTAAACATCTTCTTCTCCATAACTATTGGACCAATTTCAACCAAACTTCACAGGAATCTTCCTTGCATGAACCTCTTCCAAATTCCTTCAAAAAAATTAATTCCGTGCAGAACTTGAATTTTAATTAAATAAATTAAATCAAATTTTCGAAAAATCTGTAAAAATTCTTCTTCTCCAAAACTACTGGACCAATTTCAACCAATCTTCACAGAAAACTTTATTGCATAAATCTCTACCAAATTCCTTCAAAAGAATAAAATCTGTGCAGAACTTGAATTTTAATTAATTTAATTGATTTAAATTTTCGAAAAATCTTTAAAAATTCTTCTTCTCGAAAACTACTAGACCAATTTCAACCAAACTTCATGAGAATCATCCTTGCACTAATCTCTACCAAATTCCTTCAAAAGAATAAAATCGATGCAGAACTTGAATTTTAATTAATTAAATTGAATTAAATTTTCGAGAATTCTTTAAAAATTCTTCTTCTCCAAAACTCCTGGACCAATTTCAACCAAACTTTACAGAAATGTTCCATGCATTAATCTCTTCTTAATTCCTTCAAGAAAAATTCTATGTAGAACTTAAATTCTGATTAATTAAATTGAATTAAATTTTCGAAAAATCTTCTTTTCCAAACCTACTGGACCAATTTTAACCAAACTTCACACGAATCTTCCTTGCATTTATCTCCTCTAAATTCCTTAAAAAAAAAAATAATTTCCGTGTAGAACTTAAATTTTGATAAATTTAATTAGATTGAATTTTCGAAAAAATTGTTAAACAATCTTCTTCTCAAAAAATACAGGACCAATTTCAACCAAACTTTACAGGAATCTTCCTTGCATGAATCTGTTCCAGATTCCTTCACGATCAGATGAAAAGCTTGGCCGTTGTTGGCTAGGCTTTTTTTTTTTTCGCTATATGAAACAGTGTAATTTTAAGAAAATTTTAAAAACATTTCTGCTCCTTAATCACTTATTGGATTTCATTCTGGTGTAGCATGAATCTTCTTTGAATATACCTCTATTGTATTCCTTGAAGAAGTTTGTAGTCTAAATGTCTAAGAGCCAGTGGAGCGATACAGGGCCATCTTGGCCCTCTTGTTAATTCTCATCGGCATTAATAGGAGTTGCAGATGACAGAAATTGTGTAATTTATTGTATGGAATTTTGTCTTAATTCCATGAAAAGTATTTAGAATTTAGAGGAGAAATGATAGGTTTTGGCCATTGTCTGATTTTCTCTCATTTGCTGTCTTAGCCTTGTTTTATTAGTGATGGTAAAATCAGTGCTTGTATTTGAAATGGCTTAAGTTTGCGGCCAGTTTTACTGCTCATAAGCCCAGGTAATGGTTTAACCCATTACCACACATTGACTCTTTTTGACTCCTTAAATTACAAAGGCTTTGGAAAACAATGTGGAAAATGAAGAAATTGCAATTTCTTCATTTCCCACGATATTTTCTATACAAAAAAAATTAAATTTCGTTCACTCAACTCAACACTTGTCTGCAACATCTTAGAAATTGGACCAGTCTCAAATTTTGTCGTTTAGTAGTAGGTTAAGATATTTGTTCACTCTGCAATCGTTCTAGTTACAAGTTGGTTTTGAAAGATGTTTTTATCTTTAATTTGTGCAATCATGCAGGTCATAATGTTGTGTTTGAAAAGTTTGTGTGGAAAAGGTAGTTTTCCAAATTGAATAAAAATTACTGTATAGAATTGGAAGACGTTGCTGATGATTTAAAGATAAATGCTACAAGAAACGAACAATAATAAGAAAAGTAGAAATGTGTGTGTGGTATTCAATCTAACAATGTTTCACCTCCCACTCAAATAAATATCTTCCATTGTTGTATTCAATTTTTTTTGTGGTACTTCAAAAAGCATTTCAGAAAACTCGCAACTTTAGGGTTTTAGATATGTACCTTTATAAATGTAAAGTAGAAAGTGTACATGTATTTGGTTCTAAGATCTTTGCCATTGTTAAATAGCAATTTAAAGGGCATATTGTTTTACATACTGGTGTAGTCCTATCACAATACTATCACATTTGTTTACAAATTTTATCTATGTGAACCAAGAGAAAAACATTCATAATTACAATTTTGCATGTGTTGGTTTGAATCTTGCAGATGTCTCACACGCAAAATTACAGTAGGTTTGCTGTTCGATTTTATGTTGTTTACAGGATAGATTTTGTAAAGGAATTCCATATTAAAATGACCGTTTGTTGAATTTGATTTTCAGTATACTGCAACCAAGTGTGTTCCAATCCACCGTTTGTCTTCATATTGTATTGTGTTCTTATCTTATAACTTGTATTTTACCAGATATTAAAATGCTTATTGCAATAGAATTATTCTTTTAATGTATTCATTATACCCCCCAAATTCAATTTGGGGGGTATATAGGAGTCAGGTTGTCGGTCTGTTGGTCTGTTGGTCTGTCTGTTGGTCTGTCTGTTGGTCCGTCTGTTGGTTTTTTCTTTAAAAATCTTCTCCTCCTCAACCACTCAGCCGATTCTTACCAAACTTGGCAGGAATGTTCCTTGGGTGACTCTTTTCAAAACTTGTTCGTGAAATTTTGATTCGTCAAAAATTGTGGGCGTGGCAGGGCGGGGCTTATCGGACTTAGAGAAATCATGTGAAAAATCTTTAAAAATCAATTATCAGGCCAATTTGAACCAGACTTGGCAGGAATGACTCTTGAGTGATTGTATTCAATGTATGCTCATGATTTTTTCATTCTTCAAAAAATGTGGGCGTGGCAGGGCGGGGCTTATCAGACTTCGCGAAATCATTCAATAATTCTTCAAAAATCTTCTCCTCCCAAACCACTGGGCCAATTCTTACCAAACTTGGCAGGAATGTTCCTTTAGTGACCCTTTTCAAAACTTGTTCGTGAATTTTCGATTCGTCAAAAATTGTGGGCGTGGCAGGGCGGGGCTTATCGGACTTAGAGAAATCATGTGAAAAATCTTTAAAAATCAATTATCTGGACAATTTGAACCAAACTTGGCAGGAATGACCCTTGAGTGATTGTATTCAATGTATGTTCATGATTTTTTCATTCGTCAAAAAATGTGGGCGTGGCAGGGCGGGGCTTATCCAACTTCGAGAAAATCATTAGATAATTCTTCAAAAAACTTCTCCTCCTTAACCACTGGGCCAATTCTTACCAAACTTGGCAGGAATGTTCCTTGGGTGACTCTTTTCAAAACTTGTTCGTGAATTTCTGATTCGTAAAAAATTGTGGGCGTGGCAGGGCGGGGCTTATCGGACTTAGAGAAATCATGTGAAAAATCTTTAAAAATCAATTATCAGGCCAATTTGAACCAGACTTGGCAGGAATGACTCTTGAGTGATTGTATTCAATGTATGCTCATGATTTTTTCATTCTTCAAAAAATGTGGGCGTGGCAGGGCGGGGCTTATCAGACTTCGCGAAATCATTCAATAATTCTTCAAAAATCTTCTCCTCCCAAACCACTGGGCCAATTCTTACCAAACTTGGCAGGAATGTTCCTTTAGTGACCCTTTTCAAAACTTGTTCGTGAATTTTCGATTCGTCAAAAATTGTGGGCGTGGCAGGGCGGGGCTTATCGGACTTAGAGAAATCATGTGAAAAATCTTTAAAAATCAATTATCTGGACAATTTGAACCAAACTTGGCAGGAATGACCCTTGAGTGATTGTATTCAATGTATGTTCATGATTTTTTCATTCGTCAAAAAATGTGGGCGTGGCAGGGCGGGGCTTATCCAACTTCGAGAAAATCATTAGATAATTCTTCAAAAAACTTCTCCTCCTTAACCACTGGGCCAATTCTTACCAAACTTGGCAGGAATGTTCCTTGGGTGACTCTTTTCAAAACTTGTTCGTGAATTTCTGATTCGTAAAAAATTGTGGGCGTGGCAGGGCGGGGCTTATCGGACTTAGAGAAATCATGTGAAAAATCTTTAAAAATCAATTATCTGGACAATTTGAACCAAACTGGGCAGGAATGACCCTTGAGTGATTGTATTCAATGTATGTTCATGATTTTTTCATTCGTCAAAAAATGTGGGCGTGGCAGGGCGGGGCTTATCCAACTTCGAGAAAATCATTAGATAATTCTTCAAAAATCTTCTCCTCCTTAACCACTGGGCCAATTCTTACCAAACTTGGCAGGAATGTTCCTTGGGTGACTCTTTTCAAAACTTGTTCGTGAATTTTTGATTCATCAAAAATTGTGGGCGTGGCAGGGCCGGGCTTTTCGGACTTAGAGAAATCATGTGAAAAATCTTAAAAAATCAATTATCTGGCCAATTTGAACCAAACTTGGCACTTATGTCCCTTGAGTGATTGTTTTCAATGTATGTTCACGAATTTTTGATTCGTCAAAAAATGTGGGCGTGGCAGGGCGGGGCTTAGCCAACTTCGAGAAAATCGTTAGATAATTCTTCAAAAAACTTCTCCTCCTTAACCACTGGGCCAATTCTTACCAAACTTGGCAGGAATGTTCCTTGGGTGACTCTTTTCAAAACTTGTTCGTGAATTTTTGATTTGTCAAAAATTGTAGGCGTGGCAGGGCGAGGCTTTTCGGACTTAGAGAAATCATGTGAAAAATCTTTAAAAATCAATTATTTGACCATTTTGAACTAAACTTGGCACTAATGTCCCTTGAGTGATTGTATTCAATGTATGTTCATGAATTTTTGATTCGCCAAAAAATGTGGGTGTCACGGGACGGGGCTTAGCCGACTTCGAGAAATCTTCAGATAATTCTTCAAAAATCTTCTCCTCCTTAACCACTGAGCCAATTCTTACCGAACTTGGCAGGAATGTTCCTTGGGTGACTCTTTTCAAAATGTGTTAGTGAATTTTGATTTGCAAAAAATGTGGTAATGGCAGGGCAGGGCTTATCAGACTTAACGAAATCATGAGAAAATTCTGTAAAAAAGCAATTTGAACCAAATCTTACAGGAATGTTTCTTGATTGACTGTCTTCAATACATGGTTGTGAATTTTTGGTTTATTGAAAAATATGGGCATGGCAGGGCAAGCTTGGGGATTGTTAAATGAGTTATGTCCTTTTGTTGAAAATTGGTATTTTTTGCAACATTTACATGTGTTGTTTGGTCTGTGGATTTTTGTTAGCTCTATTTCCCAATTGAACAGCTCTCAGTTCAAATGAAGTCAACTTCTCAAAATGCACAAAAACTGCGCTTTTGGGGGGTATGATCACTTTCAGTGATATTCTAGTTGTATTCCCAATCAAGACCAAGTTTAACGGTAACCCTTCTCATGCTGTTCACATCATATTGCTGTTTAACCTTTTTCCACACAGTGACTCTTTTTGACTCCCTACGAGATAATTGCTTAGGAAAACATCGTGGAAAATAAAGAAATTGCTTGCGACAAGCAATTTCTTCATTTACCACAATTTTTTCTACCCAAAAAGACCAACAAATTTTAAATTTTGTTCACTTCAACTTGTCGTCTGCAACATCTTTCAAATCAGAACAGTCCAAAATTTAGCCGTCTGGTAATGGGTTAAGTAAAGGTTTGGCAGCCAGTATAGACTAAGATCAGCTTACAGACGTGCAGTTGCATCTTAGTCTACACTGCCTGATTTCTACTAAGTTATTATTGCAAAAACTTGAGACAATCTGACCAACTTTTTACATGACTTTTATATCATTGAAAACTGTCTTGTAAATTGGTAATTTGTTGCAAACAAAATTTTAAGTCAGCAGGACTGACTTTTTTATTGGAAAAGATTTTGAAAACATTTAAGCAGAAGCAGAAAGTGCTTCTGCCTTGCAATCAATATTTTCAATATTTATCTCAATATTTTCTGTCCAATATTTATAAACATCCTTTATTAGTCCCCTACCGGTGTTCACACCGAAGGGGACTATAGGTTTGCCCTCCGTCTGTCTGTCCGTCCGTCTGTCCGCTCAAATCTGGATCCCGCGATAACTTAATAACTAAGCAAGCGTTTTTTATGAAAGTTGGTATATGACTAGATGGCAATGTGTAGATTATGCACATCATTTTATTTTTGTTTTTCGACTTAAATTGAGGTTGCTATGGTTACAGAAATAGTGAAAATATGGCCAAAAATGGGATCCTGCGATAAGATAATAACTAAGCAAGCTAGTTTGATGAGACTTGGTATATGACTATATGGCAATGTGTAGATTATGCACATCATTTTATTTTTGTTTTTAGACTAAAATTGTTGTTGCTATGGTTACGGAAATAGTGAAAATATGGCAAAAAATATTGGATCCTGCGATAAGTTAATAAGTAAGCAAGCTAATTTGATGAGACTTGGTATATGACTAGATGGCAATGTGTAGATTATGCACATCATTTTATCTTTGTTCTTTGACGAAATGTACGGTTGCTATGGTAACGGAAATAGTGAAAATATGGCAAAAAATGGATCCTGCAATAACTTAATAACTAAGCAAGCTAACTTGATGAAACCTGTTTTAAAATGTAAAAAAAATTATAAGCCATGTTAGTCAGGGTGGTGATGCAGCAGTATTAATCACCTCCAGTTGGGCATAACATTTCATGTTTGACAATTATTTTGATGACTTGTTCATCTTAATCTATTATTGATTACCATATTGAGTCAATGTGAAGCCGGTAGGGGTCTTTATGTGTTGCATACAACACCAGATACTTGTTCCTTTTAGTGACCCAGTCCTTGATACATTCCCAAACAACAATGAACATTGAAAGAAAAAGTTGGTCTAATGGAAAAAAACATTGTAGAAAATGAAGAAATTGCTTTTGACAAGCGAAATCGCTTGTGACAAGCAATTTCTTCATTTACCACAACGGCCGCAGCCATGGTGCAGTTGGTAGCGCATCTGTCTCTCATTTTAGAGGTCCAGTGTTCGATACCAGGCCGCGGCAAATACTCTTTCTGACATAAATGTCGCCCGTCAATGGTTTGATGTCGTAGGGGAGCAGCTGGAAGCTCGGTAAGGGTGTTGTGGTAGTACTGGTTTGAGAAACAACAGGAATCCATGGTTGGGCGCTCTAGCCGCCGCAATATGACCATAGCAGTTGAAAACAGCGTAAAACCCCAATAAACCAAATCATTTACCACAAGGTTACTACTCAGAAAGAGATAAAAATGGTCTCTTTACCGGTAATTATTCTATTCTATTCTATATCTTAACCGCCATTAATGGCGAACCCTAGAATTCTAGGTACAACATATTTAACCCTACACCACATACATACAAGACCCTACACCGATATAAATCCTATCACCGTTACTGCAGATACATCAACCCACCACCATATTTACAAATGCATCTACAGTAACACTTTCGAGGAGAGGGGTAATTTGTTGTCTGCAAAATCTTTGAATATGGGCCAGTCTAAAACAATAATTGGAATGACAAAATTAAAGGGTGATCCAATTTGACAGCTGTTGACAACAAAATTGATATTGGTGAGGATAGGATTTGTTTGGAATCAAGAATAGAAAATATGGCGAAAACAGAAAATGCTGATTATCGACATTTTCTTCTTTTGCCTGAATTTTTCCCACGTCTGTTCAAGGACGCCAGAACCAGTCTATTTTGAAAGGACTGCTGATAACAAAGTCTGTCAACAGCATTTTCCTTTTCTTTTCTATTAGGCTATTGTTTGCAAAAAGGACTTCCAAATTGAATGATGTTTTAATAAAAGACAAAGTTGACGTTGATGGCCCATTTGCGGTAGGCCTACCCACCCATTTGTACAAATAGATCCACAACAAAAAAAAATGAGGCAAAGGGAGAAATACTGGTTATCAACATATTTCTTTTTTGTCACAGTGTTTTCCCCCAGCTTTCATTGATAGGGTAATCAAATTGTGTAGTTCCTGATTTACATTCAAAGGTGTACCAGACTAAAAGGTTAAAAACCCAGTCTTTATAAAATATACAATTTCAAAAAGTTATCTCCCTTATTTTCAAAGTCGCCATTTATTTTTTAATTAACCTGGGGGCATGAAATGTCAAATCGATCATTATTTCATTGAAAAGATCGAAATAAAATCACCTTTTCGTAATGAATTATATAGTTCACGTACCTTAAGAGAACATTGTAGTGACATTTCTTCAAGAAAATACTGTGATCGTCTCTGAGAGGAAGAGACGAACACCTTGCCGGTAACGATTGTTTACAATCCCTTTATCCCAGATTCAGACACAAAATGAGTCTGTTCAACAGGGTGGCATACTATCCCACGTTGTTCTACAATGTCATGATGACGAAGGTCTCCAACAGGAAATGGTATGACAGGATTGACGAAACTGTTCTGCTAGGAGCGCTGCCTTTTAGAGGAATGACAAAATGGGTAAAAGCTCTGTAATTTTAGAATCAAAATAAAAAAAAAAGAATGAATGGCATCAATTTAACGCTACTGGATTTAACTAAACCATAAGTGCACTATTAGAATTCATTATTTAGACAAACTGGAATCACTGGATGGAAAGAAATTTTAAAAATCAGCTGATCACAGTTAACCCTTTACCAAACAGCAAAAGCTTGGATTGTTCTCATTTGATAGTTGTAGCAGATGACAAAATTGAAGTTGATAAAGAAAGGATACAGTATGTGTAAAATAAAGCAAGGAAAATATTTAGGCAAAAGAAGAAACTGCTGGTTATCAGCAGTTTCTTCTTTTGTCTCAATGTTTTCCAAAACAATTTCAGCAAGGGATGTCAAAACCAGGTCTTGTTTGGGAAAGGGTTAATGATGATCAAGTATAAAATTGGTTGTCAATAACTTTTTGATCAGCTTATTAATGATCAAACACATCTAGACAATTCCTGACCTTTTTCCACCTTCACTGCTTTATACCAAATTCCAATTGGTCACATATTAACCCTTTCCCAAATGGCAACATTTCAGAATTTAAAAACTGCAGCAGACAACAAAATGGATGTTGATAAAGATTTGACTTTTGTACAAAATAACGTAGAAAATATTGAGACAAACAGAGAAAATGCTGATCATGAGCATTTCTTTTGCCTCAATATTTTTCGAACCCTAAGTGCTATTGATGTCAAAACCAGATCCTATTTGGGAAAGGATTAAACAGAATTATTGATGATTTTCTGACATTGTTGTGTCATGTGATTCTTCGCTGTGATTTTATCACTTCTGATCTATACTTTGTGTTATGTTTTGTATACATAATTTTGTTTTCCAGTTTGTCACAGAGGAAAATGTTAAAGGTGTTGTGACACTGAATGAAGAATGGGAGCTGACACCTTTTGTTAACACTGAAGAGGTAAATCGTAAAAGAAATAAAAAAAATTGCCCTTCTAATTTGGTTAACAGTTTCCCAAACAATCTTTCGATGACACTAACTGAAACCACCATTTTCTTCCTTTGCTTCAATAATTATGCCCCCTTTCGAAGAAAATGGGGGTATATTGTTTTGCAAGTGTCGGAAGGTCGGTCGGTCCGTAGGTCGGTCGGTCTGTCCGTAGACCAAACCTTGTCCGGAGCATAACTTGAAAAGTATTAAAGGTAGAATCATGAAACTTCATAGGTGGATAGATCTCATTATGGAGAGGTGCAGTGCACAAGAACCGTAACTCTGCCGATATAATTTTTTGAGTTATTGCCCTTTGTTGATTTTATAACTTGATTCTTGTCCGGAGCATAACTCAAAATGTATGTAAGGTACAATCATGAAACTTTACAGGTGAATAGATCTCATTATGGAGAGGTGCAGTGCACAAGAACCGTAACTCTGCCGATATAATTTTTGTCGAGCCCGCTTGCGGTGAGCTCGACATAGTTGTCACAATGGCGGTTCGGTGTATGTGCGTTAGTGCGTGCGTTAGTGCGTGCGTGCGTTAGTGCGTGCGTCCGTCCGGATGGAGCTTGTCCGGGCCATAACTTCACCATGGATGGAGGGATTCAGAAATAACTTGGCACAAATGTCAAGCTCAGTAAGGCGGAGTGTCGCGTGCAAGAACCAGATTCCAAGCTCAAAGGTCAAGGTCAAACTTGGAGGTCAAATGTCAAAAATGAGAAGATTTTTGCTTGTCCGGGCCATAACTTCACCATGGATGGAGGGATTCAGAAATAACTTGGCACAAATGTCAAGCTCAGTAAGGCAGAGTGTCGCGTGCAAGAACCAGATTCCAAGCTCAAAGGTCAAGGTCAAACTTGGAGGTCAAATGTCAAAAATGAGATGATTTTTGCTTGTCCGGGCCATAACTTCACCATGGATGGAGGGATTCAGAAATAACTTGGCACAAATGTCAAGCTCAGTAAGGCGGAGTGTCGCGTGCAAAAACCAGATTCCAAGCTCAAAGGTCAAGGTCAAACTTGGAGGTCAAATGTCAAAAATGAGATGATTTTTGCTTGTCCGGGCCATAACTTCACCATGGATGGAGGGATTCAGAAATAACTTGGCACAAATGTCAAGCTCAGTAAGATGGAGTGTCGCGTGCAAGAACCAGATTCCAAGATGAAAGGTCAAGGTCAAACTTTGAGGTCAAATGTAAAAAATGAGTTGATTTTTGCTTGTCCGGGCCATTCCTTAACTTGGCACAAATGTCAAGCTCAGTAAGGCGGAGTGTCGCGTGCAAGAACCAGATTCCAAGCTCAAAGGTCAAGGTCAAACCAAACGCCATTGTAATGACAGCTGTAGACATAGGTATGGTCTTCTTTCTTCAAAATGAGCGGGCTCGACATGTTGCCCTTCGGCATCTAGTTTGAGTTATTGCCCTTTGTTGATTTTATAACTTGATTCTTGTCCGGAGCATAACTCAAAATGTATGTAAGGTACAATCATGAAACTTTACAGGTGAATAGATCTCATTATGGAGAGGTGCAGTGCACAAGAACCGTAACTCTGCTAATCAAATATATTGAGTTATTGCCCTTTGTTGATTTTCAAATTTGATTATTGTCCGGAGCATAACTCAAAAAGTATGTAAGGTAGAATCATGAAACTTTACAAGTGAATAGATCTCATTATGGAGAGGTGCAGTGCACAAGAACCGTAACTCTGCCGATCATATTTTTGGAGTTATTGCCCTTTGTTGATTTTCAAATTTGATTATTTTCCGGAGCATAACTCAAAAAGTATGTAAGGTAGAATCATGAAACTTTACAGGTGGATAGATCTCATTATGGAGAGCTGCAGTGCACAAGAACCGTAACTCTGCCGATCAAATTTTCTGAGTTATTCCCCTTTGTTGATTTTATAACTTGACTCTTGTCCGGAGCACAACTCAAAAAATATGTAAGGTAGAACCATGAAACTTTACAGGTAAATAGGTTTCATTATGGAGAGGTGCAGTGCACAAGAACCCTAACTCTGCCAATCAATTTTTGGAGTTATTGCCCTTTGTTGATTTTTACACTTAATTCTTAACCTTGCCTATATCTCATGTCCTTTTACACATACAGCCTTGATATCTCACACATAGAAACCTCCTATCAACATCGTTCACATTTAACCATGACCTTGGACCTTTTGACCTTGACCTTGGAGTTTGACCTACTTTAAAAAAATAATAAACCCGGCATATATCTCATGACCTTTTACAAATACAGCCTTGATATTTCACACATGGACACATCTTACCAAGACCTTTCACAATTGGCCATGACCTTGGACTTTGTGACCTTGACCTTGGAGTTTGACCTACTTTTAAAAAACTTTAACCTGGCCGATATATCATGTCCTTTTACACATACAGCCTTGATATTTGACACATGGAAACCTCCCACCAAGACCTATCACATACGACTATGACCTTGGACCATGTGGCCTTGACCTTGGAGTTTGACCTACTTTAAAAAAAAAATAAACTGGGCCTATATCTTATGTGCTATTACACATACAGCCTTTGTATTTCACACATGGACACATCTTACCAAGACCTTTCACATTTGACCATGACCTTGGACCTTGTGACCTTTACCTTTGACTTTGACCTACTTTAAAAAAACTTTAACCTAGCTGATATATCAATTCCTTTTACCCATACAGCCTTGATATTTGACACATGGACACCTACGACCAAGACCTTTCACATTTGACCATGACCTTGGACCTTGTGACCTTGACCTTGGTGTTTGACCTACTTTGATAATACATTAACCTGAACTATATTTCATGCCATTTTACATATACAGCCTTGATATTTCACACATAGTCACTTCCAACCAAGATATTTCACTTTTGACCATGACCTTGGACCTTGACCTTGGAGTTTGACCTACCTTTAAAAAACTTAAACTAGGCCTATATATCATGTCCTGTTACCTATACAGTCTCAATATTTTACACATGGACACCTCCTACCAAGACCTTTCACATTTGACTGTGACCTTGGTCTGTGTGACCTTGACCTTTGATTTTTACATACTTTTAGAAATCTTTAACCTAGCCTTTATCTTATGTCCTATTACACCTACAGCCTTGATATTTCACACATAGACACCTCCTACCAAGACCTTTCACATTTGACCATGACCTTGAATATTGCAACCTTGACCTTGGAGTTTGACCTACTTTTAAAAAGACTGAAACCAGGCATATATCAGGCCCGTAGGAACGGGGGGCTAGGGGGGGGGTTAAGCCCCCTCCCCCCCAAAGTTGGCCAAAATTGCCGAATTTTCCTTATTTCACAATGAAAATTTTAGGAAAATTCAATTTAGCCCCCCCCCCCCCCCCCCCCCCCCCCCCAATATTCAGACACTGAGGCTTTAGCCCCCCCCTTACCTCCAACCAAGACCTTTCACATTTGACCATGACCTTGACCTTGGCATTTGGCCTACTTTTAAAAACTTTAACCTGGCCTATGTTTCATTTTACTTTTACATATACAGCTTTGATATTTCACACAGACACCTCCTACCAAGACCTTTCATATTTGACCATGACCTTGGACCTTGTTAACTTGACCTTGGACTTTGACCTACATCAAATGTAGGCCCTTGAGGGGGCATATATGTTTTACAAACATCTCTTGTTATTATGTTTATGCTGCATTGCACAAAAAAGGCCATCTTTCTTTACATACATTTTTGTCGTCTCTGCTACAGTGTTTGAATTAGAGCCCCTTAAAGTTGGCCGTTTGAGAAGGCATGAATATCATTTTTAGCTCCACTGGCCGAAGGCCAGCGAGCTATTGTCATGGCGTTGTGTCCGTCGTGCGTGCGTGCGTCCGTCCGTCCGTGCGTCCGTCCGTCCGTCCGTTAACTTTTTCTTTAAAAATCTTCTTCTCAGAAACTACTGGACCAATTTTAATTAAATTTCACAGAAATGTTCCTTGCATAGCCCTCTTTCAAATTCCTTCAAAGAATTCAATTCCATTGAAAACTCTGGTTGCTATGGTAACAAATACGAATTTTTAGAAAAAACTTAAAAAATCTTCTTCTCCCAAACAACTTATCAGATTTCTTTGAAATTTGACAGGCATGTTCCTTTGGTGACCCTTTTTCAGATTCCTTGAAGAAATTTTGATAATTCGAAAAACATGGCCGCTGTGGGCGGGGCTTATTTTCCATATATGGCGCATAGTGTAATTTTAAAAAATCTTCTTCTCAAAAACTACTGGACCAATTTTAATTAAATTTCACAGAAATGTTCCTTGCATAGCCCTCTTTCAAATTCCTTCAAAGAATTCAATTCCATTGAAAACTCTGGTTGCTATGGTAACAAATACGAATTTTTAGAAAAAACTTAAAAAATCTTCTTCTCCCAAACAACTTATCAGATTTCTTTGAAATTTGACAGGCATGTTCCTTTGGTGACCCTTTTTCAGATTCCTTGAAGAAATTTTGATAATTCGAAAAACATGGCCACTGTGGGCGGGGCTTATTTTCCATTATTCGGCCAGTGAGCTATTGTCATGGCGTTGTGTCCGTCGTGCGTGCGTGCGTCCGTCCGTCCGTGCGTTCAACTTTTAGCTCACGTGAAGACAAAGTACTCAAGGTGAGCTATTGTAATCGGTGAATGTCCGTTGTCCGTCTGTCTGTTGTCTATCGTCCAACAATTGCTTTAAAAGTCTTTTCCTAAATCACAAGGCCAAACGACCTGAAACTTTGCAGGGATCTTCTTTGGGTTAAGCTCTACCAAAGTTTTAAAAGGAATTTTATTCCTTTTGAAAACACAGGAAAAGGGGCCTTATTTACATTTTCACTGTTTCACTCTAGTTATAATTTATATTTTTTTACAATTGCACTGATTTCAAAATTCAATGACCATATATAGGTCAACACAACGTAAGAAATGGAAAAATATTTAAATATAAGTCCTCACAGTAATGGGAAATGTCTTTCCAATAACAAATACTTTTTTTTATTACAAACTGCAGCATGGTTCAATAAAAAATATGTGTTTTGATGGTAAAATTGGTATGTTTTTTAACCTAATTATTTGAAGTTTGAATAAAATAGTGAAATTATTTTTTTTCTGTTTATTTCATAAAATATCGAATATTGTCCTTGCAATAACTTATATGTCCTCGATGTAACGATGCACTTTCAGCAAATTATTGCACAAAAAAAGGTGTTACGCTAACTTTATTGTGCCTGAAATACAAAGAGAATAACATTTTCTAGAGTCTAAAGTACATGCACATACATTTTTTCTTAGATAGAAGCTTTATTACATTTGATACAGACAAAAGTCTCTATCTAATTATGGAAATACAATACAAAAAAAGCCAAACGAATCATTTTTGGAAATCGACTTGAACATAAGTCCTTCACTCTGGCTTCTTATTCTCAGAAAACATACTTTGAAATTATCTAAAAACTTGCAAATCGAATTTCTGAAAGAAAATGTGGTTGTTACAGCGAGGACATTTTATTGAGACCATAGATTTATAAAAGACGATCTCGAGTATTTACATGTGCATCGGAATGTTCCTGTTAACGCTATTCATTACTTTAAATATAGTACTTTCATTCTGGACCAAAAATTCACAGAATAAATGGAAATTAAAATTGAAGTTTTTTTTTTTCGTCAGATTTCCACGAAAAAAAATATTGGCTCTTGTGCAATTTTGATTGGTCCATTCATCTTTGTGTGGCATTGTAGGGCTTATCAGAGTGGGAGAAATCACGAAATAATTCTTTAAAAACAACCACTGAGTCAATTTAGTACGCACTTGGCAGAAATGTTCCTTGGGTGGTTCTTTACTTACATTGTTGGTGATTATTTTACTGGTCTATAAATGTTCCATGGGTGACCCTTTTCGAGATTTGGCAGTGTGAGGCTTACAAGAAATCATGAGATAATTATTTTACTTTAACCAGTGGAGCGATACAGGCCCTCTTGGGCCTCTTGTTATGCAGTAGGGTTGAAAGATTGAGGGCATATTGATTAACTATTGTCCATCTGTATGTCCATGACATCTATCTGTCTTTCCAAAAACTTAACATGAAAACTTAATATTGGGCTTTTCTCCAAAAATAGCAATTTTGGGGGCATTAGTGTTTCTTTAACAAATCTTGTTAATTTTAACTTTACTTCTGATTAAGTTTATTTAGTGAAATGACCCTGATAGGTGATTGTGTCTACTTTCATTTACGTCCATTCCAGTTAACCCATTACCACACAGTGACGCTTTTTGACCCCCTGAAGAAAAAGGCTTTTGAAAACATTGTGGGAAATGAAGAAATTGCTTGTGACAAGCAATTTCTTCATTTCCCTAAATGTTTTCTACCCCAAAAGACCAAAATATTGTAAAAGTTCCATTCACTTGAAATTGCCGTCCGCAACATCTTTGAATTTGGACCAATCCAAAATTTTGGAAATGGGTTAGTTTTCTACATTCTGAAACTTCAGGAATGGAAGCAACACGGTATAACTCAACTCAAAATACCAACGATAGACTTTACTGGATCCCCTACTCAAGAAGACATTGGTAAAGCCATTGATTTTATACTCAAACACAAGGAAGACAACACCAGCGTTTATGTACATTGTAAAGCTGGGCGGACGAGAAGTGCTACTGTGGTCGCTTGTTATCTAGTCAAAGTGAGTATTCTGAGTAAAATTGTGACCCGTCGCGCTAAAAGGGACCTTAAGGGTTTTGTGAAAAATATCGACCCTAGTCAGTCTGCGCAGTCCGGGCAGCCAGACTAGGGCCGATATTTTTCACTTGTATGTAATTTTCTAATTCCAGAATATTTTCCCTATCTTACTATATGTTCATTTTCGCATACGGGATCTGGTTGACCTGTGCTGAGTCTGACAAGTTTGTCAAACTTTGGGTTTTTGGAGTTTGGGATAGGGTCCCTTTAAGCGTGACGGGTCACAATTACTTTCCAATTAACCTATTACCACACAATGACACCTTTTGACTCCCCCACAAGATAATGGCTTTGGAAAATATTGTGGACAATGTTTTCTACACAAAAAGATCCAAAAAAATAATAATCACTCACTTGATATTGTCGTCTGCAACATATTTGAATTTGGGTATTACTAGAAGTGACACAGTGGTCCCTTGTTATCTAGTCAAAGCAGGGTGTCAAAAAACCTCCAAATGGGTTTTTTTTTTACCCCCATAATGAATCTTGTACCCCCAGTTTTTGCAAGCAGCCTTCTTTGTCTCTACTAGAGGGGTACAAGGATGCTGTAAAAGTATGGTTTGTACCCCCAGATTTGAAAGTTAGTGGAAACCCTATCAAAGTGAATATACTGAGTCTTTCCATGATTGAGCCTTTCCAATAATACATTTCCATTGTTTTCATGTGCCTACTAGAAATGGTTTGGAAAAATATTCAGACAAAAGAAGAAAATGCTGTCATTCAGCATTTTCTCCTTTTGCCTCAATATTTTCTGGGCTTTATTGTACACAAAACCTTTCCTTATCAATATGCATTTTGAAATCTGCAGTATCTCTCCAATTAGACTATCGTAAAAAATTACTGTTTGGGAAAGGATTTAAGGTACACAACCCATTATTAGCACCAAAGAGTCAGAGGCGAAATTTGAAAAGTGCCAGAAATTCCTGAACTGTGTTACATTTCCATTCTAAATACAAAGATAAGCATTTTGAACAGTTTAGAATTTTGAATTAATGCATACTTATGGAAATATTTGACAAAAATGCTCAAAATTACCTCCCTTGCATATGAATATAGAGTAAAATAATATTTGTAAATCACTTTCTTCTTGAAGCATAATCTTGAAATCCGGTGAATCAACTTATGTTATATATATTTACAAGTATGTGTAATTTGATGCATTTCCTATAGCTAGAAAGTGGTGCTTTTAATGACGGGTCATATACCTTAAGTAAGTTGAGGGATTAGTGCAACACTGTTTTAAGTTCATACAGAATTTATTTATTTACAACAGTGGTGCACTAACCCATGAAAGTAAAATGCACATTTAAGTTAACCATCCCAGATGACAGCAAATAGATAAAGATTGGCCTACACATGTATGCAGTCTGATCTTTAACCCTTTCTAAAACCCAGAATTTTAGGATGGTCCCATTCAAACGGTTCTCCATACAACAAGATAGGGTTTTTGTAGAAAATAGCAAAGAGAATATTGAGTCAAAAGGAGAAAATGCTGATTACCAGCATTTTTATGCTCCCCGAAAAAATTTCGGGGGAGCATATAGTCGCCACGCTGTCCGTCCACAGCCATATCTCAGCAACCCTTGGACCAAATTCAATGAAACTTCACATGTGAACTCCCTTGGTCAATACCTAGGGACCTTTTTCTCCGTTTGTAAATATAAGGCTGCGTCATGGAAAAAGGGGCCTTAGTGTAAAAATTAGTTTTTCTCTTATTTCTCTTCATCTAATGGGCAGAATTTAATGAAATTTTGTGCTCATGTAATGAATAGGATGTTCTAGACCATATTCTATAAATAATGTGTGTACAAAAAAGCTGTCATGGGAAAAGGGGGCTTAATGTATGATAGTTTTTATTATACCCCCCAAATTCAATTTGGGGGGTATATAGGAGTCAGGTTGTCGGTCTGTTGGTCTGTCTGTCTGTTTGTCTGTCTGTCTGTTGGTCCGTCTGTTGGTTTTTTCTTTAAAAATCTTCTCCTCCTCAACCACTCAGCCGATTCTTACCAAACTTGTCAGGAATGTTCCTTGGGTGACCCTTTTCAAAACTTGTTCGTGAAATTTTGATTCGTCAAAAATTGTGGGCGTGGCAGGGCGGGGCTTATCGGACTTAGAGAAATCATGTGAAAAATCTTTAAAAATCAATTATCAGGCCAATTTGAACCAGACTTGGCAGGAATGACTCTTGAGTGATTGTATTCAATGTATGCTCATGATTTTTTCATTCGTCAAAAAATGTGGGCGTGGCAGGGCGGGGCTTATCCGACTTCAAGAAATCGTTAGATAATTCTTCAAAAATCTTCTCCTCCCAAACCACTGGGCCAATTCTTACCAAACTTGGCAGGAATGTTCCTTTAGTGACCCTTTTTAAAACTTGTTCGTGAATTTTTGATTCATCAAAAATTGTGGGCGTGGCAGGGCGGGGCTTATCGGACTTAGAGAAATCATGTGAAAAATCTTTAAAAATCAATTATCTGGACAATTTGAACCAAACTTGGCAGGAATGACCCTTGAGTGATTGTATTCAATGTATGTTCATGATTTTTTCATTCGTCAAAAAATGTGGGCGTGGCAGGGCGGGGCTTATCCAACTTCGAGAAAATCATTAGATAATTCTTCAAAAAACTTCTCCACCTTAACCATTGGGCCAATTCTTACCAAACTTGGCAGGAATGTTCCTTGGGTGACTCTTTTCAAAACTTGTTCGTGAATTTTTGATTCGTCAAAAATTGTGGGCGTGGCAGGGCGGGGCTTATCGGACTTAGAGAAATAATGTGAAAAATCTTTAAAAATCAATTATCTGGACAATTTCAACCAAACTGGGCAGGAATGACCCTTGAGTGATTGTATTCAATGTATGTTCATGATTTTTTCATTCGTCAAAAAATGTGGGCGTGGCAGGGCGGGGCTTATCCAACTTCGAGAAAATCATTAGATAATTCTTCAAAAATCTTCTCCTCCTTAACCACTGGGCCAATTCTTACCAAACTTGGCAGGAATGTTCCTTAGGTGACCCTTTTCAAAACTTGTTCGTGAATTTTTGATTCATCAAAAATTGTGGGCGTGGCAGGGCGGGGCTTTTCGGACTTAGAGAAATCATGTGAAAAATCTTAAAAAATCAATTATCTGGCCAATTTGAACCAAACTTGGCACTTATGTCCCTTGAGTGATTGTATTCAATGTACGTTCACGAATTTTTGATTCGTCAAAAAAATGTGGGCGTGGCAGGGCGGGGCTTAGCCAACTTCGAGAAAATCGTTAGATAATTCTTCAAAAAACTTCTCCTCCTTAACCACTGGGCCAATTCTTACCAAACTTGGTAGGAATGTTCCTTGGGTGACTCTTTTCAAAACTTGTTCGTGAATTTTTGATTTGTCAAAAATTGTGGGCGTTGCAGGGCGAGGCTTTTCGGACTTAGAGAAATCATGTGAAAAATCTTTAAAAATCAATTATTTGACCATTTTGAACTAAACTTGGCACTAATGTCCCTTGAGTGATTGTATTCAATGTATGTTCATGAATTTTTGATTCGCCAAAAAATGTGGGCGTGGCAGGACGGGGCTTAGCCGACTTCGAGAAATCTTCAGATAATTCTTCAAAAATCTTCTCCTCCTTAACCACTGAGCCAATTCTTACCGAACTTGGCAGGAATGTTCCTTGGGTGACTCTTTTCAAAATGTGTTTGTGAATTTTGATTTGCAAAAAATGTGGTAATGGCAGGGCAGGGCTTATCAGACTTAACGAAATCATGAGAAAATTCTGTAAAAAAGCAATTTGAACCAAATCTTACAGGAATGTTTCTTGATTGACTGTCTTCAATACGTGGTTGTGAATTTTTGGTTTATTGAAAAATATGGGCATGGCAGGGCAAGCTTGGGGATTGTTAAATGAGTTATGTCCTTTTGTTGAAAATTGGTATTTTTTGCAACATTTACATGTGTTGTTTGGTCTGTGGATTTTTGTTAGCTCTATTTCCCAATTAATCATGCAGCTCGCAGTTCAAATGAAATAAACTTCTCAAAATGCACAAAAACTGCGCTTTTGGGGGGTATGATCACTTTCAGTGATATTCTAGTTTTGTGACAAACACTTATTCGGGGAGCATAATCCGTCTGTGACGGCTCTTGTCTTCTTTTGCCTCAATGCTTTCCCAAGCCAATTCTATTAGTGACGTTAAAACCAGGTCTTGTTTGGATAAGGCTTAATTTCATTCTCGCCACTTGATACTGAGGTAAAGGGTTAAAAGGGAACTGACTGTGATCAATTTATCAACCCAGATTTAATTATAAATAAAACAAAATAATCGGCATAGCAAGAACTTGTATAATTTTAAATTCTGAATATATGTATACATACATTTTATTAACATATCTAAATAAACAAAAGGTATCATAAAATAAATACAATCTAGCTAAATGTCTGCCTAAAAGCCTTCCTAAATGGCAAAATCTTTGACTATTCTAATTCGAGACAACATGATAATGGAAAATCTGTATGTTTATGCATAGAAAATACTGAAAGAAAAGCAGAAACTCCTGATTTTTAGCAATTCGTTCTTTTCTGTCAATGTTTTCCAAATTGTTTCTACTAGGGATTCAAAAGCAGGTAGTAGATGAGAATAGTTTAACCCATTCCCACACACTGATGCTTTTTGACGCCCTATAAGATTAAGGCTATGGAAACATTGTGACAGGCAATTCCTCCATTTTCCACAATCTTTCCTACCCCAAAAGACCCAAAAGTATAAAATTCATTTACTTGAAATTGTCATCTGCAACAATTTAGGCAAGTCTAAAATGTTGGCATCTGGTAATGGGTAATACCACACACCATTTAACCCTTTCCGAAACAAGACCTGGTTTTGACATCTCTAATTAAATAGGCTTGGGAAAACATTGAGGCAAAAGAAGAAACTGCTGATGACCAGCAGTTTCTCCTTTTGTCTCAATATTTTCTGTGCTATATTGTACGTAAATTTTACCTTTTTCAGCATAAAATCTGTTGTCTGCAACTGCTTTCATTTTGGACCAACCCAAAATGTTGCTGTTTGGTAATGGTTTAACACTGTTTCAGTTACATGGCTGGACTCCAGACAAAGCCGTAGAATTTGTACGCGAGAAGAGACCCCATATATGGTTGAGAGACAAACAAATGGACTCAATACAGCAGTTTTATAGAGAAAATATCCCAGGTCCCTCCAAGGGAGGCTAATCTTGTTATATTGTTGGTATTTTAATAATGAAGGAGTTACTGTTCCTTGAAAAGCAAAAATATATTAAAACTCATCTTTTATAACTGTAGACTTGTATACAAACACTATACTACTTGTTGTTGAAAAATAACCCAACAAAAACACTTCATCTTTTGAGAATAAACGATTTAGGACATTAATTCGCTCGTATAGCTCACGATAAATGGTTTGGTAAATGTTAAAACTGTTTACATGTATTTGTTTTTTAGTGTTTGTATACAAGTCTACTGTTAAAACCGATAGACCATAGTTTGGTTATGATACTTTGGCATATTTTGACACGTTTTACTTTTGTTAACAAAGGAAAACTACATGCAATTATGATTCTGCATGAAAATGAAATAATCAGGCTACAGAGGGGGTTTGTTTGAATCCCCCGAACCCCTCTGAATCCACCACTGTGGTTTAATCTCGCAGGTGTGAGACACCAACAAGATTCGAACCATTTCATGCCTAATTACAATAGTTTGGAGCTGGATATTACAACTTATGATACATTACAAATGTATATTTTGCTTGTTTGCATAGGTATTTTTTGTTACCACATGCAAATAATATCATTCAGGCTATAGCGTTAAAGATGTTAAGCCCTAAGTTGTGGGTGCCTAGTTGAGCCATCTCGAGATCACTTAAATTAACTGAGTGCCTACTGTCAGAGATAGGCAATAGAATCTGATTATTGCCTCCTGTTTGTAGATTCAATCCAATGCAAATTCAATGCATGCTTTATTGTCCCTTTTCCCACCGCAGAAATTTTGGATGCACTTTTATTCACATTGTATTTATTATTCATTTTTGTTGTCATCTTGTCCATTGATTTCGCTACTCGAATAAAGTACTCGAATAAAGACGACAAGTGTAATTCAGACGTTACTGATAAATGTTGTTTCTTTTTGAAACTTATGTATGCTATGAAATGGGCGAGTTTTATCATTACGTGTAATTTGTTCTCATTATTTAAGGAATTCGAATGTTGTCTCGATATTTTACTGCCATGCTTTTGCAGAGATGTAATGTTGATAAGCTTAAAATAAAGTTTAACTTGCTTTAGTTGATTGCGTTTCATCTATGAAAATCTTTCCTGATATCATGAAATGGACAAATTTAATAATTTCCAATGATATTGGAATGGATCTAGTCAACTTTTGGCAACAAACATCATTTTTAAATTCGATTTTCCAATTTGAAAGCTGCTGCAGACAACAGAATGGATGTTTGTGCAGATAAGATATCACAGAAAATATCGAGTTAAATGGTGTAAATGCTTGTTATCAGTATTTTCTCCTTTTGCCAAAAAGATTTCCAAAGCCGTATCTATTCCGGATTCCGACTTCAAAAGCCAGACCTTGTTTGGGAAAGGCGTAAAGAATGTTTGGCCCTTTTCCACATCCCAGCCTATTTGTAGTGTAAGAAGAATGAATCGTTAGCTGTAGCAGATGTAAGAGATCAGCATGGATCCAGATCAGACGGCGTGATTGTGCAGGCTGATCTGGATCAATGATGGTCTTAAATGCTCGTTCTCACAAAAAGACGCTTTTTGACGCGCCAATGAAACAAAGATTTCTGAAAATATTTGTATTAGACGCAATCCCAGTTAAATGGGACAATTGGTGTCTCCGGCCTTCAATATGTTCTAGCTGCAAAAAGTCAACATTATATAAATGACCTCCGCATTTATTTTCATCCAACACCTATAACTAAAAAATGCATCTATAATTTACGTTCGTAAGAACTCCATTTCATATGAAAATCATGCGACAATCAAACTAGGGGGTACGAAAAACCGATGTCTCCGGGTATAAATTCTAACTTTCAAACCAAAAATGTCAATTTCAACAATAGATTATCCTAACAGAAATGCCCCAATCTTGTACAGAAAATATAGAGCTCCATAACGATACCAAGATTTATATAAAAAATGTAATCCAAAATTTGTAGAACAGCCTCGACTCGTTGTCTCCAAAATTCAAAAACGTACGGGACACATTCTTTAAAGCTAAGAAACACTGACATAAATCTACATTTAATGCATTAATCCAGCGTAATCTACTTTAGTATAAATATATATAATCAAAATGAAGTCGTATTTTGGTATACTTTTGTCAATATTTTCAAAAAATCAACATCATTCTTAAACAATTTACCGTAATTTTAACTCCGTAACGTACGAGGCAAGAACTAAAGTAACTCTAGTTAAAAATGTGTAACTATAAATAGTTTAATTCTTCAAGTAAAATCACTATTCGAAGTGTCTTCAAATATGACAAAAAGAATTATGCCGATTACTATAATAGCATTGATACAGCAGGCCAAATAAAATTGGGTACACATTAAAAAGTGACGTTCGAGTCCATAACGTTCGAGGCAATTTTTAGTTTTCAGTTTTTAAATTGCTGAAAATGAATGTTTCCTGTGCTTATTTTATGTGTTTTGGGTTCCTTTAGGATCCCAGTTTAAGCAAAATAGACTTTTAATGCACATAATAGATTGTACACGTACTCGTACTAGTCTCGTACGTAATGGTATTTTGATTACGCTTATTTGATACTATTTTTACAATATTGAAGAAAGTTCCACAAAATATGCCAGTTTTTGTTGATATATATAGAAATATATTCATACCCATATACATTACACTAGATTGATGCATTAAAATAGACTGTTTCAGCGTTTCTTACCTTTATAAAAAGTGTCCCGTACGTTTTCGTATATTGGATCCATCAGAGGTAAGGATGTCTAGCAAATTTTGGAAAACATTTCACTTAATTAAGAAGTTATTACACATACCTCATGTGTCAAAACAATACGAACATCTCAACTTTTATAAATTGAAACTAATTTGGCTAGGAAGTCTTAATTTGTAAAACAACACACCCAGATGGCTTATAGAGTTGTATTTATTTTCATTTATTCATTTCATAACAATTTTTATGACAAAGTGTCTGGCAAATGGATATTGCTTGATAATATTATGATTTGATTGAAAAGGTAATAACACAGAGGCTGTGATGTTAAAGGAAAGAAAGCACATTACGTACGGGACAAGCTGTAGTTACGTTCGGGACAGACCAGTTTTAAACTATTGTTGATTTGTAACAAATCATTGACTTTCCATTTCGGTATATCGATTAAGGGAATAACTCATTGCTTTTGTTTAACAATACGAGAGAAAATTAAAGGTTGTTTGGTGCATTTTAGAAGAGTTGGAAGTAGTCAACGTTTTAAATTAAAGGAATTGTACAAGGATGGCCGTTTTGAATTTTCATTCGCATAGGTACAATTCGCCATTTTCACCCATATTGCCAATTGATTCACATTTTACAAACAAATACTCATCAAAATGTATCGGATTTATTATTCTTTATGCATTACTTAATGTGAAATTAGACACACATTTCACAAAGGGGTCTATTTAAAATACGTAGTTTTTTATGCACACATTTGGTCCTTTAACAGTCTATGAATCCAAAACTAAGCAAGCCCACTTGACAAAACGAATGGAATTTGCGCAGAAGATGTGATCCAAGAAGAAAATTTGTCCAGAATGAGTGAAGGGTAAAATGAAAAATTTCGAAAAAAAATTAGTCAATTGTCCACTTTAACTGGGATTGCGTCATTATCGAACTTTCATTGAATTAAAATTTTCGTCTGTAACATCTTAGAATTTTTACCAGTTTAAAAAGATAATTTGTAGTATCAGTAATATGAAGCGTTATCTGTCTCGGATGTAGGCTGGTACTCGGTAGTCTCTCCCTCAGTTGTGTAATATTTAGTCGTTGCCTCAGACGTCGCATAACCAACGGTACCTCGCTCAGTTTGGTAATCATTCACCGACCGTACAGTCTGATAATCCTCGACTGACGTCGCGTACATTGTGGTCGCTCCCGCTTCAGACGCGGGATACAGCGTACCGCCGGCCGAGCTCGGATAGACTCCAGTATCAGTCGTCTGATTGGTTCGGATGGTTTTGGCCCGCCCTCTTTCTGACGCGGGGTACGGTGATTGGTCGCCTGACGAGCTCTTTATCATGACGGTGTCCATAGTCTGGTAGGTTTTAGCCTGGCCCCTTTCTGATACTGGATATGGGGATTTGTCGCCATTCGTATCTGAAGTTTTGTATGTTTTGTAGTTCTTCGTTTTACCATTCTCTGATTCTAACTCATCGTCAGAAGAGAGTGGGTACATTTCAGTATCGGTTGTAAAGTTGGTTCTAGCTTTACCTTTAGCGGACGTGGCGTATGTTGAAGGTCCCCCGGGCGAGCTGGGGTACATGGCCGTCTCGGTTGTAGCGGAGAATCTTGCACCACGTCTACGGACCGGTATATGTTTTGGTTTGCCGTCTGGTGATGCCGGGTACATGGGGGTCTCCAAGGTTACCGCTGTTCCAGACCGCCCCATAGCAGTATAACCTTTACGACGCCCCTTAGATAGTGCTACACGCCCTCCAATATCACGCACTGGTGATAGTGGGTATTTAGCAGTCTCCATGGAAATACCGGTACCCGTTCTGGTCGGTCCTCGGTCTTCCTGCTCCGATAAACCATACTCCACCGGCATGTTTATCTCCGACCCATCGTCCTCATCGTCCATGTCCGTGAAGAGTGTCGTCGCTCCGGCAGATTGTCCGCGGAACGGAGTGGTGACTCCGGTGATTAACGTCTCCGCATCCGTGGCTCCGTCGTCCGGAATGTCATCCAAAATGTCATCCTCATCCTCGTCCAACATTGTTGTCTGATTTAGCAACAGTTTGGCAGATTTCGTCATTCTCAGTTCCTTTTCTCTGCCTTCTTTTACAAGATATTTAATACGCGAGATTTTCCCGTATAGATCCTCTATTAGAAGTTCAACACTTTCGTCTATTGTGCACTCAATTCGACACATTCTTACTTCAGAACTAAAATCCTGTTTATAGAATTCCCCGTCTATTTTTACGATATATTGAAACTGAGGCACACTTCCGGAGGGGATTTCCCAAACTAGTTCCTTCTCAGTGACTGATGTCAGATAACAACTCACGGGCAGGGTGTCTGGTTCCGGCAGCATTGGCTTCTGAAGCACGGTCTCAGGTGTGAAACTCATGGACGGATGAGTTTTACCGCCAGACTGAAGATAAAATGTCTCTTCAAATGACCCAGAGTCATAATTATCGGCATATTGTTTACTCGAGAATTCTCTCACAATTCCGAATACAGCCTTATCAAATGGAACCCAAGATTCGTCAATTTTCCTTTTATAACCATTCTTGAAATGCACCCTACGTTCATTATGTCCAGTACCTTCCCAATCTTCGAGAAAACTACAAGTCCATGTTTCGAAATACGTTTTGGGAACAGGAAAATCTACAGTGACTAAATGCGACCAATGGCCCTCTATATGATGTTTGACCCATAAGCCATAGTAAGTGTGATCGTCCTGATCCCAGCGCCGACAAACAAACGTGTACCAATGATCTGGGTCCCAACCTAGCTCGAAGTTCCAAGATTTCAGTCCCGTACCTTCACCACCAAACGGTTCGCAGATAGTTCCTGGTCCCTGCACGAAAAGAAACGCCATTAATCAAAACAAGGAAGCAGATTATTAATATGCATATTCGTTGGAAACATAAGATTTACTTTATCAAAAACACATGTACGCATTTCGCAATGTTTCCAAACTTGTCCAAATCTATATGTTATGGCAAAGAAATCATAAAGTACATAGAAGCAAATCCTGAGGATTTTTAAATACTCGGGGAATTGTGGAGTTAATAACATGTCGTAAAGCAAAATTTGCCCCATTCAGTCAAGAAATTCAGCTTTTTCTCTACATCAATTTTAAAACAGTTGTTGTATGTACCCTTCAAAACAAATTTCGATCCTCCGCTATATCATATTCCGTTTGCAAATTTTGTGTATTTATTCAGATTTCCCTTTTTTAAAAAGTGGCCAGAAAATGAATTTGTAAAATGAAAAACACATACCACATATATGGGTCGTATTTTCTCCGTGGTACCAATGGGGTCCCATATGGAGAAGATATAGTTCCTCCCTTTACCATGGTCCTGTATACCACAATATCCTCCACCGTTTATGCCAGAGTTCCACTGTAGGCAGCAATAGTATGTCTGTTTAGTCAGCCCACTAGCCGGTACATACACGTCTTGTACGAGTATATCGCCAGCCACATTATCGTCGTACCAGAGTGAAAGTGAGGGGGCTCTGTAATCTATGCTAGTGTCGGAGTGAAGTGATGCTGTGTCTGCGACCGTCTCTGTCATCATGAGTGAGCTGAAACATTGAATGAATATCTAAAATTACGGAGTTACCAAAAACGGCAAAGCAACGATCTTTGTGACTCTCAAGCAAATTTTCAGCAAGTCAAGCATAGATAAACAAGAGCTGTCGGAGGAAAGCAAATCGCGACTTTAAAGTGCTGGCTTGTGAACAATTCTAAGTCCGAAAAGATTTGAAATTAAACTAAATTAAATGTCAGAGAAATCAATCCTTATTAGTCTGGTCAAACTAAAATAATATTGGTGCAACCTGGACAAAATTTGAACAGAATTGAAACCTATGCCAATATACTCAGGAAGTATCTAACTATTCATAGAAAAAAATATAAAAGAATCCCTCCGTTCGGATTTGTGTAATTTTGGGGCAAAAATTGGGTATTTTTGCTAAAAAATGTGAAAAACTGGAATCTATCATTTTGTGAAAAATATTATTGTGTATGTGGTTATTTTTTGAGGAAATGTTATCAATATGATTTTCTTTGATACCAAAAAAGAATTTAGCTATAAAAGATAAAAAAATGATTTTTTTTTTATATTTTTTCTATTGGGGGGGGGAGGGGGTGTTGGGATGGGGGATTACTGATACTAGCATAGTAATAAATATATTATGTATTCCTTTTTTTGACTAAGATCGTAATTGAATAAATGAGTGAAATTATGATTAAATCCTCATTTCATAAAATAATTAGTCATATGGCGTCGTCATGGGTGCACCTGATCATGTTTTCCTGATATTTCTTGTATCAGTGCAGACACAAATTCAAATTCAATCCATCATGCTGGTCATTAGTAAATAATTTGTCCTGTTTCGAGAGAAAACAACTTTTGTCAAAGGACAAAAATTATAATGACCAAGGCAGCCATTGAACCCATAATCCTATGATTGAAAGTTATAATATCCCAATTTTTAAGGTTCTACAATAAAACGGTGGAGATTATGCATAATGGGATGGATAACGACTACAGAGAAAAATAATCTCGATTCTGGTCAAATATTTTGCAATACAGGTATCTCTTTTATTTCTGCGTCAATTTTCAAAAGGTTTATCGCACGTACCCCGCCTTACTGAGCTCATTTCTGAGATAATATGAATTATTTGTGGAATACTTTTACTTTGTCCAGAAATTGATCCCAACCGACTAGAAAACGAAATGATAACGATTACAGTCAAATTAACTTTGCTTCAGGTAAGGAATTGTGCAATAACTTTCTTATTCTCGAGTCAATTTTCAGGCGGTTTGTTGCATGTAACCCACCTTACGGAGCTTTTTCCTTTGAAAACACCTTATACTTTTTTGCAAATGTTGATCCCAACCGACCAAAAAAAGACTTGATTTTTCTGGTCGGTGGGGATCAATTCTTGAAAAAATTACAAGGAGAATTCAAGTAAGTCATACATCACAGGAAAGAGCTCAGTATGGCGGGGTTCGTGCAAAAAAGCGTTAGAAAATTGACGGAGGAATAAGAAAGTTATTTCAAAATGTTTTAGCTGAAGCGAGGCAGAATTGTCCGTAGGTTTACCCATCCCACAATGCACATTCTCCACCGTAATTAAGCCCCATATTTTTTTACCTGGCAGTTAAAAAGGCAACGGGAAAAAGTTATAAACACCTTTTTTCCTGGTAATTCGCAACATTAGTTCAGGCAATATCGGTTCTTACTTTGAATTTTATATATAAATCTCGGATTTAATAAATTATGAAACAAGAACAATTTTGCTACGCAAGACTCTCTCTGATTCAATTGGCATGGGGTGATTTGATTTTTCTAACAATAAAATGATGGTACCTGTATGTCATAAAAACAATAGGATGTGCATCATGATTTAGTTTATTTGCTTTCAATTATTTGCTTTCATTTGCATGTTTATCCAAGAAGATGGCAGATCTTCAAGTTGCCAAGCAAATGTGCATGGCAAAACAGGATGTTGTTGACGAGAAGTTTGTAAGAAAGACGAAGAAGAGCTATAGCTCAGTATTGCGGTGGTAAGCACAATATGTTATGTTTTTGAATATAGAATATGAGTGTCGGACGCCCTAACGTCACCTTTGTTAGCTACCCCTCCTTAAGTTACTTGTGGCATGGTCCCTAAGACTCTTAGCGAACAGAAGAGTGGAAAAAACATCATTCCTGTCAAGCATCATTTCCGATTAAGAGAGAGGTGGTAAGATGACCATATGATAGTAATGTCACTGATGGAATAGGTCTAATCCCCAATGAATTGGAAGATAAGTTTTATCATTATTTTTACAAATACCAAGGTGATACTTTTGCTTGCAACAACTACTTCGGACCTGAGCATATAGACCATATCATGAAGTTATTTGAGCATATGATAGACTCTTTGGTACAAAACTTCATTATCAAGGACTCGGTGCAATTTTGGTTTGTTACTGGTTGAGGTATCACGGCTGCAATCTTAAAAATAAGAGCAAAGATATGTTTATAAATCTTACCCCATATTACAGTTAAATGTAAAGAAAAGCCAAAGTTTAATGAGTTTTTATCAAATTAATTTTTCATTTAATTGGCCTGGAATAGGGGATTGGGGCCAAGATCCCTCATCCCATATCATGGCCGTCTAAAGGTAAATTTCACAAACGATAGAAAACAATCTAGCAAATGATAAATTTTTGGTAAAAACCAAATTTAGGTGGAATACGCCAATAATAGACAAGTAAAAAGTCATGAAACTCATTAGTTGATTTCAAGTGGGAAAGCAATAATCAAACGAGCTACCTATAGTTACAAATGCCTGAAGTTCCGATAGAAATACTTAGAATGTAAAAATAAAATGAGGGGCCAAGATTCCACAGGAACGTTTGGCCACTTATCACCAAGATACCTCAGCCTGTTTATCTTGCCCGCCTCCCCGGGGATCAAGATACTAAGGGTGAGGGCAAAGATACACCCTGAAATTTTGGGACTCAAGGCAATCTACTCACGGGTATCTTGGCCCGCGAGGGTCAAGCTGCTCAGGCGCCAAGAAATACTGATATCACCACCGATGCAGTGATGCTTGGGGGAAGTTCAAGAAGATCCTTCCACTCCTGTCATCAAATGAGCATAGGTTCAAGGAAGGGTCTTAGATGCCTTTGCGAGTTCTTCGCTTCACAAGTTGTGAGTTCACACCCAATGCTTTGGATTTAAAGCGTCTTAGTCAAAATGACACAGCTGTGCTCTGTTAGGTATTTTAGGGTCTGACACAGACCCCCTGACGACATTTTGACACAGGGTTTATAGGTACAAAGGTTAGGATTCCATAAAACTCACCGACACTAAGCGGACAGTGTCTCAGATGGTATGGACATGTCTGGCATGCAACCTCTTGTATTTACTCTGTAATGTCTGGAGCAAGAGACAATGGATGTCAAAGAAAGACCTGGCTTGGCTATGTCATAATGGATATTAGGAGTATCGTCTCAGTGACATTAATTAACAGAGGAGCCTAGGCGTTGACAGAAACTGGTTTCCTGCAGCCTACACCTTTAGTATAGAAACATCCTCAATTGTTTGTCAAACAATTTTAAAACAATCCTAATGACAAAAATGTAATAATCTTTCCATTGTTTGTCTATTCGCTGTATCTCTTTAGCTGTAAACTGATTCACACCGACTTTGGTATGTTTGACAATTATTCGTTAACATAAAAGTATTTTGGTCCAGAATTTCAGCTGATTAAGACAGTGATATTCATTGTCAGAAATGAAGAATAAAGAGTGATATTCATTGTCAGAAATGAAGAATAAAGAATTTGTTGACCATGTCAATTGCTATATATCATACAGGATTTTCTGTACCATGCGGTAAAAAGATATAATTTGACTATTTTCGTCTAAAATATGATTTAGTAGCTCTACAGGGAGCCTTCGATAAGATAGAGAGCATATTTTATTAACATCCCCACCAGCCCCGGGTATCAATATATTTTTCATATTCTATAGGAGACAAACCCTCTAACTGTAATTCATATAATTTGACTTTTTTTTAGCCAAAAACATTTTATTTACAGTAATTTCATTGATATCTAATAGCAGTTCATTTCATGTAAACATTACATTTCACATTTTCAGAAAAAATACAAGAACAACAAAAAACTAATAACTATGTAATTCTGACATGGTCAGGTGCACCAAATACTGTAATTTGAAAGAGAAGAGCCAAACTGAGTGTTGAATCCAATCCAATTAATTCATTATAATCTAAAATAGAGATCCTAATAACGAAATGATAACTATTACTATGATAGTAATCTTTCCATTGTTTGTCTATTCGCTGTATCTCTTTAGCTGTAAACTGATTCACGCCGACTTTGGTATGTTTGACAATTATTCGTAAACATAAAAGTCTTTTGGTCCAGAATTTCAGCTGATTAAGACAGTGATATTCATTGTCAGAAATGAAGAATAAAGAGTGATATTCATTGTCAGAAATGAAGAATAAAGAATTTGTTGACCATGTCAATTGCTATATATCATACAGGATTTTCTGTACCATGCGGTAAAAATATATAATTTGACTATTTCGTCTAAAATATGATTTAGTAGCTCTACAGGGAGCCTTCGATAAGATAGAGAGCATATTTTATTAACATCCCCACCAGCCCCGGGTATCAATATATTTTTCATATTCTATAGGAGACAAACCCTCTAACTGTAATTCATATAATTTGACTTTTTTAGCCAAAAACATTTTATTTACAGTAATTTCATTGATATCTAATAGCAGTTCATTTCATGTAAACATTACATTTCACATTTTCAGAAAAAATACAAGAACAACAAAAAACTAATAACTATGTAATTCTGACATGGTCAGGTGCACCAAATACTGCAATTTGAAAGAGAAGAGCCAAACTGAGTGTTGAATCCAATCCAATTAATTCATTATAATCTAAAATAGAGATCCTAATAATGAAATGATAACTATTACTATGATAGTAATAAATACCCCCCTATTCAAAATGTGGAAAATTCCATTTTTTCTCATTTTTCAGCAAAATACCCAATTTTTGACCCAAAATTACAAAAATCCGAACGGAGGGATTCTTTTATATTTTTTTCTGTGAAAAGGTAGATACTTCCCGAGTAGAATGGTGCATATTTCATTTCTGTTCAAATTTTGTCCAGGTCAAATCATATATTGACCAGACTATATCTAGATGTTGATAATATGGTCACAGAAATATGTGCAAAGTTTAGAAGCAAAAGCTATAGCACAAAAAGGTTTTCACAGATATACTCACTGTCATAAAAAAGTAGCCACTTTTCAAATAGCCCCATTTTTAGCTCACCTGAGCACGAAGTGCTCGAGGTGAGTTATTGTGGTCACTTTTTGTCCGGCGTCCGTCCGTCCGTCCGTCAACATTTGGGGTGTTTACACTCTAGCATCCACAAAAGTTACTCAATCTTGATCAAACTTGGCCAAAACAAGTACGATCATAAGTTCTCGGACAAGTTGGATTATGGACCTGATCGGACCAGAAAGTGCGGAATTATCTGCCCTTGAATGTCAAAAAATGCTGTTTTTAAGTTTGTTTACACTCTATACATCTACAATTATTGATCAATCAAGATAAAACTTAGACATAATGTTGGAGACCATAAGATCTTGGATGAGGTCAATTTTCAGTCTGATCTGACCAGAAAGATGAGAGTTATGTGCCCTTGAATTGGGCAAAATTGCCACTTTTTTGCTGTTTTAAACCTAATCTAAGGGAAGTTAATCTAAGGGAAGTAACACTGACACTACTTTTCTTCAGTATAAGTAGAGTTATCTAGTTTGATAGAGGATATAAATAGATTTACACTGTAGGATACCATTACCAAACAACAAAATTTTAGCCTAGTCCAAAATCATAGGTGTTGCAGACGACAAGTTCCATTGAACAAAATTTAACATTTTTTTGTCTTTCTTGGTAGAAAACATTGTGGGCAATGAAGAAATTGCTTGTCACAATGTTTTCCAAAGCCTTTATTTTGTGGGGCATCCAAAAGCGCCAATGTGTGGAAAAGGGCCAATCAAGACAAAACTTGGACACACTGTTGGGGACTATAAGATCTCAGATTAGTTTGATTTTCAGTCTGATCTGATCTGAAAGTCAAGAGTTACGTGCCCTTGAATTTGACAAAATTGCCATTTTTGGCTGTTTTCAACCTTTTTTATTCTCTAGAATCTACAATTATTTATCAATCAAGACAAAACTTGGACACAATGTTTTGGACCATAAGATCTGGGATTAGTTTGATTTTCAGTCTGATCTAATCAGAAAGTCAAGAGTTATGTGCCCTTTAATTTGACAAAATTGCTGTTTTTACTGTTTTCGACTTTGTTTACACACTAGAATCTACATCTACAATTATTGACCAATCAAGACAAATCTTGGACACAATGTTGGAGACTATAAGATCTCAGATAACTTCGATATTCAGTATGATCTGATTAGAAAGTCAAGAGTAATGTGCCCTTGAATTTGATAAAATTGCTATTTTTGGCTGTTTTCGACCTTATTTATACTCTAGAATCTACAATTACTTATCAATCAAGACAAAACTTGAACACAATGTTGGGGACTATAAGATCTTGGATGAGTTTGATTTTCAGTCTGATCTGATGAGAATGCTAAGAGTTATGTGGCCTTGAATTTGACAAAATTGCCATTTTCGGCTGGTTTCGACCTTGTTTACATTCTAGAATCTACAATTATTGATCAATCTATACAAAACTTGGACACAATGTGGACACAATGTTTGGAACCATAAGATCTCGTATGAGTTTGATTTTCAGTCTGATCTGATCAGAAAGTCGAGCGTTTTGTGCCCTTGAATTTGACAAAATTGCTATTTTCGGCTGTTTTCGACCTTGTTTGCACTCTGGAATCAACCTTTATGGATCAATCTAGACAAAACTTGGACACAATATTAGGGACCATAAGATCTTGGATTAGTTTGATTTTCAGTCTTAACTGATGAGAAAATCGAGAGTAATGTGCCCTTGAATTTGATTAGATTGCTGTTTTCGGCTGTTTTTGACCTTGTTTATACTCTAGAATCTACAATTATTTATCAATCAAGACAAAACTTGGATACAAATTACAACGTTTGGCACCATAATTTAGATCTCGGATGAGTTAGATTTTCACAACCTTATTGACCATAAGTTCTTTTTCAGTCTTAAAGTAATAAATATTAATTGAATTGAACAAAAGTGTTGCTCGTATCATTTAGGTTCAGGTGAGCGATATAGGACCATCATGGTCCTCTTGTTTAAAATTCTTTATGTCTTTTTGTTTTTACACATTCATACGCATTCCCAAATGGCTCATTTTTAGATCTCAATTGTAAAGTGCTTTCAACATGTGCGAAAAGATGTTTAGTTGCAATGTTGGTTCAAAACAGTATTTTAGAATACAAAGTTCGATTTTGTTCACTTATAGCTGTCATTCATTTTCTGCATAAGTTGACGCAGTTCAAACAAAAACAAAGGTTCCATTTTAATTTTGCAGACAATATAATTAAAGCAAGAAAGTTACAATAGTAAAGTCTCTTTCCAATGGAGCATTTGCAGATTAAGGCTACTCTGTGGGCTGTCCTAAGCTTAGTTGTGTGTTCTGTATCAGTTACGGATATCCTAGAACTATCATCAAGCTGCAATAGCTAATGGGATAATTCGACTGTTTTCTATACTTTCACGAAAGCGTTTTTACTTGCCATGCTGCAACGTTTTGTACTCGTATTTGTCTATGTGCGTTTTTGAATAATCTTGAAATTGCCGAGCATTTTCAATAGACACGTGGCTACTTTTTTTATGACGGGGAGTATATATTTAGTTGCACGTAAAAACATAACCAAGAATTACGAAGTCCGAAAAGGGTAAAAATTCACTAAATTATTTAATAAATTGTCAGAGTAACAAATTTTTGCGGCTGATGTTATTGTCACAGAAACATGCAAAAGTTCAATAGCATTTAATAGACACAGGGATATGACATATGCAAGTGAAGCATCACGCCAACGCCAGGAACCAACTATTAGGTGCCGCGATATGACCACAGCAGTTGAAAAGGCATAAAACTCCAATAAAACAAGCAATGGCCACTTCTATTTCAAGTAAACCTTACGGTGAGAATAGGGTGCTTGACGGTCTACTTCTAGCATTAGCCGACATGAGTCTATCACCGAAGTTCGACTGAACCTCTCCAAAGTCTGGAAACTCCGTATCCGCTCCAATACTCGTTGTCCCGTCATCATTTTCACCATCTTTATCATCAAACCGAACACGTGGCTCATTGTCTGTGTCCGGGTGGATGGTCACGTTCGGTGATCTAGCTGTCTGTCTATCTATCTGTCTCATACCCGACGCTTCCGAGCCACTGGTGAGTGGACGACTGTTAGCACAACCCATAAAGAAGGCCGACAATATAGGGTTCTTACCGTCCACAGCGCGCTTTCTACTGGCTACTTTTGACATAGGTTAACGTGTAATTTGCAAAGTTTATGCAAAATTAAGCATTAAAATTCATTGTCGAAAAAGTTAGTACTATTTCCATAGTAACAGAATTTCGTGTTATTTTCTATCACCGTTATCTCTGAATCCGGAACAATTTCCTATTCGTGAAAGAATTGAGTCAAGAACAAACAATGGTAAGAAATCCATTAGTTACGACAAACAATGCACACGAGTTTCCATTCTGGATTCACAAATCCTCTTGGCCAGTATTACTTGTTACATCTTAACTGTTACGAATTTAATTATAATATCCAAGAAAACATATCGGAGCACAGTTTCCTCTAACTACTAGATGGTCCCAACTAACAAAAGAATTCTTTTCTCTCATGCAATCTCGTACAACCAACGCGATGTTTGGGACCGATATTTTTACACCCTTATCTTGCTATTTTTTGTTATTTTTGACTATTATGCAAAGCTTTGTAAAATATCTTCATATTTTTTCTGCATCGAAACATATTTTTTCTGCATCGAAATTTAATATCGTATAAATGACACATGAAAGTACGGGCCAGAGTCTAACAGAACTCTCATTCACAAAATGGCTTTAAAATATTTATGATATGTCAAAAGCGTTTCTTACATATACGAATAAGCTAAGTAAGGGTTTAAGTCAGGGTCGTAATGGGTTAATCAAAAGAGTTAAATGTATACAAAGATGAATAGTTGTGATTTATCTAAAACAAAAGGTGTTATATTCAATTCAAAATTCCACGTAACCCTTTACAAACTACATTATTGCATTGGTTACGCTCGAAAATGGTGTAACTACAGTATAAATGAGATGAAGTTATGGCATTTTTGAACATTGATGATGATATTTGTACTTTATGTGTCTGTACAAAATCTCTTTATTTCATTGAGGTTATTGTGATTAGAATCGAGCTAAACTGTATTTTAACCATTGATACAGGTTGTTTCTCAAATGTATAAAGAATTTAAATGTAGGCCTACCATTTTGTTGACCTCATTATCAAGCAGCAACATTTTAGATGATAGAGACGAAAAGTTTAAGTGAATGGAATTTTACATATGTATGTCTGCTTTAATAGAAAACATTTGGGAAATGGAGAAAAGCATTTGTCAGAAGCATTTTTTTTCATTTTCTTCGATGTTTTCAAAAGCCCTTTTCTCATAGGTTGTAAAAAGGCGTCGTTATTTTGGAATCGGTTAAAAAGTGTGTTGTCCTGTTAACAAACACTAAACAGCGTTTTCTTTTTTATTGGTCCATGACTATGTAGGCCTATTTTTGATAGTTTAACCCTTCCACAAACAGCACAATTTTAAGATGCTGGAGTTGACAAAATGGATATTGTTAAAGATTGAACTTGTGTAGAATAGGCCTATATGTCAGTAAATATTGAGACAAAAGGAGAAATCGCTGATTATCAACATTTAATTCTTTTGTCTCAATATTTCCCAATTTTTATACATCAGGTACTTAAAAACAGGTCTTGCTTAGGAAAGGTTTAAGGATGGTTGTAGGCCTGCCCTATAATCATTGCCCTCAATAGGCGCCTACTCACCATATTTCCTTTAACCCTTTTCAAACATGATCTGCTTTTGACGTCCCAGGTAGAATTAACCTTGGAAAATGTTGAAGCAACAGAAAAAAATGCGCATTGACTCCATTTGTCTCAATATTTTTGTGCTTTAAGCCGCGTTCCCATTGCCGACCAAATCAACTCGATCAACTCGGTCTCCTAAATCCCCCGGTCAAACCCGATTAAACTCGATCAAATGTATTTCCACGACTTCCTCTTTATTTCTTGTCGATTAATTCCCGATCATTTTTGCCGACAACGCTCGATCTTCCCGATCACTCTTGCCGACCAAGCTCGATCAGTATTCGATCGCTTGATCGAGCTTGATCGAGTTGATTTGGTCGGCAATGGGAACGCGCCGTTATTGCACACAAACCATATTTTTATTAGCATTTACGTAGTCTGTAGTAGCTTTCAAATTTGAATACCCCAATGGCCTAATTTTAAAATGTTCTTTTTTTTTTAAATCGTGTCTGGAAATTTCCAGGAACTTTTTACATGGGGAAAATTTTAACCCATTACCAAACGACAAAATTTTAGGGTGATCCACTTCAAAAGCCAGCCACAAATGACAAAATGGATGTTATTAAAGATAAAATTTGTGAAAATATGGCACAGAAAGTATTGAGACATAAGGAGAAACTGCTGGTTATCAGCAGTTTCTTCCTTTTTTTTCAATGTTTTCCTTGGGCAAGCCTTTTCTATCAGGGACGTCAAAACCAGGACTTGTTTGGGAAACGGTTAAACATACCAAATATGCTAAGCTATCACAACTGACACGTAATTCTTTTCCATCCGACAGAAATTTAGACTTTGGTAGATCCAGCCTGACGAATAGGATTATAAATCAGTGATTTTTTTCCTAACCTTCCCTCTCTGAGGAATATACTTTTTCCCCCATTTCAGATTAATTTCCCCTCCTTGAACCAGATTTTTTTGTTACAAAAAAATCCTAATCTAATAAATCATATCTAGATTCTAGGTATCTCTAACAGTTCTAATGGTTATTTGAATGTCCCATTATGACATATAAGCAAGTTAAATGCATTTTAACACTGTATTTGAGAGTATAATCATGTATCGAAATTTCCCCTTTTTGGGGCGTTCACGCGCAAATTTTCCCCACATATGGGCCCTGACCCCCTTCCCCCAAATTAAAAAAGAAACACTGTAAATATTGTGCTAAAAATAGAATGGATCCACTGGTTTTCCACTGGTCATCGGTGTTGTTATGAAATCTCGAAAGTAGGGCCTACGACTTTAATCAAGCTGCAGTGAGGTTTTAGAATTACATCAGCGAAATACCAATACTATTGTCTATCCGAAATAACGTCCCGATAATGATATATTTACTTGATAAAATCGTTCCCTATTGTTTTTTTTTACAATATATCCGTTATAACACAAAATATTGATGCCTTGACAAAAAGTAGAGACTTACGAGGCTGTTTGGTGATAGTAAAAGTGAAAGCAGACGATTTGATGACCTTCTTACCCTGGATCATGTCTAAAATTGTTCTTAAAGCTTCATATTTATCGAAGAAAGTAGTGTTGTGACGTTTCACTTTCTACTTTCATTTTGACAGTTATCAGGCGCTTGGTTATCAATATACAAGCGTTCGATAACTGAGATGGGCAGGACAGGACTAAAACGCTTTCTTCTAAAGTTTCGAGGTCGTTACCTGACTTAATACACAGATCTATCAATTTTATAAAGTAAATCTTGATGTTATTTCAGACAAACATTATTATTTTGTAGGTATAATTCCAAAACCTCGTAACTACAGTTTAACGTCAGCTGTAGTTACGAGATTTTATAATGACACCGGTGAATTATCAATCTATATACAGGTAAAACTAGTGTAGATTCCTATTTAACTAATTAACAAAAAAAAAAAAAAAAAATAATCACCATTGTAAAATTCGAATCCACCTTACGTTCCAAAGATAGGCTAAAGTTAATTTTTGGATAGAAAACATTGCTGGTAATGAAGAAATTGCTTGTCTTAATGAAGAAATTGCTTTTCATAAGCTATTTCTTCCTTTTTCCCAAAAGTTTAAATTCCAAAGCCTCTATCTTTTAGGCTGTCTCAAAAAGCGTCAGCTTAATGTGGGCATCTTTATTGCATGCTGCAACTGTAAGAGAACAGCATGGATCCTGATCAGACTGCGTGTAGCAGAATGTAAACACAGGTTGACCTGGATCCATGTCTGGCTCAAACACCATAGGGCCGTTCTTCGTAGCCTACATTGGCTAAAGTATTGGGCTAACTGATTGGATTGGTTTTAACCCATTACCACACAATGACTCCTTTTGACTCCCCACAAGATAATGACTATGTAAAACATTGTGGAAAATGAAGAAATTGCTTGTGACAAGCAATTCCTTCATTTCCCACAATATTTTCTACCCTAATTGACCAATATTTTTTTTAAAATTTCATTCACTTGAAATTGTCGTCTGCAAAAATTTTGAATTAGGAGCAGTCTAAAATTTTGTCGTTTGGTAATGGGTTAAAGCCTTTACAACTTTATTTGCTGTGTCGGATTCGTAGGGAACAATATTTCACCTCGAGATATCCGGAGTTCGACTCATCCGAGTTTTTCTCAGATTCGATTGAAATGATAATATCATGTTTGAGTTTTTTGGGGTTTTACACCGTTTTCAACTGCCAAGGTCATATCGCGGCGGCTGGAGCACCTAACCATGGATTCCTGTTGTTTCTCAATCCAGCACTACCACAACACCCTTACCGAGCCTCCAGCTGCTCGCCCACTTAGGTTAACGATTTCAAACCCATTGGTGGGTGACAATTTTGTCAGAAAGGGTATTTGCCGCGGCCGGGTATCGAACCCAGGACCTCTCGAATGAGAGGCAGATGCGCTACCAACTGCACTAAGGCCGTGGTGATATTATGTGACCCTGTCTGTTCCTCATCCGTAACGTTCAAAATTGAAATAAAGTAGGAAAGGGAAATAAATTGCTCCACACGAGTATTTTACTTTTCATACTATATTGCAATGGCTATAGCCTATCTGTATAAAATTATTTTGTTTGATATTATTGATATCCATTAATGAGGACAGGACCAGATTTTTCACTTCGACTTAACCTAAAATTCGACATATCCTATGTCGAAATAACGAGATTCAACTGAACATGTTATTCAGTTGTATTTCGGGCGATGGTTTGCCTAACCATGTTTTCAGGACTGTATTCTTACACCTGTTAAGGTAGTCCACCCTAATGAAATTCATGCGAAGTCAGAATTGTTCGCGTGATGTCGTAAACAATCGGCGATGGAACATTCCATCGCCGAATGTTTGCGACGTCGCCCGAATAGAGCGAATGTTAAAGAGGGACGAGCTAGGCTGTCGAAAATGCAAATGGCACAATAATTACAAACCAGAAATAACGTATGAAATTACCAACCTGAAGGGGTAGATCATTTATATCCATTGTTACCACTCGCCGAGCTTTATTAAAATCCAAGTTAATTAATAACATGCTGGTCGTCCTTGTTTTTGTTTTGTAACGGCTACATATGCCCAACCTTCAAAAATCAATTACGTCAGAGATACGTCATATGTGCTCAGCGAGATTTCACACATCGTACAACCGGCTGCGTAGAAAGTCAGCGAAGACAGATTCGGCATCGGATGTCATGTGCATGGTAGGTGAAATGAATTTACTTTTATAAATAAACGAAAGGATCTTTGGTATTCTATAGTTGATAAATACGCGTATAAATGTTCAGTGCTTGTACAAAATAAACATTTTCACGTATTCCTCGCAAAGAAGGTCACAGTCATCCACACAGCCGGTTGTACGGTGTGTTAATATCGCGGAGGTGTGTCTCGTTGACCTTGACCTTGTCTTGTTTTGAAGTAAAAATAGAATGTGTAAACACGCTTGTAAAGGATTGATCTATAGCAAAGGAAAAATGTTTTTTCGCCGAGATTGAGGTTTTTATCCATTGCACAAATATGAGTTCCCGAACAGTTCGAAAGCATAAAAACATAGAACGAGCCCCTTTAACAATGCCACACGAAAATTTCCCACGTCTTGTGAATCTCACTAGGATTGGACTACCTTAAACACAATTTCAAATCTGAAAAAACCAACTACATATACTTTGACAGAGACTCAAGAAATACGTTGACGTTGACGCGAAGCACGACGGTCGATTCAGTATTTCGTCCTTGTAAATGCAAAACCTCGTATCTCGTTTTTGGAAAATTTTAAAGGGGATGGAAAAAAGTGTAATAACTTTTCCCAAACTGAAACGTTTTACTTGAAATATGGACATATTATTCATATATAATGTATCATTGAAACTAATTGATAAAAATATCTTAAAGTGACATTAGTATCCCTCGGCCTAAATCCCTTATGATCCACAGAAGTTGGCTTTTAGAATGTTGTCGCACCGTTTATAGACTTTATAAGACAGAATACAAGATTCATACAGCAAATGACATCGATAATCATGCAGCGGTGTAAAACTATGTAAAATATTCAAAGTGGTTTGATACTGTTTACGAAATGATGTGATATTGGGTTTTAAATCCGTCGTAATCTAAGCCAATACAGATCAGACAGAGCTTAAATTTGGCAGAGAGAAAAAAATAAAGGCCATATTTTAGTAATGTACAGTTATTTTTACTGCAAATTATCCCGAAAATAAGTAAGTAACAGTGAATATGTATCTTTAAAACCTGCGAGAATTGTCTAAACTGGACACACTAGTTTGTACTTTGAAAATCGCAAGAATCGACATACGAGGTTTTGCATTTACACCGACGATTTTTTGCAGGCCACTGCGAATGATAACGACCAAAAAATACGTGAATATTGACGCTATCAATTTACATTTACTCCGCTTATTTCAAGGATAAAGGTATTATATTGTATTGATTTATGAAATAAAAAAACATGTTCAAGTATAAACTTTAAATAATGTATTTATGGGCATCATAACAAATTTGAGTATTTACATGCATATAAGATGAATAAAGAGTCATGTAGTGATCATTTATGCTTCGTTCCTACAATCGTTCGTCCATTGTTTAGTTCTTTTTTGCTTTGATCAATATTTCCTTGGGTGCACTTTTAAACAAAACAGATAGCGAGTTCCTTTTTTTCTCTCCTCTTTTTCTCAATCTTACTGAATTTGTAACTTATTTTGTTTAACAAATTAAGTAGCAGATTAATCAGGGCATTGACAGAAAAGGCATTCATGAGAAAGTGTCCTATCAGAACTCCCCCATTTCATTTCTAAAGTCCACACACCCTCCTTCCTCTGGAATCGTTGCCATATCAACCGAGAGTTTAAAGTTCGTATTGTTATCACCTTTAAGAGTTTTTGTGGTGAGAGTTAAAGGTTTAATGAGAAAGAGCTTAAATATCAAAACTCCCCCATATCACTTCTAAAGTCCACACATCCACCTTCTTCTGGAATCGTTGCCATATCAACCGCGGGTTTAAAGTTAGTGTTGGAATCAGCTTTAAGAGTTTTTGTGGTGGGAGTTAATGCATTTAGAGGTTTGAGTTGACCTGAGACTTTGTCTTTCACGAGTTGTGTCCCTTTAACACGTTTCCACTTCATTCTGCGATTCTGAAACCATACTTTGACCTGCAATAGAGTTTGGAAAACTAAATTAACCTATCACCAGACGGCAAAATTTAAGGGTGGCCATTTCAAAAGCTGCTGCAGACGACAAAAAGGATGTAAGGTCGCTGCATGCGAAATATGAGATGTTGATTTAAATGCGCGATTTATTGGTGTAAATATGAATTAGAACATACTGAAACAAAGGGATAAAATGCAGATAATCAGCATTTCTACTTTTAAATATTTTACCAAATATATTCTCTATTCACGGATGCCAAAAGCAGGTCTTGTTTGGGAAAAGTTTGATGCATGCTCTTTTTCGCCGACGAGGAAGTTTTTTCGACCATGAAAATGTTCTTTATAATTATAAAAGTTAAGAATAGAAGGTCTATGGGCATTTTGACCAATTAACCCTTTCCCTAATGGCAAAAATTGGGACTGTACCCGTGTAACAGCTTCTGCGAATGACAAAATATGTGTTGATAAAGATGGGATTTGCATACATTATAGCGCAGAAAATATTGAGACAAAAAGAGAAAATGCTGATCATCATTATTATGATGGTTTTTTTTTTGTTTGTTTGTTTGTTTTTTTGGGATTTTTTTTTTTTTTTTTTTTTTTTTTTTTTTTTTTTTTTTTCATTGCTGAATCTATGAAACGAAAAAGTCATTCTTCAATAAAGCCAAATCGTTCCACAACATTCAACAAAAAATGTGAAAATATTACTCCAATTTATGTAGTTACCTGACGTTCAGACAATTCCAGTGACACGGCTATTTCATACCGTCGCAGCCTGGTCAGATAATTATGTTGACAAAATTCCCTTTCTAGTTCACGTATCTGATGTTTAGAAAACGCCGTTCTCTCCTTTCTGGGCTTCACAGATAGATCTAGCTTGAAACTTGGACTTTCTGAATCTGGAATGAAGAAGACGTTCGATGTTTTCACAAAAATAACTAATTTTAGAACCATTGCCTCTTGGAGAGGCCCGGCTTGAAGTTTAGGCTCTCGTAATCTGCAAAAAATATTAAGTGTTGATTTTTAAATTAACACGACGTCGGACTATTTCGGCCAACATTGTAAACATACGGCGGCGGAAAAGTTTTTTCCCGCCGCCGAATGTTTACGACGTTGCCCAACTCTATCCGAAATTTTTATGTAATGTCGCAGACTGGTCAGATAATTATGTTGACAAAATTCTCGTTCTAGTAAACGTATCTGATGTTTAGAGAAAGCCGTTCTCTCTTTTCTGGGCTTCACAGATAGATCTAGCTTGAAACCTGGGCTCTCGGAATCTGGAATGAAATACAAAACATAGAAATTCAAGAAGTTTTCATATATATTCAAGCTTTAGATGTGTCGAACTGAAATTCGCACTCTCAGAGTCTGGAAGTTATTGTATCAAAAAATTGATAATAGATCTAATACAAGAAAAAGATCTCATTGAATACGTATAGAAAGATCTTCAATTTCCATAAAAAATTATAACAACCAAAATAGTTTTGTTTTATAACTTCAAACATTGCGTTATGATATTCTCCTTTTTTTCATTTTCTTCATTCAGCTAACATATACAAAGCCTCCGGTCTAGGAAAAAAAATAACAGTTATACGTTGATTTTCAATCGTGTTGATGTACAAACTTGTTTTGTCTTCAGCTTTTCGATTGTATTCGAAATTAAATCGTCTAAATGTTGTGTAGAAGTTTCGATACAAGAACAAAAGCCTTCTAGTAGCCTACTGCATTTTGCTTCAGCCTAGAACTTCATCTCTAAAGGGAAAAGACTTAGCCTATACAATGCAACGCTGCGATTATGGTTTTCATAGCCGACCTTTCATCAATACAATAGAATATATTCAAGGCATTGTGCCTTGGTCCGAATTTCCCTTTTCTTAGTTACCTATTTTGTTTGCCTTTTCATATTGACAAGTTTAAAAATGTTGTCGTTTGCGAAATATAGACTAAGACATAAGCCAAGCATTTGTATGACTGAGTTTACCAGCTGACCTTCAAAAATACAATATAACATATTCAAGGCCTTGTGGCGTGTGGGATGCCTTGACCCGAATTTCCCCTTTCTTGGGTGGTTACCTTGCTTGTCTGTAAAGGATGGGTTGCAACAAGGGCTCAAAATTGCTCAAAGAATATATTTTCTTTAAATTCTGTGAATTGATGGGGTAATATTATATATATCTTTCATTTGTATGTGTTATAAATCTGATAAGGCCTTACTTTTGGAGATAATGGCTTACAAAGTGGGTGGGGTAAATTGACATGATAAGCAAATTTTTACTTTGAAGTTAAATAGATCTAACTTTTTTTTTGTATAAATGAGATCGATATGAATTTTTTGCATGTACTTTCAATATACTAAGGACAAAAGTTTTTTTGGAACTATTAAGCATGTATATCAGTTTGTTGATTTTCTATATTTACATTATAGTTACATTTTATAGGATCATGTTCACAAAATATCATGTCAATTCATACAAAAATAAAAGCTGTAGAGATAGTTTCGTAAAGTTAGTACACCAAAAATAAGCAAAATCTGAGATTGACAGAAGGACGAATACAGAAAATCAACAAACTGATATGCATGATTATTGATTCCAAAAATATTCTGTACTTAATATATTGAAAGTACATGCAAAATTTCAATTCGATCTTATCTACACAGAAAAAGTTATTTAACTTCAACGTAAAACTTTGCTTCTCATGTCAATTTACCCCACCCATTTTGTAAGCCATTTTCTCGAAAAATAAGCCCAGCCCTTATCACATTTTTACACATACAAATTAAAGAAATTATGTAAACCTATCAATTCACAGAATTTTAAGAAAATCTATATTTTGAACCCTTGTTGCAACCCATCCTTTGGACCAGTTTAAAAATGTTGTCATTATAGGAAAAAATAAACATTCGCCATGCAATTGTATGACTGAGTTTACCAGCTGATCTTCGAAAAATACAATAGAACATATTCAAGACCTTGTGGCGTGTGGGATGCCTTGACCCGAATTTCCCTTTTCTTGGGTGGTTACTCCATTTGCCTTGGTTACCATGGTTCTGTTGCAGACGATAATTGTTAATCACGATTACCCAATTAAGATACTCGTTAAATTTCATTTCCTTCCAAAACGTTGTATCCATAGCTTTTTAAAGCTGTGGATACAACGCTTTGGAAGTAAATCGCCAACAAAATAATTCCAAACAAATTCAGCAATCTGTTATCTTGTGTGTTACAATGTGGTTGTAAAGGCCATCGGTTCGAATTAAAAGAACATTTGGGATCGTAAACAGGTCCAATTAAACTTTAATTAAGTGTTAAATTTTACTTAATTTGAATTACCATTGCGGTGTGCACGTTGTTTTTGGGAGAGTGTGTGTGTGTTTTCTTATGATAAGACTAACGTTTGTTTTTAAAGTATTTGATTTCGTAAAGGAAAGAAAGAAAAAAAATGGGCATATTTTCCAGATGGCAAAATGTTTAGCTGGTCCAAAATCAAATGCCCTTTCAAATAACAAATGTAAACTAACTCAAACCTTCAAATATGCAACTTATGGTATAGAAAAATATGTCTAAAACAAGAACATACATTATCTGATCATCATCCCTATTTCTAGGTTTTTAGATTATGCATTACAGAAAGCTGCTGTGATTTTTTTTCTCATAATGATATTTTTCTAGAAAATTGTCAGAATTGCAAAATTTTGAATTGTTATCGAATAATTTCCTTTTTACCGAGGTTTTCAATGTAATATTATGTTTCAATGAATCGGTTTCTGTTTGGTATTTTTAACAAACTAACGCAAGTGCCACCTTACATTTCTGTTAGGTACTTATTGGCTTAAAAACGTGAAAAATAAGCTAATATCATATGCATTAACTATGCATAGTTGGACTTTTTTTTTATCAAAATTGTTGTTTTTATTAACTTTTTTTCTAGCAAACATTAATTTTTCTTCTCGTTAATTGCAATCTTTAAAAAACTATTGATGAAGATTTGTACAAATTATATGAAATAAACAGTTGGTTGATAATGATGATGTCATTAAAAAGGTTGAGCTTTTTAATTCTGCATGTAATAAAAGAAAAAAAAAAACATTTCTTAATATTTGATAGGAAGATTGAAAAGAAAGTTTTGTAAGATATCTGCTCTTCTTTCACACGGCAACTGCTTGTGGAGTGGATGCGATTTATATGTCGCATTGTAAAAAAAGTCTTAGATATGCTTTACCTGTTTAAGTGGTCCATACATGGGCACTGATGTTTGAAACATGGAGAAATTAAAAACTAGTCGGCTATTACGTTATCATTATCTTTAAAAAAAGGGTTTTAGGCGAAAAACTGCGCTTCTCTTAAAAAGATAAATGAAATAATAATAAAAAGCGAAAATTAAGAACAATATAATGCCATAATTACCTGAATTATTTGGGTCCAATGTTTTCTTCTGAACATTATTCTCGATTCCGTCTGACTCGAAGCTTGTTTCATCAACACTTATGTCATCACCCCGTTTTTCGTTATTCCGAATATGTCCGTACTCTGACGGAGCACTGTCATAAAAGAACTGATTTAGAGAGTGTTTATAACTAGAATGCCCTGATGAGTTCTTTATGGTTGAAAATTCCGACACTGTTGTCGACGAAAACTCCGACGATCCGCCATAACTCGGATGGTAAGGTGAGAAATTCCAAAATTGTGAATAATGTCCGTAATTAAGGTGCGGTCCGGAATTCGTGTCACCCTGAACATTACGACTATCGTAAAACTGACCCCCGAATCCGGCATGTCGTGAAAATGTAGACGGAATGCCGTAATTTGGCGTAAAACTACCCGGATAATGATTTAATGCGGTCCCAGTCATTCGATAAAGATGATGATGATCCATTTTTCAGTCCACAAACACACACTCGACTATTATATTAATGTTTCATCTGTAAGTTAACTTGTTTACCAAACATCATCATTTGATTTCCTCCAAAGGGCTCAGAATTATTGAGCGCTGCAAAATCCATCGACAAATGAAAACACTAGAAAATTGCCAATTTCAGAATTCTATCCATTTAATTACTCCTTTGACCAGGGTAACGTGTTGATTCCTCCTAATTTGATGAGTGCTGCGTCCTCGGCATTGGTCAGTAATTGTTTTCAAAACCAAATACCATAAATTGTTCAAATATCTGATTTACAATTGTGGATTAATTACAAGTGATGATCTCTTTGAAATTTACGAAACCATCAATTTTAGAAATAATTACTTTTAAACCATTCCGAATCTGTGGTAGAGTAATCAAGTTCAGTAGCAGTGTAATAAAGTGAGAAATTGAGTTAACAGACTTTCCGGTAATATATCATTACGCATGACAACAGACTTGAGACGGAACTACTTTCTTTGAATCCGGTGTCTGTGATTGGAATGGAAGGCGGGCTTATGTAAATGAGGGCGTGTACTGGCCAATAAGACTGGAGTCTGGCGGAATCCTCCCAGACTATAATGTAGATAATGTTTGTCTAATCTTCCCCTCATACCGTGTTTATTTGTATTTTTCTCTTTGATCATCATAATGTGTTTTCAAAGGTCAAAAATATTGATGATAATATTTACCCTTAAGAAATCCACACATCCATGCGGTATAAATCAATACTTTGAAAGTTTCGGGAAAGTCTGGTCAAACTAAATTCGCGTCAAATCTTAGAATGTAAAGACAAACAAAATTGTAAGATTCCGATTCTTTCTGAATATTCAGACGTTGCATTTTTTCTTTTCTTAGCTTTTTCTTTTTAAAATTTCTTGTCACATATCATTCTTTTTAACAATTTGTTTTAAAAGAATCTAGGAACTAAATACCGTTCATTGCATGTTTCCCATTTTTTAATTTCACTTGGGGATAAAAATGCCTTAAATTGTTTGTATGAAATAACTAAATGAAGGAAATCACACAAAATATAATATGAAAATAAGGCAGAGCCTCTAACCGGGGTCAAGATATAGGTCTATTAGTTGTTATTTTCTATCATATTCATGCATTTGCAAGGACGGATCCAGGATTTTTTTCAAGGGGGGTCCAAGCCCAAATTATGGCTTAAAATGTAGTAAATATGTAACTTTACACTGAATTTATTTAGTCAAAATTTAATTTTTGGCCAATGCCAGGGTGGAGGGGGGGGTTCAGACCCCCCGACCCCACCTCTAGATCCGCCCATGCATTTGTGATTCTTTAATGATAATCTGGTAGTAAAAGACAGATTCAGTGACGTGAAAAAATTAGCTTTTGAATTAGTAAGAGAAGTCGTTTAGTGGTGTAGGTCCCAAGCCATATATCCTAATTATTATTGTATTTGGCCAAATGCAAGGGAAAAAAAGAAACCTCAAAACCTTGTTTCAATTTGAGTTCTCAAGACAAGATTCCACGTTTGTCTAGTCTTTTTCATTAGCCTTCAGAATTGAAGAGGACAAGATGTATTGGAAAGGGTTTGTTCATGATTGACGTGCAAACTCCTGACATATCAGTTAGAATTAGAATACGTTCAGTTTGGTCTCAATTTTCTTTTCTTTCAAATAAAAATAATAATTAAAAAAAAAAAAAGAAGAAGAAGAAGAAGAAGAAAAAAAATCTAGGTTTGCAAAGTTCAATCCGGTCACTCATGACTCAGTATTTATAATGTAGAATCACTATTTTTGTCGTCCAAGGTGACTTCTTTGACCCTTTCAAAACAAGACATGATTTTGGTGTCCCTTAGAGACGACAAAACGAAAAAAATCAGACAAAAGATATACTTGTTGAAAATCAAACATTTCTCATTTTGTCTGTAGATCTATATTATCTGTGCTATATTGTACATTGATCGTATGCTATCTTTATCAACGGCGAATTCGTCGTTTGCAGCAACTTTCAAATTGAACGACCCTCAAATATTGTCGTTTGAGAAAGCGTGAAATTGGACCAGTAGATCTGTATACTTCCATTATTTGGCCAAAACGTAACCCTTACTCAATTCAGCGATATTGTATGAAAGCTTAACGGAAAATGTTTATAGTTACTAAAACGTTGAGACAAGAGAAGAAATTTCTGATAACTAGCATTTTCTCCTTTTGTACAAATGTTTCCGAAGCCTTCTCCATCTCCATGATAATCGTCAAGAAGGTCTTGCTTGGGAAAGGGTTGACACGAGATGCTGAGATCTATGTATATTTTGCTGTGAAACAGCCTTTAGGCCTAATGAAGAATTCTCAAAATGATTAGATCTATAAATCTTTTCCTTCATTTTCCCCCAATATTTCCTTCTAGTCTTGATCTAAAATATTTTTGGTTAAAAAATGGAAAATCTATTTTCCTTTCAAATTAGCTGGCGCTTCTAGCTCCGATATAAGATAAACGGGTTTGAATAATAATTCACAAATCCTACACCCCGCAGACAGAATTGACGTGGACTAAAAAACTTCTAACGTCGTAGTCATTTGATAAAAGACGCGCGTTTCCAAACAACGCTACTTGACGTCTGATAACGCGCGGGAAATGGAACGTCGCGAGAACGCAGAAAAATCCATGTTGACGTCATATCGGCTAGTTATATGACGTCACAAAGTCAAAAACTGACTGGTTCACTAAACTCGGATATTTCAATGTCACGGGACCCCAGACAACGGAGGTAATTAGCACTAAACCAATTCACAATCTCAATATCTTGGATAAAGCCTGGCAAAAGGACAACCGAGGGTTTCCAAAAAACCGGAAAAAATTCAGAACGAGACTCGTGCAACTCAACCCAAAAACACAATATAACAAGCACTGAAATCTATACGCCCACAATACCGTAAGCCGTGGTCAATTCCATTGACCCCGGTATAAATAGCTTTAATTTTTGTTGTTTTTAGAACTTGATCTAAGGATAGCTTTCCAATTCCAGAATCAAGGCGGGTAATGACGTGATAAAACAATAACGACTGCTGAAAATATTCAATAAATCTGTTGATACAATACCGATTTGAATTTGATTTGAAACAGAGAATATTGTGAAAATGTCATAGATTTTCTTGGTGTTATGGATCTCTTAAACAACACATGATAAAAAGCTTTTGGCGACCAAACAAAATTTTGTTTGGTCGTCAATAAATCTTTATCGTGTGCTGTTTTACAGATCCTCCACATTAAGAAAATCCCTTGTGTGTGTGTGTGTTTTTTTTTTCCTGCTCCAAACCATATTAAAATCGGTCACATATTATTGAAAACATTCTGCAGTTGTTGTTGCTGTTTATGCCACGTGATTCCAAGTTCAAAGAGAAACTAGAAAGGCCATGAATTGAACTTCGCCTGGATTGCAATTTATGTGTTTTTCATAGATGAGTTGATTTTAAGAAAAAATAGAAATGTGAATGAAATATTTTTACTATTAACGATTAAAGTAGCCATTTCGGGTCATTTTCTTAATTATACGAGAAAACGTTTGTGTCTACAATTATGTGTTTATATGTGTATCTTATATTTCCACATATTTCTGCCTTTCAATCTTCCTAGAAAATGAAATCAAGAAACAGTGAAAAACGAGTGAGTGGGACTTTCTTGGTGGTAAAAGTACGTTGAAAATGACGAAAATACTTACCACTGGCAATTTCGTCATTTCCCACAATGTTTTCCAAAACCATTTTCTTGTAGGGCATTAAAATGCCTCATTATGTGGGAATGGGTTAATAATAATTAATATATATCTTCATTTTGTCATTAGGTGAATATCCACCTTAGACAATCAGTTCAGATTTTTTGGGCTCAAATCATTTTTTACCCTTTCTCAAACAAGACATGGTTTTGACGTCCCTAATTGGTAAGACTTGAGAAAAAATGAGACAAAAGAAGAAACTGCTGATAACCAACAGTTTCTCCTTTTGCATCAATATTTTCTTAATCCAAAGAAGTCTCATAAATAAGAACAATCCTCGCCGCTACAAATATGTACGTTGGACATCCTGCTAGTTCGCACATTTGGTTAGACAATAGGATGATCGTTATCTCTTCAAAATCTCATCAGATAAGATGTGGATTGTACATTAATGAAAATTACGGTTCATTGGGTAATAGGGAACGATTTTATCGAGTTAACCTTGACGTAATTTCGGACAAACAAAAAGCATTTCGTGGGTGTTGTTATACAATCTCGTAACTACGGCTTGATTCAAGCCGTATTTACGAGATTTTATAACAACACCGACGGTTTATCAAAACATAACGGTAAACTCATTCTATTTTAAGCACAAAATTCATTGCCATTGAGGCATAATAATGATAATGAAAAATGCGAAAAATATCCATCCTGGTCAACAGCACAGTCATGCGACGCGTTACCACGATTACAAGGTGATTAGAAGGTTTCGGTTCGTCCTGATTTTTTCTTCCAGAAGCAAAGATTCCTTCGATATTCCGCTGATTCGTAGGAATAATTTTACAATATGGTACTGGACCCTATTCTGTTCAAGACCCGGCTCGGGCGTCCCTAATGTAGATGACTTAGAAAAGCAGTGGGAGAAAAAAAAGAAAATGCTGATAACCAGAATTTTCTCCTTCTCTGTCAATGATTTCCCATGATTTGAAATACATATTCACGTGCCTGGTAATATTGAATTTTTGGAGATGGTTGTCTGGAAATTTATTTGTGAAGGAAAGGTTTTATGTATTCTTATAACCTTTACACAAAAAGATATTTTAACCCTTTCCCAAACAACAAAATTTTAGGGTGGTCCAAGTTGAAAGGTGTTGCAGACGACAATATTGAAGATAAAAAAGAAAGGATTGGTGTACAATATAGCACAGAAAATATTGAGACAAAAGGAGAAACTGCTGGTTATCAGCAGTTTCTTCTTTTGTCTCAATGTTTTCCCAAGCCACATCTATAAGGGACGTCAAAACCAGGTCTTGTTTGGGAAAGGGTTAACAGGTATTTTTCCCAGGAGGGGGGGTCTTCCGATCTTTAACCCCCTTTTTTTTCGCAAATTCGCCCCCCCCCCCCCCTCTGGATCCATGCAGATACATGTCATACCATGGAGGACTAAATAGAACAACGATTTGTGGTGGCACACAGGGACGAATGACGCAGCTTATATGGGACATAATCAGTAATCTTTTTGATAAACCTTTTTTCGCCAAATTCCAGGGGGGGGGGGGGGGGGGGGGGGGGTCATGACTTCCTGAACCCCCCCCCCCTCTAGATCCGCGCATGATGGTCAATTAGAAAATAAAGGTGTGAATAGAATCTGCATAAAGCATGCCCCTTGATCATCTTGCGTAGGTCTAATCACTGAAGTCTAAGCATGGTTGAACCGTTTCGCTTTTTGGTATATTCCCCCGCAGCACAAATTGTTTGCGCTAATCGCGCAGCCTGACAATGGTAGACACGTTTTCTGTTTTTCAGTCAGTTTTTTTTGTGTTCGATTTCCTCCACATGAAAACCCTGCTTGTTCACACATTCGTTTAGACAATAGGTTGATTACTATCTCTTTATAACCTCATTACATCATATAATTATATGATTCTTCATTATAGATAATTAGCATATCTATATGAGAGAGGAAGCAAAAGAAAATTGAGAAAATTTTCGACCATGGCCAGTCTGCGCAATTCGCGCAGACTGACCATGGTAGAAACGTTTTCTGTTTTCAGTCAGTCAGGGGTTTTTTTCCCGATTTCATCCACACGAAACCCCGCTAGTCCACACATACGTTTAGACAATAGGCTGATTGCTATCTCTTTATAACCTCATTACATCATTATATGAATTCTTCATTATAGATAATTAGCATATCTATATGAGAGAGGAAGCAAACGAAAATTGAGAAAAAATTTCGACCATGGCCAGTATGCGCAATTCGCGCAGACTGACCATGGTAGAAACGTTTTCTGTTTTCAGTCAGTCAGGGTTTTTTTTATTTATTTTATTTTATTATTTTTTCGATTTAATCCACACGAAACCCTGCTTGTTCACACATTCGTTTAGACAAAGACGGATTACTATCTCTTTATAACCTCATTACATAAGATATGGATTCCCCATAAAAGAAAATTAATCTGTTTTTATGAGAAAGGAACCAAAGATATTGTGAAATTTTTCGACCATGGCCAGTCTGCGAAATGCGCGCAGCCTGACTATGGTCGCAAATTTCGTCTCTGCTCGATTTCCTCCGCTCGAAACCCTGCTAGCTCACACATACGTTAAGACAATACACTGATTAATATGTATTTACAACCTCATTACATCATATATGCATTCTCCATTATAGATAATTAGCATATCTATATGAGAGAGGATGCAAAAGAAAATTGAGAAAATTTTCGACCATGGCCAGTTTGCGCAATTCGCGCAGACTGGCCATGGTAGAAACATTTTCTGTTTTTAGTCAGTCAGTCAGTTTTTTTTCTCGATTTCGTCCACACGAAACCCTGAGCACTAGTTCACACATACGTTTAGACAATATGCTGATTATTATGTCTTTATAACCTGGTTACATCATATATGAATTCTTCATTATAGATGATTAGCATATCTATACGAGAAAGGAAGCAAAAGAAAATTGAGAAAATTGTCGACCATGGCCAGTCTGCGCAATCCGCGCAGACTGACCATGGTAGACACGTTTTCTGTTTTTAGTCAGTCAGGTCTTTTTTTCCGATTTCATCCACACGAAACCCTGCTGGTTCACACATACGTTTAGACAATAGGCTGATTGCTATCTCTTTATAACCTCATTACATCATTATATGAATTCTTCATTATAGATAATTAGCATATCTATTGTAATTTAAAGTTCGTGTTGCGTTGGCTCTTTGGGTTAGTATATATGAGAGAAGAAGCAAAAGAAAAATTGAGAAAATTTTCGTCCATGGCCAGTCTGCGCGATTTGCGCAGACTGGCCATGATAGAAACATTTTCTGTTTTCAGTCAGTCAGTTGGGTTTTTTTCTCGATTTCATCCACACGAAACCCTTCTAGTTCACACATACGTTTAGACAATAGGCTGATTGCTATCTCTTTATAACCTCATTAGATAAGATATGGATAACTCATTAAAGGTGATTAGGCTAGTCTAATGTTCCTCATTAACACTTACACAAATTAGCAGAATATCGTGTCTTCCGAATGGTCAAAACTCTGACCAAGTTCATGCAGCAAAACGCTGCTTTTAAACAAAAAAAACTTTGAGCTTTTTTGTTGTTGAAAAGCGAGGAAATATTTATGTAATGGGAGAAACATTTTTATGATATCGAGAAAAAGTTACGAAAATACTACTTTAGCAAACTTCACCGCCCAATGTTTAATAAGCCTATCGTACTATAAAAACAATCAATGGTTACTTTATCCGTTGGGTTTTAGTTACTATTTATTTCGATTTTAAACCGCATAAAATTGTAACTAGTAGAAAAAACAACATGTGCAAGAATAAAATTAATAAGACTTAATTTATTGCATTCTAAATTCATTTTATCTTTCTCAATGTTAGTGATGCCAGGGCTTCTAGACAAATGCCGTTCGTTGGAATGATAAATATAATCCGATTCTTATTTTTGGAGAAGTGTTTGTGGTCAGTTTCATATTTGTGACCGTTCTCGTTCAAAGGTGCCATCTGGGAAAATGAACATTATGATAACATCGGGGGAAAACACTACATAGATTCATAAATGCGACCCGTCACGCTAAAAGGGACCTTATCGGATGTGTGAAAAAATATCGACCCTAGTCAGTCTGCGCAGTTTATGTTCATTTTTCGCATACGGGATCTGGTTGACCTCTACTGAGTCTGACAAATTTGGATTTTTGAAGTTCGGGTAAGGTCCCTTTTAGCGTGACGGGTCACAAGTTTGTCTTTGAGTCACAGTTACGATCATCACTCAGCCTGTGCAGGCTGACTAGGCTCGACCATTTTCGTGTACTCTATTCACACTGTTCATGGACAAAGTTTTCTTGACCATAAACTTTTTGTATGGTCAACATTAAAAGATGTTGCAGACGACAATTTAAAATGAATGAAAATTGACATTTTTGTCTTTCTGGGTAGAGAGCATTGTGGGAAATGAAGAAATTGCTTGATACAAGCAATTTCTTCATTTTCCATACTGTTTTCCAAAGCCTATAAGTTGTGAGGTTTCAAAAGCCGCCCATGTGTTTGAATTGGTTTAACCTAAAAATCACCAATGGTATCCGACCTATTTACAATGGGGGATCTCAATGAATTTTGCCAACTTCTTGCTACAAAATACTCTCTGCATGAACAGTCATAAATGATCAAAGAAATATTAAAGACCCAACAGAAAAATAGAAAGAACTTCCGATGTTAGCATGATTTGAAACGGTAAATGCTCTTCATTGTTTTAATTATTTTTATTGGTTCAGTGGTTTGGGGGGTTGTTCAAACGAACACCCCTCTATCGCCTAATTATTTTATTTCCACGTAGAAATCCAGGTCAAACTGTGTAATAATAGGGCCCTCTTTGTATTATAAAACACCCCTCAACAGAAATCCTGGAACCGCCGTGCGCTGAAGTTTTACCTTTCCTAAAAAGCAACGTTTTACGGTGGTGGAATTTGAAAGCTACTGCAGAAGATAAAATTGATGTTGACTTATTTTTGATTGACAATATGCTTAACCAACAATTTACAAACGGTTCGTTTTATTATGGACAATAGTATAAGCAGATGCATGCCAAAAATTAACGACACAGAAAATATTAATTATGTATGTAAGAGCAGGTATATATCTAAGGTAAATGAGAAATGTTTTGATATATAGCATTTTATTCTTCAGCTTCTGTTTTTTTTTTTTTTTTTTTTTTTTTTTTTGTTTGTTTCAAAGTCATATCTAATTGTGGCGTCAAAACTCGAGATTGTACAGGTATGGTTTTAGTTGCCAAAAGGTTGTTTATCCGCGATGCTCATTAGTATGCTTAAAAATCAAATTGGCACTGTCTATAGTCTTTGAAGCAACCACGTGTAAAAATGTACATACTTTACAGTTTTGAATTATAAACTATTTTCGTAAATTCGAAAAAAAAAAAAAAAAAAAACCCGAGTGAGAAGTATATTATAATACATCCATCATGCTGAATATTTGGAATAACTCAATGTAGTCTTTCCTGTGAAGCTACTACGTAAGACGGACAACTTAATATTGTTATCAGTCTATATCTTGCTTTGTAGCATCTGAACATTTTGATAACCATCTTGAATTATGTATCGCTAGTCAAATGCTGGAATAGCTATGGTATAAAGTGTTATGGGCATGCTACAGTAAGATACTGTAACGTGGATGCATGATTTTTCATTAGAAGAAGCACATATGAGAATAGAATAAAGTATGCAATATTTAGAATTTGTCGTAGCAGCTTTTACTGATGAAATTCCGCTCCTAAGAACGACAACTTTATATTGTTATCAGCATGTATCTTTCTTTGTAGCATCTGAACATTCTGATAACCGTGTATCGCTAGTCAAACGCGGGAATATCTATGGTAAAGTATTATGAGCAAGCTTCCGAACATTGGCGCATTATTCTTTCCCAAAAGAGCACATTTGAATAACATGAAATATTTAGAATTTGTCGTAGCATTGCTTTCTGTGAAACGCCGACCCAAGACAGACAGCTTAATATTGTTATCAGTCAGTATCTTTCTATGTAGGATCTGAACATTCTGAAAACCATCAAATTGTATGTATCACTAGTCAAACACGCAAGACTGCTCTGGAAGGAACTTTTTAAACAAACAACAAAGTGAAACATAGGCCTGTTTTGCTATAATTATACTGAAAGTGACAAGACAAGAATTAAATGAATAACTCTTGTATTATTATATGAGTAACCCATTCACCACAAAAATGAATTAAAAATTATTGTAACTGTATTTCTGTGTGAAGTTCCGCCCCCAAGAACGACAACTTAATTTTGTTATCAGTCTGTATCTTGCTTTGTAGCATCTGAACATACTGATAACTATCATGTTTTACGGAACTCCATTCAAACATGCTTTATGTATCGCTAGGCAAACATCGAACATCCAAATGAAACATGGATTGACGATACTGTCCTTAAATGAAAGACGTCGAAGGCTACAGTAAAAGTACATGTAGCTGCATTTCATAAAAAATATCGCCCAAACTACTTCTCAACTAACGGACTTTGTAGAAGGTTGTCCCAGATTAATTCTTGTGCACTTTACAAATTAGGTAAAATTTGGTTTTGTCCATGTTTATCATTTGAGTGCTTTTTGTAAATTGTCATCCATGGTCTTCCATATGTAGGCCTATAAGGACATGAAGTAACGAACAGTTCCGTGACATCTAATGTATTTTTAGAAGTATGGAACTGTTCATAACTACATTTTGGCTGACTTCGTGCATGATACCGTTTCGTCTTGTTTACTTTAGAATGTTTTCGAACGCTCATGAGAGAGGCGGAATTGGGGGAGAAACACGCAAAAGTTAAAACTGGCGTATCGTGCCAACTTCGCCCCTCTATTAGCGAACGCGATTTTGCGCGATTTTTACTATGCCCTACTGCAAACACAGTGTTTGTCTGCTAATGTCATTAGGGCTTCGCTTTGAGCCTGGAGATGATTGTCTTTCCAGCTTGGAGCGGTGAGAACTAAGCGAAGATTTTTTGTGTGCCATTAACAACCAGCTGTTGATGGGGCTCTACAACCCTTATCTTGGTATTCGTAGGTATTTTGGAAGTTGTATTTTGTATTTTGGAACTCATTGATCGAAAATAAGCAGTCTGCATTTAGCGAAAAATAAATCATTCGTATTTTAAGGCCTAAATTAAATACTCAAGAGATAAATGTAGACTTCTGTTAGCAAGAGCTATATCTGAAAATAAATTTTGCCTTTTTTTTAACGCCGAAAACTTATATTTTCATAGCACAGTCCTGCATTTATTATTCAACAAAACGTCTTGCAAAATTTATCAACAATTCTCTTCCTGGACATAAAATTCGAGTATAAGAAGAATGCATATTTGCGAACACATAAAGCTGCAGAAGACACGAAAAAAATAATATACATTACAAATGTTGTTGTATTGAATATTATTGACATTCTTGGTCATGTTGGTCATCAATATTTTTTTAATTCCTTCATTTGTCGTTTGTCAATCAATTCTGCATTTGTATTGAAAAGCATTATTATACTAGAATAGTACAGTATTTCTTATTTTCTATGTTTTACGTTACTATCTCTGAAAGAGTATATTCCATTTCCCGAAAGAAATATTTTTCGAGGCAGTAGGCTGCAATAAAATTTGAAGCACCACAAGCCACACCCTCTTTTTATTTCTTTACCACATAAATAACAGGTTTGACGCCCCGATTAGTAATGGTTCTTTTGAAAATACTAAGAATCCAGGCAACAGAAGAAAATGCTCAGCATTTTATCCCAATATTTCTGGGCTATATGGCACACAAGTCCAAATTATATTAATAAGGTTTTTGTCATCTACAGGAGCTCTAAAATTGGAATAATCTTAAACCATTACCATACATTGACTCATTTGACTCTCCAAATGAAAAAGGGCTTTGGAAAACACCGTGGAAAGTGAAGAAATTGCTTGTGACAAGCAATTTCTTCTTTTTTCCAACAGAATTTTCTACCCTGGGAGACAAAAGAAAATTAAATTTCATTCACTTGAAATTGTCGTCTGCAACATTTTCAATTTGGACCATCCTAAAATCTCGCCGTCTGGTAATGGGTTAAACATCGTTGTTTGGGAAAAGGTTAAAGAAATCATTTGTTGTTAATACAGTCATGGAATATCAACCTTCTCGATTTTAGGTATTTCGGCAGTCCATTTACGATACTATGACACATGCTTACAATTTTATCCACAATATAAAACTCCAAACTTCATTCTTTACATGTTATTGTTCAAATTTTGCATGTGTTTCAAACGTTTTTTCCCTTTGTTTACCTAGGTAAATGTTACAAACGTGTGCCAAAATATCGTGATTGGACTGTACAGAGAAAATACTGAGAGAAAATGGGAAAACTCCGTTTATCCAAACATTTTCTTCTTTCCTCTTAGTTTCCCCATGTAGTTCTTTTATGGATATCAAAACTATATCTGATTTTGGAAAGATTCAAACCATTACATTGATACCCCCTTAAAGACATGGTCTTGTTCATGTGTTTCTATGTTCAGCAGATTCGACGAAAACATTAATTGTAATGACCAGTTGTCTCTCTCTGCTACAGCGATAATGGGAGGAATATAGAAAAAAGTGTGAATTATTAAAATATGTAATCGTGTAAAAAACAGCATATTACATGATAATGTACAAAACAATATATGAGAATGTATGGTATCAAAATGGATATAAAAATGAAGAACTTCGTTGTACAAAGCTTAATTAAGTTATGGTGATTTATATGTAGATAAAAATTGTACGACATTGCTTAAATCTAAGTAGGGCCAACCCCTTCGCGAATTGTAAGCGTAAATATTTATATCTCTCGTGCAAAATCTCTTTCAGTTGACCGTTGTTAAAAACCATAAATGAAAATATTTGAAAGCATGGTAAGTTTTTTTCCAGATCTTATCATCCATACTGACAAGCTTCCAATAATTTTCATTTAGTTTTCTATGAGGTAAAACTTAAAGTAGTTATGTCTACCAATAGATTACTTTATTTATACTATTTGTTTTTCGACAGAAAAGATATGTTGCAATATATCTACTAATGTGTTTCTTGGAACCAGCATTGAATGGTGTAGTTCAAGAAATTTTCTTGAATGGATTGTTTTGTTCATATGTTGCGTCTAAAATATATGCGATGGTGATAAGTCTCTTTGCTATTCTATTAAAAGTATTTCCTAATTCTAAAATACCAAAATGTATGTTGGCAGAAAAATATTTTCATTAGATATGAACCCACAGATCTGCTATACCGATTATATTAGATACATCAATATTCTCGAGGGAATTTTTTGCAATATCTGATTATAAGAAATTTTATTAATTAGAGTTAGCTGGTACATATATCCTCGACTACTTGAAATGCTATACTAATTAGTTAAGATGGTATTCTCATTAACACCAATCGAGAAATTGACAAGAATGCAAGGTTGAGCTGCATCGACTCTAGTTTCTTGGTTTGCAATCCGACTGTTGAATCCAAACTGAATTCTACGAATCTTAGTATGCTGATAATTGTTTTTTTTTTCATATGAAAGAAACGTTCGACCAGTGTCAATATGAGACACGGTCAAGGTACTATCATTAACCAAATTCGATAATAACTCTAAATTCTAAAAAAATGCATTTAGTTTCCTTTTCAGAGTTTGAATAAAAATAACTATTTGATAACCTCTCTATTTTGATTTCCATTCTTTGTCTTATCCACACGCACTGGTAACAAATGGCAACACCGTTAGTGAATAACAATTATGGTAGCAGATTGCAGTTTCTATTGGAATATTCGAATTGGTAGGGGATCAAAGTTATGAATATTTTGAAAAGGTAAATTTTGACTGGAACTGACAGAGCTTCCTTAAATCATTACACATTTCTATTTAGGGACCATTTCAGAATTCGCACTAAATATGCTAGCTTTATTTGATTTAGACTGGAACCCCGTAACACGTTATAGTGAAGTAGGTGGGGTATAAGAAATTTGTCGGCTATCCAGGTTAAAGTCAAAGGGTAAGAGTACTTTGAAAAATTGTGGAAAAGTAGACGAAAACCACATATTTTTAATGAATTGAGATCTAGCACTGTCTCGGCTTTAGAGAAAACAAGCATTGAATGGGCTATCATTTCCCGTGTAGGTTCAGGGCAAGTTGGCGTTTGCAAGAAAACTGCCCAATTTTTACTAGATCTAGTTTTCGCGGCCATGTCGAATATCTTTTATTGTCAAATTTTTCATTGCCTTAGTGTTATCATTTAAATAACTATGCTTTTTGTGCAGCTTTAATACTCATTGTTGCTAACAAAATGTGTTTTTAATTTCAGGTTGGTGTTTGAGAGGGTTATTTTAAAGTTTCCAATATATTGATGTGTTTCGGACAGCGATTCGGTCCCAGAAACTGCAGTCTGCTACCTATGCATAAAAATGTCACCACCAAAATAATCTTATTTTCGCTACTTTTATATCTCAATACCTAAGGAATTTTCTTTGTTAGTTCATCTAGTCGTAGTGAAACGAAAACAAGTAATTTCTAGACATAATTTCCTATTTATTGCGCCACAGGCCATCTTATTTGTATCGACACTTTCTAAACACTATCCCAAATACACACTTGTTGGTTACCAGCATTTTCTCATCTTCTGTGTTTTCACGGCGTAGATCACATAAGGACTGATGTTTACTTTTGAGCCAGGATCTGGAAAAAACGTCCCTTATAGCATTTGAGAACAACATGGTTCCAGGTCAGCCTGCATATACACGCAGTCTGACCAGGAACCATATTGTTCTCCAATAGCTTTCTCATGGTCTGTAGCATCCATTTAACAGTAACATGGTTGCTGGCTAGACTGCATCTAGGCAGAGATTGATCTTGAAACATGGCTGTCTCAAATACTATAAAATTAAGGGACGTTTTTCCTGATCCCGGCTCATCTCTTTTCGTGTGAGACCAGTCTTTTCCACTGCCACGTATTAAGATCCACACGATCACGTATTTTCTTGCATGACACCTTGTCTTAAATCGTCCGATTCTGTAGAAGACACGTTTGGAGCCATGATCGGTTTTAAATGTCCATCTACTTTGTCTTTAGCTAACTTTGTCCCTTTCACTCTTTTCCATTTCATTCGACGATTTTGGAACCACACTTTGACCTGTAATCATAATGTAACAATAATAAGTCGATGTTACGAAAGAAAAAATCCCAAAATAAAACCAATTGAAAATGAAACGTAATCTTGAATTTTTACAGCATCAAACAGCTAGAAGACGCTGAATAGAACATAGCATATTTTTGTTGTCCTGAGACATTTGAAATGTGTCTACGAAATCGTTAACATATACCGGTATGCACTAAGACTCCTTATTCATTCATAGACATGGATTTATATTCCTAATTCGACTAATCAATCTGATAGTTCTAGTCTGATATGACACCAATTTATAAGTATTAGTTGATTTAGGGTTCTTTTCTAAATTTCAGCATCAATACCATCTTAACAAAGTGAATCACAAGTACATGTAATCACCAAGAATGTGGTCAGTTACATTGCAATGGAATTGATTACAATTACATTTACATTGAAGACTTCAATGACCATTACTTACATTTTCAAACGTAAGTATTTCATTTACAATTACTTTACTAATCTCAAAACATAATTACTTGTCGTTCTGTGAGATCTAGAGCCACTGCTATTTCGTATCGCCGTAGTCGGGTCAGGTAGTTATGGAGGTTGAATTCTTTCTCTAGTTCTCGTATCTGATGTTTGGTGAATGCTGTTCTTTCTTTCCTTGGTTTTACTGACAAGTCCAGCTTGAACGGGTCTGTACTGTCTGAAAATATAAATTATAGTCTTTATGCTAGTGTATGTTTTATCATTTACTTGCCAAAAAAATAACTTGAGTCTAATTCGAAATAGGGAAATATTCTAAACTGTAACTAAATCTAACCTCTATTGACGCCATTTCTTATAGAAGTATATGTAAAGAAGAGAACATCAGACGAAATTCACGAAAACCACGTTGGTATTTGCGAAACAAAATGGAAGGAAGTATAATAAAAAAGAAGTCAATAAAATTTCAAAAAATGCAACTGTTGTATTCATTTTGATGTATACCACCATATTTGCTACACAGATTAAATTAAATTTAATCTGTGTTACATTGTTGTACTCCAACACAAAAATGCAAAATGAAATTCATGTAAATGTAAAAGTAAATGTGGCATAATACTGCAATGTAAAATATGTTAAATGTATCAGTTATTTTGTGAGAAAAAGATCTGGGCCCCGTATTACTTAACATCTCACGATCAAGTTTTTGTGTAAATTGTGTAACAAGACATCTGATTGCACGAGAAATCCGACTGAGCCAATCAGGGCTGTTGTTACAAGTAATTATTGAATAATCAAACGTACGTATTAGTAATAATACGGGCCCCTGATCTAAATGGACACTACAGTAAATTGAGGACAGACCTATATGATGATATTATAATATGCGTTAAGTACTATGCCTACAATTTGAAATAACATGCTTAGCGGCCAATCTTTTTGAATTATCACGACAATATATAAACAATATTACAGGTTATAATAATTAAGTTATAGCCAGTGGGTGATCTAATACTGCTGATACAGTTGTCCCTAATCGTCAAATAATGCTTCTTAATGATCAGGGCTTATCTGAAGAATTTGCTTGTATCAATATTCAGCAATTAATGACCAGATCATTAATGACCCAGGATATTTATTCCCGGTACTTTCAGAGCCTGATTGATCCATCAAGCGTGTGAGCAGAGGTATCTAAATTATCTGGCTATAAATTCTTCTGTCAGACGAAATGTCCGATCTGTCTGCTGGCTGACTTTTTTCTTTTCTTTAGAAATCAAATAAATGAAAGCGAGTGTATGAGCATTCTGGTTCTAAATGTATAACTACAGTATATCACAAGAATGATACAATGTGTTTCAATCTTAACATAGATTATTTCATGCTACCCTTTTTTCAACTCTTGATTGCACCATTTGTGTTGTTATTCTGTTTTTATATATCTTTCGCTTTTTTCTTTATTTTATTTTGGAGATGTTTTTGTTTGTAATAAATACTTGTATTTTTGCTTTTGCTTTTATTTCGTTTTTTTTTTTTTTTTTTTTTTTTTTTTTTTTTTTTTTTCATTATTTTTGTCTTATGATCGATGTTATTCAATATGTTATGCAAGATCAGAGTATTCTTTTTTTTCAAAAGAATTTCGACACAAGTGCATTTATATTTCTAAATTTCCACCTACTTTACTAATTGTTTCGTATCAAAATATGCACTAACAAGAAAATAATTGGGAAAATGTTTGGAGTTTACGTTAGCAAACTTGATCATAATATATTCTAAATTTCTTTATCATTTGACTGTGAAAATTTATTCTCAAAGTAGAGTTAAGTGATTTGTAGTGTTAAATAAACTGTGACTGCAGATATAGGTACATGTTATTTTCTTTTATGTTAATTTAGTCTGTTGGTTTTGCATTAATACACAGGGAAAATACGAATGAATGAGTAAAAATAATGCGTCTTGAAAGAAAGTAAAGAAATAATTCCACATTCTCTTGTAAGTGAAATAGACCATAAGCAGGTAAGATTCTAAAAAAAAAAGATGTAACGCTGCGTCTTTAAAGTAATTCAGAATTATAAGTATGTCGATGATAGGCATATAATTACATCACTATCGAACACCTTATTACACAGCTTTCAACATGTATGTAACTGTATAATATGGAATTTCGTCTTAGTGGTAGTTTTTGTAGAAGATTTATATGCAAGGGTGCCCATCTTAATTATGTCAAAACGGCTTCATTTACTGATGTGTTTTACAGCCCTGTCAGTTTCCAAACACCATTGTCTTACTCTTATACGCATAGTGATAGATTTAGTCTGTATGCATGTATCTATCAATACAATTTATGCTAGTTCAATGAATTCAATCTAAAGGTGGACACGATCATAAAACATGTGCATTTTTCAAATATTTATAAGAGCAATTTTGCTTTGTATGTGAAAAGCGTCAGGTATTAGTTTACTTTGATAGATAGAAATATCCTGTAAATGGTCAACCTGTACGGGTATTTCCTTCAGTCAAAGTTGACATCAACTTCAATTAGGAGCTTCTATTTCAAGTAAGAATTTTTTAAACCAGCCATTCGTTTTTATTTTAGTAGAAGTTATGTGATTTTCTTATGCAAGTTTTAACTGTACTAACAGTCAATCCTTGTTGAACTGGCAGAAATGCATCTCTTATAACCAAGAATGTGTTGATATTTGTTTTTCATTCGTCGGATTACATGCCACGTATTTATTTTATTTCCTTAACTTCTTTCTTCAATTTTTCAATGCGAAAATCGCCCCCATAATGTTATATGGATCTGAAATTTGGGGTTCGCGAAATAGCGTTTACTTCGAAAAAGTGCAGATCTAAGCTGCTTAGCATGCAAATATTGATTTTAAAATAAACAATTTGACAATTTTAGGCGATAGATATCCTCCTTTTTGTAATGTCCATTTTCCATGTAATTATATAAACATTATGTAAACATAAATAAACATTGATACAGTACAGGTGGTAGTCTTACCTAAAACATAGCACATAAAACATAGTCATAGATGGTATTTTAACTATATGATAACAAATATGATATAGATATTTAGATAGATATCCTCCTGATATAAACATTTTGTAATCTAAGAATTATACAATTTTGGCTCCGAATTCTAAACGACTGATTTGCCAAACTTTGTTAAAAATGTTTCTATATTATGATGATCTGCGATATCAAAATTATGTTTCAAATTTGCGTCTACACTTACGCAGGAATGGTTTTGTTAAAGAGACACATTATTTCCAATTAATTTTCTTAACGTATGTCTTGATGCGAATATTGTTTATTTTTATGGTTTTAATGCTGTCAGTTTTTTTAATTGAGCACATTGCTGATAAGCGAGAGAAAAATAAAAGATGAGACGGAAATGAGATTTTGACTTGAAATTTTCCGAATTTTCAAAAGAAAATACGCTCTTCTTAGTCTTCTATATGAAAAAATATAAGTAAAATTTATAAGACAATATCTATGTAATGTCTGTTTAATAAAAAATCAAAGTGCTTAAAAGGAAAATACTGTTTTAAAGAAATTATATTCCTCGTTTAAGGGATCAATATGCTCAAGAATATTTAGAGCTATTTCCATATAAAATACAAAGTGAATTATTTTTGTCGTTTCAAAAACTAAAATGCTACTTGTGTGATATTTTATATACTTAAACACACTTCTGATTAAATGGTTATTTGTATGTAAATGTTCATTATCATACAATAAAATTTGGAAGGTACCCGGTAGTTCTAGAAAATAAGGTATGTATCTTTGTTATGATTCATTCATATTTGACCCGAGATCATGTGCGGTAAATCACACAATTGTACCTGCCTAGATTACTCTTTGTTGTTTTGATGTCTGAAATATCTAGCCTGTGTCATTTTAAGAACG